>CAEMYA010000161.1:4287634-4314810 GCA_903131615.1 Diplodus sargus
TTAGATGGGATCATACGGACAGCAGGGACCAGCAGGCTACAGCTCCCAGGGCCAGGCACCGTATTACGTCCAGCCTGGCCAGGCTCCTCACCCGGGCCAGCAGCAAACGGCCTACTCCCAGCCCCCACAAGGACAACCAGGTGGCCAGACTCCTTACCCAGGGCAACCCCACCCTCCGCCAACTTCTGCAACACACACCCAGGGAGGACCACCCTATCAGCAGCCCCACATGCCCCCCCAGTCCCAGGGGCCACTGCCAGGTCCATCCCAAGGGCCCCCACAGTCTCAGCCACCTTATTCCCAAGCCTCAGCACCACAGTCTGGCCAGTCTCTGTATGCCCAGCAGCAGGGTCCTCCCAGCCAGGCCCCGCAGCAGCCAAGTACCCAGGATACCCCTGGATCACAGGGCCAGTCCAGCTACCCGGGATCCACACCAGGGCCTCAGCAGCCACCCTCACAGCAACAGCAGGCACAGTCTCAGCCTCCACAGCAGCCACCGGGACACAGCCAACACCCACAGGGTCAGCCTGCAGCGTACCCAGCGAACCCTCAGCAGCAGCAGCAGCAAGCACAACAGTCACCTTATCAGCGCTTCCCTCCTCCACCACAGCAGGTAATACCGTCAGTCTGGGATCATGTTCATCAAACTTAGTTATCTCTGTCTCTGTGTGTGTGTGTGCGTGTGTGTGCGTGTGTGTTCACAGACATGCTTCCCATAAATATAGCATTATACTTTAGCGCATGTTCTGATGTCTTTTCAGGAGGTGTCCCAGGACTCATTTCAGTCCAGTGCCCCTCCATCCACTCAGACTAAATCTGGCCCAGAGGACAGTCAAGGCCGCCCCTCCAGCCTTCCGGTTAGTTATGCTCTTTATGTTACTGCTGGAACATTAAAAGCCCTTTTCAAGCTGTATTTGCTTTTCACCCTCATGTAAAAGGGGTAGTTTCTATTCGTGACTTGTAGGTTTTATTGTAGGACATATTTATTTTACAACTCATCAAACGTGGGACAATATAAGGCACATTACAAATACAATTCCCTTCCGTTCACTTTGAATATCGTGTATTAATGTTTTAAATGTTTGAATTTAGTTGTGCGCATGTGTTGACGGCTGCCGTGCTATTGGTCACTTGATGCAGGGTTCGTGAAAGTTTGGAAAATGCTTTATTAACCATTTCAAGGTTAGGATTACGCTTAAATTTGAAAATCTTTAAGTTTAATCTGGTGTTAGAAGTACACAATCACTCATGTAAGCAAAGCAAATTATATTTGAAGCGCAACAAGCCTATTGTCATAGTTGTTGTCTCTGGGTCTCGAATTGGTAAGCAAGAATCTCTATTCTATGGCCTTGTCCACTAGACTATATTTACTGTATTTATATGGTAGCGTAGTTCATATTATAGATAAAATAAATGTTTTGGATTGGGTATTTTACAAGTGCTTGAATATTATTCTCAAAAACTTGCCAGTGTTATGTGGAACGTGAGGTAAAAATGATATTTTCCTAGTGTTGAGGGAGCTGTGCTATTCGTCCCTTGGTGATTTTATACTCTGTGTGTTGCTGCACATCAGTGTTTGTTGGGAGACGGCTGTGTGGCTGCTTGAGGGAAAGGTGCTGTGTAAACGAGTAAATCTGAGATGAATACAGGAGATATTGTTTGTGTATTGAAATCACATGGCCAGGCTGCTGCTACATGCTGACTCAGCTTGCATCCTACAAACCTCGGTAACCATGACAACCCCCTGCACTAATGTGCACTCATTTTTTTTTCTTTGAAAAAAATAAATAAGGACAAAGGCCTCTGGGTGTGTGTGTGTGTGTGTGTGTGTCTCTGTGTGTGTGTAATATTTGTGTGCTACTCATATCTAAACAACAGGGAGGGAGTTGCAACAAGCTAATACTACAGCCAGTATATGAAATACATTTTTCAGAACTATGAAATAATGTATTCTTGTAAATAATACAGTCTGTGTTGAAATGCACAGGAGCTGGATCTTAAGAAATACATTGTCATTGTGTTGACTCTACCTCTGCTTTTCTTATGTGTGTTTGCAGGACCTGTCAGGGTCTATTGACGACCTGCCCACAGGTGCAGAGGGTGCCCTCAGTCCCGGTGTGAGCACATCAGGTGTGTCGAGCAGCCAGGGGGAACAGAGTAACCAGGCTCAGTCGCCCTTCTCTCCTCACACGTCTCCCCACCTGCCAGGCATCCGAGGGCCTTCACCCTCCCCAGCTGGTTCCCCTGCCAGTGCCAGCACGCCCCGCACAGGACCGCTGTCACCTGCCAACATCCCAGGTGGGCTGATCCCTTGCGCACTTAAAATGAGAAATATGATCGGGAACACAATACTAACATTTGTCAACTAGATGGTAAACTACTTTTCCTTTAGGTCAGCCTTTGTTCTGTTAATTTAGCATTTTTAGTTGCATGATTAACTGAGCAAACTAGGTAACAGCAGCTACTGCTAGCAGCAGTTAGTCGCGGGTCTGCTGATATGCTTATGTTGGCAGATGCGCGGATATTAATATTATTTAAAAAGTGTTGGTGTTCATTTGCTTTTTCTGCACCAGCACTATTTTCAGGTTAATATCAGAAAGGAAAACAGATCCTACTTTGAGTGTCTAGGACCTTTTTTGCTGTGGTATCAAAAGAAGTATAATTTTTTAAAACTTGTGTTTTATCAAAGTTCAGGTATCGTGGAAGCTCTATTATATACCCAGGTTCTTGGCACCGCTATTGTCAGTTGGACAATGATAACTCACAGATTTGTAAAGATATTAATATAGCGATGCCAACTTGGACTAGATGAGCAAAAGTCTGACTAAAAGACGGACATACTAACCCATATAACTGTAAGTTGCCCTGGTTTCCTTCTTGACATCAACACATTTTTCTCATCCGTGGTAGCTACATTATAACCACAGTGGCTTTAAAGGCAGTGCGTGTATTTTACCTTCTTTGAGCTCACACTATTTCAACTCCACCATTGTTTTTTAGGGACCCAGATGCCTCCCAGGCCCTCAAGTGTGCAGTCAGATGGGAGCCTGCACCCTGCTATGAGCCAGTCTCCTATGGCCCAGGACAGAGGTATGCTGCAGTCTGAACTCCAAGTGTTCATAGAGATTAACACATGTCTACTATGGTGACTGAGTCTGAACACTGTCTTCCCCTCCTTGCCCTCTTTCAGGGTTTATGCAGAGAAACCCTCAGATGCCCCCTTACGGCTCCCCCCAGTCAGCTTCTGCACTGTCGCCACGTCAGTCTTCAGGGGGACAGATGCATCCTGCAATGGGCCCATATCAGCAGAACAACTCCATGGCAGGCTATGGACAGCAGGGTGGACAATACGGCCCCCAAGGTGCATGCCTTCAAATTGTCTTTGTTGGGGTTTGAATTGAAGAGAGAGCCTGGATACAGTTTGTCTTGAATTTTTGTTGTGATGTTGCGAAAAGATTTGTTGTAAATTGTGAATGTATGGCTTAAATTTGGATTTGTAAATGTTTTCTACTTCATGTACTATCCATTTAAGAAGTTTTTGCAAGTACATGTCCCATTAGACAGACATATGGTATGTATCTCTCTGCCTCATCGGACTACCGTGCTATCGTTGGTCCCTCCCTCTGACTCTGTTGCAGCTATTTATAGCCGTGAAGCAGAGAGTCAGCTGACGTAGCAGAGCCTCCTGTCAGTAGAGCTGAGACTGTGACGAAGGCTTGTTGCTCAGGGTGCATAGCTCTCTGCTAACATACTGTAGGGAAAAAGTCTGCCTCACCACTGCTCTTCAGGACTCTTGGCTATAATGATCCACTTTAATGGTTGACTTTGATTAAACTTATTTGTGTTTCTGCAGTGTTTTTTTCCCCCTAGACTAGCAAACCATTAAGAATAAGAGATTATTTTCCATAATCATTTTTTGTTGTAATGTCATTCTTAGGTTATCCCCGGCAGCCTGGATATGGCAACATGCCCAATGCAACCTACCCCGGGCCAGGCATGGGCCCAATAAACCCCATGGCAGGACAGGCTGGGGGACCGCCATATAGTGGCATGCCTCCTGGAAGGATGCCCCCTAATCAAATGGGGGCACGTCCCTATGGCCCAAATATGGGTCCAAATATGGGTCCGAACATGGGTCCAAACATCCCTCCTAACATGGGCAACATGCCACCCCAGGTAGGCTCAGGAATGTGTCCTCCTCCAGGCATGAACAGAAAGCCCCAGGACCCTGCAGCCATGCAGCACCCCGCCACCAACTCGATGCATAACAGGTTTGTTTGTGTTGGATCCTGAAAAATGCCCATCTTCTATTTACCTCATGGACTTCTATTAGATGCTCATATGTTTTCTCCTCTGTCCAGGATGCCTGGCTACCCCAACATGTCTCCAGGCATGATGGGTTCCGGCCCACCCTATGGCCCTCCCATGAACAACATGCCTGGAATGATGAACACACAAGGTGGATCGCCTTATCCAATGGGGCCAAACATGGCCAATAACTCAAGTGGTAAGTTATAAAGCAATGACTGTACCTGAGCTTTTTTTCCCTTTAAATGGTGTCATTTCACAGCTGATTCTCTCTCAACATGTCCAGGTATGGCCCCCAGCCCTGAGGTAAACAACAAAATGAATAACAAAGTGGATGGGACTGTAACGCCTAAGCCAGAGCCCAAAACTAAGGTAACCTGGTGTACTTGTCCATGTCTACATGTTTTAACAACACGTCAAATGTCTTCTTGCTGGTGGATCTGCAGAGTTTTCGCTCAATTTTAAAATAGTTTTTTGAATTCTCTTGCGCAAAACAGAAGTCCAACTCTTCCACCACCACCAATGAAAAGATAACAAGGCTGTACGAGTTAGGACCAGAGCCAGACAGAAAGATGTGGGTGGACCGTTATTTGGCCTTCATTGAGGAGAAAGCCATGCCCATGACCAACCTGCCTGCTGTAGGACGCAAACCACTCGACCTCTTCCGGCTGTATATGTCTGTAAAAGATATTGGAGGAATGACACAGGTTAATATGGCATTAAATAAGAACAATGAATTCCATAGTACTTTTATTGCTATATCGCTATTCTAAATATGTCTCGTCATGTGTCTCCCAGGTGAATAAGAATAAGAAATGGCGTGATCTGGCTGCTTCCCTGAATGTGGGTACATCCAGCAGTGCTGCCAGTTCTTTGAAGAAACAGTACATCCAGTGTCTTTATGCCTTTGAGTGCAAAATTGAGCGTGGTGAGGACCCTCCTCCTGAAATCTTTACAGACAACAAGAAGAATCAAGCTGCTAAGGTCCAGCCCCCTTCTCCAGGTTAGAGCCGTACTTATGCTTGTACTCATGTTTCAGTGCCGTAGTTTGTAGTATTCTTGGTGTCAGTAATCCTATTAACCATTTCTCTCTTCTTTTGAACTGAAGCGTCCCTGTGCTCCACAGCTGGGTCAGGCTCCCTGCAGGGTCCTCAGACTCCCCAGTCCACCAGCAGCTCCATGGCTGAGGGGGGAGACCTAAAACCTCCCACCCCAGCCTCCACTCCTCATACCCAGATGCCCCCCATGCCACCTGGCTCTAGGTGACTCTTGCGTTAACCTCTGATTTCATCATTTGATTCCAGCTTCCATAAGACATTTTAATCAAAGAAACTAATGTCTTTCTGCCATTTCCTCCGTCTCTCCCACATTTCTCCTAATTTCCCCTCCCCCTCACCTCTGCTTCTCTGTAGGAGCAGCGTTAACCTGCAGGATCCCTTCTCTGAAGGTAATGACCCCGCTTTCCCCAGGAAGAACCTGACGCCCAACTCCACCTATCAGCCTGGCATGAACACACCAGACATGCAAGGCCGCATGGGCACCTACGAACCCAACAAGGACCCCTTTGGTAACATGCGGAAAGGTGGGTACACTTAATGGACATGAGCTGAATGAATCGTGTTGTCCTAGAAATTTAAGTACCTCCTTAATTACCCGCTCAATTAATAAATGGGCTTTAATTCTGAATTTATTTCCAGTTGGGGAGCAGTTTCTACCTGCTAATCAGGGTCCTAACAGCGGGGTGGGTGACCAACAGCAGCAGCAGCCGCCGCAGCAGCCGGCACAACAGCAGCAGCAGCAGCAACAGCAACAGCAGCAGCAGCAGCCTCCATTCAACAGGGGACCACCCGGGGCTATGGGCACGATGCCAATGGGGCCCAGACAGCAGTATCCTTATGGACCAGGCTATGACAGGAGGTAAGAGTCATTGAATGATAGATGGCATTTCCATTTTCCATTTCATTTGCTCACTGACCACTGCTGATTATTACCATTGTGGTTTTTTTTACCATGTCCTATTGACACCTTTTCATGAGTGGATGTGGTTGCATTTGATTGAATCGCATTGGAGTCTGCAATAGGATTGGCTGGCTTCTTACACTCAAACTTCTGCTTAGAATTGATGATGTACTGTCAGGTGTTATGTGGTTTGTTGCTAAAACAAGGACCAAATAAAATCTTCAAATTCAATTAAACACAATTTAACAAATATGTGGTTGGACTGTGGTACGTGTCACGTTTCTGCCCATCCTGTGAGTCTGCTGAACTCATTATTGATGATTCATCCTGTTTTTACTTTCACTCTTTCATTTATAATTCATTTTGAATTATGACGCTGCTCACTTATATGAGCTTGTTGACATTTTGGATTTGTGCTGCAATTAAAAATGAATCAACAGAAATAAGTTTCACAGTTAAACCCCAAAATTCAGAGTCTGGGTTTAAAATTCCCTATAAAATATTTGAGTGACTGTGATTTAATTTGGTTAGTTGAGACGGACTTGAAAAGCTGTAGTAGTCACAGGCTTAGGAGGAGATTTTTTATTTATTTATTTATTTTATTTTTTTTTACAACTTTCAGCTACTAGCTGACATTAAATTGCAACCAAAGTACTCATGTTAAAGTTATCGGAAGATTTGTTATCGTGTTTTTTTTTCCCTGTTTTTTTTCTCAATTGGCTAGTCTGTAATCTGTATGTCTGTGTATATCAAAAATGGGAAACATGTACCATGTGTTTTGTTCTGATTTCCACAGATCTGAGCAGGGAATGGGCCCAGAGGGCAACATGGGATCCGGTGCTCCTCAGCCAAACCCTATGATGCCTGCCAACGCCGACACGGGGATGTATTCGCCAAATCGCTTCCCACCACAGCAGCCACGGTCAGTTCACAAGATGCTTTTTTGCCAATCTTTTCAGCTTTAAAGCAACTGGTGATGGAAAATGATTCCTCATATAAAATGTATGAGGGTTCTTCAGTGTTACAAATCCACGTATGTCATCTAGTTGTACAATGTACATAATGTAATTTCACATCACTTTAATATTTGTTATTGTGACTTATAGATCAGAACATGATCACATCATATACATTTGAGTATATATTTTACTCATTAAGGATGGCAACAAAAACCAAAGTCTTAGTCAACTTCACAGCTCTTTGGTCTGGATTTAGTGTATGTGGATGTGTTGATATAAATTTTGAACCAGTTGCATTCATTGTGTGAATATGAATTGTCAGGCGGCTGGTATTAATTACTACTTAGTAAGCAGTACAGTTGACAAAAAGAGTTGGATATTTATTTTCAGGATTAGCATGTGCCTATTATTATAAATGGGTTTAAAACTAATGAATCACACTGATTTAGAGTCAGCTGATGTCACTGATATTAGTTTTCAGCTGAAAACAAAAAGAAACCCTTGCACCTGGATTTTATTTCATTGTTAATCCTTACTGTATGCTACAATGTTGACTGTGTTTATGAATACACGTGTAACATTGTACAATGATTTCACACAGTGAGTAAGACATGTAAAATAATCCCATGGTCAAACTGACGAAGCATAATGTTTGCAGGCATGATTCCTATGGTAATCAGTATCCTGGACAGGGAACGCCCCCTACTGGCTCCTACCCAAATCAGCAGCCTGGAATGTACCCACAACAACAACAACAACAACAGGTCAATGATTCATCTGCACCACACTGACTCTCACTATTGTTAATACACCGCGACCAAATAGTGTCAGCATTTTAGTTTATATAATTTTAGTGTGATTTTTCTCTTTGACTCAGCAGCTTTCGAGTATTTGATACGAGGAAACAGTATCATTAATCTATGTATTCATTTTTACAACATTTCTATTGAATACTCTAAAATAATTGTCTCTTTTCATGTGTAGAGTTACAAGCGTCCTGTGGAAGGAGGCTATCCTCCGTCAAAACGTCATGAGACAGAGTACAGTGGACCCTTCCATGGTGGACAACAGCCACCGCAGCAGCAGCAACAGCAACAGCAAGGAGGTGCCTCTGCACCCTCTTCAGGACAGCAGGAAACGTACAATCAGTACAGTGGAAGTGGGCCCTTCCCCGGCTCTGATCGCCGTCCACCTGGCCCAGGCAATCAGTACCCCTTTCCCTTTGGTCGTGAACGAATGCCAGGAGCGACAGGGCCCAACGCTCAGCCCAACATGCCCCCTCAGATGATGCAGGCAGGCCCTGAGGTTCCTCAGGGAGGAATGTGGCAGGGACCGAGAGATATGAACTATCAGAACTACCCCGGCCGGCAGGGTGGCCCTGGAGGCCCACCCCAGGGACCCGGTTACCCTGGCATGAACCGCTCAGAGGAGATGAATCACGATGGCCAGTGGGGCGGTCAGATGGGCCCACGGCAGCCTCCCTATGGTCCTGCAGGACCTGGTCAACCTATGCCTCGATCAGTACAGTCCAACTACCAGCCCCCTCAGGGAGTGCAAAACCACATTCCACAGGTGTCTAGCCCGGCCTCCATGCCTCGCCCTATGGAGAGCAGGACGTCACCCAGTAAATCCCCCTATATGCACGGAGTCATGAAGATGCAGAAGGCTGGTCCTCCAGTCCCTGCATCTCACATAGTGCCCCCTCCAGTGCAGTCGCCTCTAATAAGGCGAGACATGCCTTTTCCCCCAGGCTCTGTTGAAGCTTCCCATCCAGTCCTGAAACCACGTCGGAGACTGACCGTGAAAGATATTGGTATGATTGTAATTTCTAAATATCAAAACCATCATGCATTCATCTCTGCAAGTCCATCTATATTGTCCCAAGTTGATAATCGGTGAGCATTTTTTTGTTTTTTGTCTTCATTTCTCAGGAACTCCTGAGGCCTGGAGAGTGATGATGTCATTAAAGTCTGGTCTGTTGGGTGAGAGTACGTGGGCCTTAGATACCATCAACATCCTCCTGTATGATGACAGCACTATTTCCACCTTCGATCTCAACACGGTGAGTCTCAACATCGAGTTCGTAATCGTAGTTTAGAACGGTACACTGCGTACTAATCATGTCTAATGTTTTATATATTTATGTTCTTTCTTCAGTTGCCTGGCCTATTGGAGTTGGTGGTTGAGTATTTTAGACGCTGCCTCATTGAAATCTTTGGCATTCTACGGGAATATGAGGTGGGAGACACCGGCCAGAGGACACTACTTGATCCTGATGCCTTGAAACGGGACTGGGACAGAACAGAAGAAGATGAACCACGGGCTGAGGACATGGAACAAGGGGAGGAGGATGATGAAGAAGAGGAGGAACAAGAAACTGAGGGGCCAGCTCATGTGAAAGAGGAGGAGGAGCAAAAGCAGTGCTCTGAGTCTCGGGGTCGAGATGAGAAAACGCAGGATGAGGAGAGGAAGAGCAAGAGTTCTTCATCTGAACAGACAGGCTCTTTGCAACCCTCAGCTGCCCATGAGAGACCCAAACAAGCCAGCAAGTTTGACAAATTCCCTGTAAAGGTGGTACGAAAGAAAGATCCATTTGTGGCTGGCCAGTCAAATAATCATGGCAAACTGCAAGAGTTTGACAGTGGATTGCTTCATTGGAGTGCTGGAGGGGGAGACTCAACAGAACACATCCAGACTCACTTTGAACCACGCAAAGACTTCTTGGAACCACGAGAACGAATGCCTGTGCCCCCGGTTTTGCTTAGGCGACGAGTCCCAGAGGAAGAGATGCCGGAAAACTGTTTGCCAATAGAGGAAGACAAAAGGAAGCATCAGGATGAAGAACAGCCCAAAGAGACATCTCCCTCAGAGAAAACAGCAGTCTCAGAGAAGGCCAGCTGTGAGGAGGAGAAGACAACTGATTCTGAGACAAAGACAGTTGAGACAGCTGTAAAAAGTCACCAAGAGAATAGTAAAAGCATTCTTTCTGCCATCAGTGGTTTAACCCAGAAGTCGCAGCAGTCTGGCACCATACTGGAGGATGAGCCTCACAGTAAAGATGAGGGGCCGCTCATCGCACTGGCCAACTGGCAGGATTCTTTAGCCCGCCGCTGCATTTGTATCTCCAATATTGTCCGCAGCCTGTCCTTTGTGCCAGGCAATGACCACGAGATGTCCAAACATCCAGGGCTGCTACTGCTACTGGGACGCCTGATCCTGCTCCACCACAGGCACCCTGAGCGCAAGCAGGCCCCACTTACCTACGAGAAAGATGAGGATTCAGACGAGGGAGTGGGCCAAAGGGACGAGTGGTGGTGGGACTGCTTAGGGCTCCTGAGGGAGAACACGCTGGTCACTTTGGCGAACATCTCAGGCCAACTCGACCTTTCCGTCTACCCTGAGAGCATCTGCTTGCCTCTGTTGGACGGTCTTCTCCACTGGGCTGTCTGCCCGTCAGCAGAGGCCCAGGACCCCTTCCCCACCTTGGGCCCCCACAGCGCTTTGTCACCTCAGAGACTGGTCCTGGAGACGCTAAGCAAATTAAGCATCCAAGACAACAACGTGGACCTCATCTTGGCCACTCCACCATTCAGTCGGTTGGAGAAACTATACGGGAACCTGGTGCGGCTAATTGGAGACAGGAAGATCGCAGTCTGCAGGGAGATGGCCGTTGTCCTACTGGCCAACTTGGCCCAGGGTGATACTATGGCAGCCCGAGCCATCGCTGTTCAGAAAGGCAGTGTGGGCAACTTGCTAGGCTTCCTGGAGGATAGTCTGGCTGCCACACAGCTTCAGCAGAGCCAGAGCTCTTTACTACACCTACAGGGGATGCACTTCGAGCCCACAAGCCCGGACATGATGCGGCGAGCTGCCCGGGCTCTGCACGCCTTAGCCAAGGTGGAGGAGAACCACTCAGAGTTCACACTACACGAGTCCCGACTCCTCGACCTTTCAGTGTCTCCCCTAATGAACTCGCTGGTTTCTCATGTTATCTGTGATGTACTCTTTTTGATTGGCCAGTCATGACAGCTGTAGGGAGCCGTGGCTCCACTTTTTGGGGGTTCTGTCCCCGATCCCCTCTTCCCTGGAAGCCTGGCTTGTGTGTGTAACAGGGCAAGGAAAGTTCAAGTGACTGTCTTTAATTTATGAAAATCCTTCAGATTCCATTCTCTGAGCCCTCCCTAGGCCATCCTTGCTGGAGGGGGGTAATCACAGAGCTGTGGTGGATTACAAACCAGAGAGATGCCCACAAAGTGACGCTACTTGCAACATGAATGCCAACTGGACGACACAGAGCAGAGCACCACAGTCGGGAGACTGTTCTGCACTTGGGGGAAAGTACTTTTTAATAAAGAGAAATAAATGAATAAATAAATAAATAGCTGAAAAACAAAAACTGTAACCAAAGTTGCTGTCTCGTTTACAGTGAGTTTGGGAGACCCAGTGTGCCCTAGCTCTCCCCTTGAGGGCACAATGAGTCTGTAAGTGGTTGACGTTCTGAGGTGAAGCAGACTGACAAAGTGGCCTACTGGTTCTCGTTGCTGTAGTTGGATTCTCACCAGTCAGCCCGACAGTAGACGACGTGCTGTCAATACACACCTTCACCGGGGAGGCCTGTGCAGTGTGCAGTAGATTGTAGGACATTTTCTGTACCGTACTGCTCTTGAGTGTAAGCATTCTGTCACACACGTTTCACACAGAAGCAGGAGATGCAGCTCTTCTAGAGTTTTGAGGTCATTTTAGTTTGGTGTTAAACAGAAAATGGCTTTCTTCCCCAAAGTATCAAGAACCTACAACACCCTTACCTCCTCTTATCCCTTGATTGTATGAATACCCTTATGAAAAGAAATCACCTCTTAGGACTGGTTTTCAACTTCAAATACAGCTTTGCTGTGGTGTATATATAATGTTGTACATTACACTTCCTTTCTCTGTGTCTGTCTCTGTCTGTGTCACTATTCTCACACTTGTTATCGGTGAGGGATTGAGGCTGACATGCGAGTTTGGTCCGTGACCTCCAGTCCCCACTGAATAGACCCACTCCTCTGGTCTCTCCACAGCTCAGTAGTACGGCAGACGCGGCTCAAACCTGTTATCTCCTGGTACAATGAAAATAAACTAGATGAAGTACACATTTGACAATTTTTCTTCAGTCATGGATTCTGCATATTTGTATTTCAGACTATGTAGCTAAGACAACATGTAAATTCCTCCCTTTCCCTTTTTTGGCTCAATGAATATCATCTATTCAGTATGAAATCTTTATACTATATGTTCCACGTGGTAAGAATAAATGTACATTAAATCTTCGTAAGCTGTTTGATGGTTTTGTTCTTCTGGAATGATTACCTCTTCTGGATAAAACAAAGCAAACAAAGGCGTGAAATCACACAAAATAAGGTTAAAAGAAAAGTTATGAAACATGTTTCTTTACACTCAGGAAAATTGAAGGACACATGTTAAGACTGTCATTGTTTGCATTAGCTTTATCACTGTTTCAGTAAAATAACTGCATATGTTCAAAAAAGTTTTTTTACAAAATTGTACAGGTTACAAAACAGGAACATTGAAGGAGGAGGACTGCACACTGGCTTTCTGTCTGTACGAACATATTGGCATATACCTTCATGTACAAACCCAATTAGTGCAGGTTTAATAAACATTAGATTGCAGATCTACAATAAGGAGACCAATTAGTAAGGCGAATGTAAACAGGCACCTTCAGTACAAGCAAACCAAACGTAAATGAATACAATGATGGGTGAACACCATGCTTTCACATTTGTTTGATGCATTATGCCATGTGCGTCTTAAAAATGGTATGGAGCGCCATCTGCTGGAGGGGGATATACGTCACCTCACGTAATGCCATTTTTAAAACAATATAACCTTATCCATCAGATGCAAAGTGGTACATCTTAAGTCAGTCAAATATTGATAGAAACCTCAGACATTAAAGCTATTTCTTCTAATTAAATTAATTTCATGGTGCATCTTTGGGAAACTGAACAAGCGTCTGCTTATCTGGGCTCAGGCACTTTTATTTTGAAGATACGCGGTTACACCGGAAGTGAATAGTCCCATTCGAAAACGAGTCTGGCTGCTGCAGCAGGAGGAGGAGGGGGAGGAGGATGTGAGGACAAAGATTGCACCTGAGCGACAACAAACCCTGCTACAAGACGGGTGGCCGTCCATTAAATTGAATACTTATCCTCTCCTAAATTTGTCAAACCGATGAAGACGCTTAACTCGCCTAAACAAATTTCCCCGGACATTTATTTATGCTAGCTATGTGTGGTAGAAAACATGACGAACCCAGCGGTGACTGTCTCGTAGCAGCGACAATGCTGAGGCCTGTCATAACCGGCTTGTTCACAATTTGCCCATCACGTCAATGACCATGGATGTCAGAGCAGTCGTGGAGTTTGCCACAGTCACCAGGGCTCTGTCACTGTTCCTGCAGGTAAGCTACAGGCAAGTGGGGGTGTTGTGACTCTTACAAAATGCTAATCAAGCTTCCAGTTTGTAGCTCTAACGTTATGTTAGTACATTTCCCCTGGTTATTAACTAACCTTGTTTGTGCGTGGTGGCTGTTGAAAAGTGCACAGTGGAATACATGTGTTTGTGTTATGTGGGTCACAGAAAAAGTATCTGGACATCTGTGTGGTTTGTTTTCAAGCTGTATTTTAATATGATAAAAATACTCCTCAGGCTGTCCTGAATGCTGCCATCCCTGACCATGATGCTGATGCGTTCAGGCCCCCACGGACAGAGGACCCTCTCTACTTGGACTCCACTGTGGAGTGGTTATTGGGTGGCCTCTCCCACTGGGACGCCGAGCATTTCCTCTTCATTGCAGAGAAGGGATACCTTTACGAGCACAACTTCGCTTTCTTCCCCCTCTACCCTGTCGTGCTCCGTGGCCTGGCAGAGACGCTGCTGTGGCCCCTGAGCAGCTGGCTGAGCGTGCGGGGGCGTTTGCTGGTGGCCGTGGCTCTTGGGAACAGTGCCCTCTTCCTGCTGAGCGTGGTGGCCCTGCATGCGCTGAGTCGAATAGTTCTCCAAGACAGGCGCCTCGCTCTGCTCTCCAGCCTGCTGTACTGCATCACACCTGCCAATGTTTTTATGACCGCCGCGTATTCAGAGAGCCTGTTCGCCGCACTCACCTTTGGTGGCCTGTTCCTCCTGGAGAAAGGCTTCACCTTCCGAGCATGTCTGGCCCTCAGCATAGCCACCGCAGCACGATCCAACGGACTTGTTAACATTGGGTTTCTGCTGTATCTTCCGTCACTGCACGCCATTTCCCAGATTCGTGTATATAGAACGACAATTAAAGGCCACATCAAAGTCTTCCACTACATTTGGGCCATCATCCGTCTCCTGGTCACCTCGCTCTTGGGAACGGCAATTATTGCTCTTCCCTTCTGTGCTTTCCAGTACTACGGGTATAGGACGTTTTGCACACCATCCGTCTCTTTGGAACGGATCCCCCCTGCCCTTCTGTCGCTGGCTGAACGGAAGGGCTACCGGGTGCCTGATGAGAATGGCCCACCACCCCTCTGGTGCATGAGACCCCTTCCACTGCTTTATTCTCACATCCAGGATGTATACTGGGATGTGGGCTTCCTCCGCTACTATGAGCTAAAGCAGATACCGAACTTTATCCTGGCTCTACCTATGGCTACCCTCGGAATAATGGCAGCTTATGCATATTTTCAAACGAATCCAGAACTGTGTATGAGACTTGGACTTTGGGAGACAAATAAAGGGCTGGACAAGCCCACACCGGGATTGTTCAACCCCAGGGTGTTCGTGTATGTCGTACATTCAACAGTACTTCTGGTGTTTGGAACATTGTGCATGCACGTACAGGTAAGCAAATCACTTCATATCTTTCTTGTGAAAGATCTGAGCTGTCTGGTTGTTGATTTCCACTCATTCCCGTTTCCAATCCACGTTTTCCAGGTTCTAACCAGATTCATGGCATCCTCGTCGCCCGTGCCCTTCTGGATAAGTGCTCATCTGCTCCTCCTCAACGAACCGCTGCTTCATCGAAGGAAGACATCCAACCCCAGCGTGCAGCTACAGACTCATTCCAGAAATGGATGCATGCACACACCTCAAAACCCAATCGTCGCTCTGCTGCCACACTTCACCAGCTGTTCTACAACCACACAGAGCATCCTGGGATACTTCCTCTCTTACTGGGTGCTGGGCCTCGCACTGCATTGTAACTTCTTGCCATGGACATGACTTAAAACGTTACGCTGATCTTTACCAGCAATACTTCTCCGTAGAACTGGGCCACAACCATATTGTACATGATATCAATCCATACACCATCATTAGTCCATTTCTGTTTTCCAGTAACTGTTAAATTGTTGTGTAAATAAAGTTGAATGCAACATTTTGTCACATTTACCAAAAAAATGGTGATTACGTCGCGCAGTCCTCCATAGAACTTATTGAGATGATTACATTTTTGATGCCGATTTATTCATGCAAAAGCCAACAAGTCGGATTCAGCACATCTATCTGTTAATGTGTTTAAGAACAAACTCATATGTACAATACACCTGAAATTTAACTAAACATTGGTTGTAAATCTTGGGAAGACGAAGGTTGTACTTAAAAAAAAAATCTATTTTTATTTCCTGCTAAAGCATACGTTTTTGTTTACGCAGTTTAATATTGCACTGCATGTTTGGAAGACTTTTTCCAATTTATAAATTTGGATTTTTGGATGTGAATGAAAAATATAAAATAAAGATTTTGTTGCTGCCAAAGGATCCTCAATTGTGTTTTTTTGTGTTAAGCAGCCCTTCTTCTCGAGGCAATAATGTAAAACTGTTTTTCACTGTCATTCACTCACATATGTACTTAAATGTGTGCTAACTTTTTCTCACACAAAATCCATTCTGTCTCTCTCCTTACACGTTGTGTACACAGTTACAAAACTGATCTTTTACTGCTTTGCAATTGGCACAGAAGTGAAGTCCAGAGTTAGCCCTAATGCTTACAGACATCTCTTTAAAACCACTAGAGGTTTGTGTCACTCAAACAGCTGAGTGCACCACCTAACACTTTAAAGTTGCTTTTTATTATGTAGAAAGAATTTTTAGAAACAGGTACAATATGACAAAGAACATTGAACTAGAACAGAAGATGTTTCTCTGGTGAACATTATAGATTTTAGCATGACAGCTTTGGCCATATGAAGTAAATATTTTGAATATGAGTTACAGCTGTGCGCCTGGGGCTGAAGTACTAAGAGTCTCTTAAAGTCTTGAGCTTTGAATAAATTTGACAAAGACAAATAAATGAACACCTCTACCCCCTCCTCGCTAATGAGTTGAGAACAGCTTGTTTATTCAGTTATGGAACAAAATAAATATTTCTCAGTTTGTTCGATTACCTGAATAATATTGTAAATATCAAAATTCAGCGTTTTGATTTCTTCTCCAAAACTACATAGTGCCCCTTTAATTTATTATTATCATTAAACACATGTAATGGGTGGAAAATACAATAAATGCCAATGAAATGTAGTGGAAAGGAAGTATAAAGTAGCAGAAAAGGTAAATACATTTAAAGTACAGTACCACACAATTGTGCGTGCTATACTTGATTGATTCTCTGGCAATGAATTGTCATGTTTTCTGTGAGAGCTTTAAAGTAATCAATGTGAGAAA
Organism: Diplodus sargus; assembly: GCA_903131615.1. Lineage (NCBI taxonomy): Eukaryota > Metazoa > Chordata > Actinopteri > Spariformes > Sparidae > Diplodus > Diplodus sargus. The sequence goes on from CAEMYA010000161.1 coordinate 4,304,553, forward strand.
AACACCGCACCTCTATCTCTGTGCCAGTCCCCACAGATAATCACATGCAGGTCCTGCTGCTCAGCGCTGATCTACACATCATCTCCAGCCTCGCCTCGCGCCCCTCTGTACGTACACATCAGCGGTCAGTCCCGGCTGAGTGCGTCAGCAGCGTCACCGTGACGTACATTGGCTGACGGCAAGAAAAGGAAACGTGAACTGCCGCAAGAAGCTCGAGCCCGTCTGTTTGTGTTGAATGTTTGATTTAAAAAAAAGAGCTAATATAACCCAAAAAAAGTACCAACGTTAATGACTGGCTTTAATGTAACTACCAAAGATGGTAGTTAACCTCGCGTCAACTCTGGAAGTGCTTCAGCTCGTAAAACTCTGCCACGGTGAAGAATGCCTTTGCTGGTCCGTTAGCTAGCTAGCGTTAGCTTCCAGGATGGGCAACTGAACGCCGACCGAACGAGCAGAAAATCAGTGTGCAATGACTGACTCCTGAGAGGACTGTCTCTCGAAAAACGCGGCGAGAAAAGAGAGAGTTTCGTGTGTGCCTTTAGCCACCTCCGAAGGGTGTCGGCTCTGTTTACATGATGAAGAACTGCGAGTACCAGCAGATCGACCCACGGGCGCTGTCTGTGTCGCCCTCGTCCGCACAGAACCACGCCGGGAAGAGTGCGCAGCGGCCGCGGAGGAAATGGGAAGTGTTCCCCGGGAAGAACAGGTTTTTCTGCGATGGACGAATCATCCTGGCCAGACAGAGCGGTGTCCTTCCTCTGACACTGGGCCTTATTGTTGTCACATGTGGCCTTTTCTTTGCATTCGAGTGAGTTACTAGAAATGTCATTTTTTGTGTGTGTTCGTTTCCGGTGGCCCTTGAATGCATCATGGACGATCATTGCTGCTTCATTTTATATGTTATTTTTTAGTATTTTCAGCGGTGTTTCGTGTCAGTGTACTTCGGGATTAACGGTCTTTTCCTTTCACAGTTGCCCATTCCTGGTGGAGCATCTGACCGTCTTCATACCTGTGATTGGTGGGGTGCTTTTTGTGTTTGTGGTCATCTCCCTGCTGAGAACCAGCTTTACAGATCCGGGCATCCTACCAAGGGCCACCCCAGATGAAGCAGCAGACATAGAGAAGCAGATAGGTAAGGCACACCCTGGAATTGAATACATGCTGTGGGACAGATGGGGTAAAAGAGCTTTGCCATATGGGGGATCTCTGAGGGATGCGTGTCTGTTGTTGTAGAGCAGACCAAGACCTAAGCAGCTTACTCTCTGTCATAGTTGAAGAGCACAAACGCTAGACGCAGCTTCATGTATATTTTTTCCACCCGTATTGTTTCATTAGTGAGTGCTTCATGGGTCACCTGTTTTGATCAAGCATGCAAGTCTCAGTGGGTCTTCTCTATTTTAAGATACCTCAGGATCCTCGACGTATCGCCCCCCACCGCGAACCAAGGAGATCCTCATCAACCAGCAGGTGGTAAAGCTCAAATACTGCTTCACTTGTAAAACGTTCCGCCCTCCCCGGACCTCCCATTGCAGCCTGTGTGACAACTGTGTTGGTAAGGACTTGTCGGGAAGTTATCACTTAATCCAACTGGACTAATCAAACTCAACAACTTAGTATCATTGCCAAGAGGAACATATCATACTGCCAGGCAGGAGGGGTCCATTCGTTTGTTCATGCTTCCTATATTTAACCCACTGATTTGTTTTGAATGTGTGGTACCTCAGATTTAGACTTTAAATTAGTTGACTGATTGAGAACCTTTAGCGGAATTAAACTTGAGACTGCAGTGTCTCTTTTGCTAGCCCTAAACGTCTGTTCTGTTAAAGGATAGGTTCACATTTTTGTCTTAAAACAATATTTGCATATCCACATGTAGTTTCTGTGTTGCTATAATTATTCCTCCTTTCTATACTGGCTGTTGAATGATCCTTACCTAATGCTATGCCAATAGAAGAAATGGGGGACAAAACCACAGACCTCCTTCTACGCAAAGATGTATTCCAAAATGTAGCTGTATCCAGTACGATGCTGCAGCAATCTGGGTTAATCACATCAAGTGTGTTCCTAACAAAGTTAAAGTATTTTTAGTACAAAGATCCCTCTTTGTGTTTTACCCAACTGTGTTTACTTGCTATATTGTGGTGGAGGGATAGCAACCCTAAAAGAGACTGAAGATGCCCACCTGATTATTCCCACTCATACCCCTTTCACGTCGGATAAAACACCCACTAACATCTGGCTTTTGTCCTCTGTGGGGATGCAGCAATGCATAAAATTGAGCGCAGCATGATCTGGTAACATAATACTTTGACATGAGTGCAGATTTGTTGCTGAACTTAACCAGGATTTGGTCGCTCTTTAAGGTGGTAAGGTGAATTGATCTTTACCACAATGCTATGACACACTTTGAAGTTAATGATTCTGGTGTGTGAATACTTAAAATCCAAATCTGCTGCATCGATGATGTCAAACATTGCATAGCAGAATAAAACATAAAGGCCAACACATCTGTATCAATCATCATGTATTCGCTAAATGTGGTATAAATATAGTCCCGAAGCCTCACAGTACCTTTCCTAACTGAATGATTACAGCTAGTAAACTGGTTCCAAAGACCATATGGACACCTTACATACTATAAAAATGTGAACCCATAGTTTCAGTGGAACAGGACAGAAAATTGACGTACATCCTCTTGTTATTAATCCTATTATTAAGCCCTACTGCTATTGTACATCACAGCTACTATAACAATGCCTCTAATCTCTGTTATGTGTGCTGCTCTTTCACACCCAGAGCGATTTGATCACCACTGCCCATGGGTGGGGAACTGTGTGGGAAAGCGCAATTACCGCTTTTTCTACAGCTTCATCATCTCTTTGTCTTTTCTGACGTCTTTCATATTTGGCTGCGTCATCACACACATTACCCTGCGTAAGTACTCGCACTTAATGAACCGACACAAGTGCACTCAGCAGTCATATGATGTTCCTGTCATGTTATCGAGAACAACTTTTAAAATAGCTTTTTTCTCTCTGGTTTGTCCTTATCTCTCCAGGTTCTCAAGCATCCAAAAGCCTTGTTCAAGCCATTCAAGAGAGCCCTGGCAGATATCCTTTGTATGGACCAAATTATCACACAATCATGCTGTTTATGAGATGGATGAGACCTTTTAAAACGTAAAGCGTTTTTGTGCTAAGAAATAATACAAGTTACACTGTTGACAAGGCGTTTCCTGCTGCTCCTCGACCTAAGCTCCCTGCTTAATAGGATCAGAGAGTTAGCATCCAGTAAAACAGTGCTTTTAGGCAGATGGCTTTCCAGCAGAAGGTTTGCTGCCTCATGTCCTTGTGAGACGATGTCAGCGGCTAGACTAATATAGACTGCATGACTGCAGAGCGGTTCGATTTGGCAATTTCCTCGTGGTATGCGCGATATGCATGACATCATACCATCTTGTTGGACTCGGTGTGTGTGTGTGTGTGTGCTTGTTTACGTTAACTCTATTCCTTACTGGTTGCCCCAGAGAGCAGATGATCTGACAAGATTTTTTTTTAGCAACTTTTTGCATCAGACTTAATTTTAGAATTAACTGTGACTGTCAGCTTGAATTTATCATGTTTACTGTGATGAATTGTACAGTATATTTCAAAAAGGTTCAAACAAGTGCTATTTCTGTGAACAGATATCTGCATATGAATGTAGAATCTGGAGATAAGCACAAGATTTTGGTATCGGAAGAGTGCCAGTTTATGTCTGTAGTCCAACTCCTGTTGACCAATCATGTTTGAGTATGCCTTGGTGTCATTCAGAGGTCTTCCGATTCATCCAATGGACCAATTTTTTAAAAAGTAATAGTGGATTCATGCAGGTAAATAATTAGTTGGTTGAAACGCGATCTTGGAACCACATTCGCTTTTGTATCTTTAATAGTTGTTTTTTTTGCACAATTAATATGCAATCATATGCAGGAATCTCTTTATAGATGATAGATTATCTATAAAAGATTGGCGAGCAGGAGAGAGGAAGTCATACCGAGTATATCTGTTATCTGAATATCTACTGTTTACTAGAAGTCCTGAAATGCTGGCCTGTGCCCCCATAGGCTAACTCATCATCAGACGTTAGCCCATGGGTGAGAGATTGAAACAATATGTGAACCAGTTAGTGAGTTACTGCAAAAAGTATAACTGGGTCTAAATGGCTGCAACATGATGGTGGGTATCTATCTGTCATAGATGTTGTCAGAAACGAAAATAGCTTTCACAAACACATTCAGCCATGTCATAGATTTCAGTCATCAGCTTTACATGCTGTCTCTCTTAAATAAGCATTCCTGATTGTCAGATTATGATGCCTTAACTCTTCTCTGTGCACTGTGGTGGAGTTGGTGATTTGTTTCTTCTCCATCTGGTCTATTCTGGGCCTCTCAGGCTTCCATACTTACTTAGTAGCCTCCAACCTCACAACAAATGAAGATGTAAGTACCCGCGTCCCTTTTTCATCTGGTACAGTTCAGTTCATGATTGTAAAAATAGACTTCATATCCATTCACTGATTATGTACTTACTGTGCAGATAAAGGGCTCCTGGTCGAGTAAAAGGGCTGCAGAGGACTCTGGGAACCCGTACAGTTATAACAGTATTATAACCAACTGCTGTGCGACGTTATGTGGCCCCATGCCCCCAAGGTGAGTACAGCTGCCTCTGTTCCATACAGGCTTTGTACCCCACACACATTTAAAAACAGTTCTCATAAAATGTACCTTGCATCTCACTCATCGGGGTCTAAAAACATTTCCAGCTGAACAGAATCAGTGAAAATACCTCATGAATATTTACTTGATTGACCTGATACTGTACCTGTGCAGTTCTGTTTAAGTACACCATAACACAGTCCTCTCTCCTGCTCTGTAGTCTGATCGACAGAAGAGGCTTCCTGCCTCTCGATGAGCCGATTCCTGCTCCCTCTGCCTCGGAGATGGAGCTGCCGCCATTCGTCGCCAAGAACGACGCTCACATGGTAGGGTGAACCAGCTTGTGGTCCCTCCCAGGTCCTGACTGTCCCGTAGTCCCTGTGATGTTATTAGGCTGCCCCCCCCCCCGTGTGCCTTCTCCACTCTGTGTTCACCCCTTCATCCTCCAGACTTCCAACTTCAGTCCCTCAAGCAGAGATGTGAACATGCAGTTTTTTTGAATCTGTGTTCAGTGTTACGAAGCTGCACATTTTCTACTTATTATCATGACACAAGAAGGTAATGAGGAATGGCTGATTAGGGAGTTGAACTGACACACAAAATAAGCCAGATGTCCATAGAAGAAATGATTAATTGACGTTCAGCAGAGACCTCCACTGAAGAGGTTGTTTATCACTGTGCAGCACGAGAAATAATACTGCAGTGTCATTTGTTCTCTGAGCTTCAGAACAGCATGTCTTGGAAAGCACCTGTAAAAGTTTTGCTTCATTGAGCGGTTAATAATGCAAGAAAGAGAGTGGAGAGTTTTTAAGAGTTTTTACAGCACAGAAACTTAACCGTTTGTTCAGGTCATTGTTGAGCTGCTGAGTTGTCAGACGGCTGCAGAAATATTCACCATGCACCTTTTTGATGTTTGACTCGTCTTCATGTTCGCTTAGAAATCCAACTTGTTGCTGTAACGACCTCCCTGTTACTGTTCTACTGGATTTGCTTGTATGTTGCGGTGAAGGTGTAAGCACCCAAAGTACTTTATTACTGCTTTTGAGTAAGTCATGCAAATGGTAATGGATCATATTTTGTATTAGATTTATCAGCACTTTATCACAGATCATTTGTCACATGGCTTGACTACGTCTGAAAGTCAAAATGGTCAGTATATCAAATGTTGTGCTTTATTTTCTTAAATCTTTTTCTTCTATTTTTACAAACATTTTATTCACCTAAAAAAGTGTTCTTTTATGTGCTAAATAAACATTATTTTTGTATTTTGGGATTTTGTCTGCTTTGAGTTTTACTTTGTGTCTTAATTGTTTTCGCATCTTCATGTGCAGATTTTAAGGTGTTTGCAAAAAAGTTGGTGAACAGATGATTTTGTTTATTTCATTTGCCTGTAACATGATTTCTAGTGGAACGACTTGACACTCAGTGTTGTACTGTATCCATTCCACCCTGCTAGGAGGAGAACTGTCAGGATTTTGCTTTGTCCTGCACAGCCTGAGGGCACTGCTGCTTGTAGACGGGTTGATGGTAAGAGTAGGGTTCAACCGATCACCCTGAACATCTTCACCTGCCATTCACCTCTGCGTCTTTTCCTCATAACATAGTTTGTGTTAAAGGTTTGGAGTCATGCTCATCAAAACGCCTTGTTTCTTTTCAAAGACCTTTTTTTTTTTTTTTGCTTCAACCCAAATGCAGTTGGGTCAGATCTTGTTATTGGCGTGCAGTGATGGATTGTGGCCTCACTTGTGGATGTGCATGCTTCACTACCATGCTGTCATTAACGTTTGCTCACTCACTCACGATGGGATGGAGCTTGTTTTTTTAAAGGCTGATGATCTTTCTCTTGTCCGCATAAACTTTTCCTCCCTTTCTACTTTTATCAGAGACGAGAAGAGTCACATGAAGAAGCAGCTTCTCCCCACATATTTCACGTTAAGCTCTTTTGGCATCGTCTGCATCTAACTCACTTCTTCCATTCATCTCCATCTGTTTCACACTGCTGCCGTCAGTGCTATCATTGCTCTCGCTGTGCTTCTAATCTAATCATTTTAATGACATTTGCAGAATACTTTACGTTTTGTCTTGGTTTGACTGTTTAGCCTTTCTGAACACAAACTCCCATTTTCTCCTTTTCACTGATCTTTCTTTGACTTTCCTCCTCACACAGTGCACTCAGAGCACCAAGGACGTGCTGGAGAGGGTGGTCCACTCCTTTGACTTTCATGGCCTGTGCCCCCCTGGCACCCCAAAGACCAGCCCTCTTGGTCCGGAGGTTTCCTGCACGGCAGCGGCACCTTCCCCACAAACTTCGCCCTCTGCCAGCTCCTCACTACAGCACGGCCGCCAGCTCGTGCCCGCGCCTTGCCCTCCCTTCAGCAGAAGCAGCAAGAAGGAGATGGACTCGCTACACTCCATCAACCCAGCCTTCCGTCTGGCCTCTCCCTCGCCGTCCCTGAGCCGCACCACCCTGATTCTGGGCGACGCACCCGACCTTGGCTTCCTCCCGCTACCCTGAATACATCCAGTAACTTTAAGAGAACAGAAGGAGTTCTAGTGTGCTTGATGCTGCTCTGTATCACTGGCTTCAAAGAAACTTTAACATAGTGGTTGGTCATGCTGTGTTTTACCATCCCCCGAGATGTCATTCTAATGAGTTGTTAAAGCATCACCTGGAGGGGTTTTATGTTCTGTGAGTTTTATCCACACGTGTCCTTCGGGATGGAGGTAAATCTTAGTAATACTCGGAAGCACAATATAGAGATATTTTTTTAAACTCCTTTTTACGAAGACACCCAGAACATGCCTCCACACCCTCCACAGAACCTCAAGCCATACGCCACAGCCGCAGTGTTTCAGTTCTCGCTAATATGCAAATCTGGGAATACCTAAAGTACAAAGAGTGCAGAGAAGAGCAGTTTAGATTTACTGAAGTGGCGTGCTCTGGATAGTGAGCCATTTCAGAATAACCAACTCAAGAGTTAGCCTTATATCATCATGTCCTGTCACTTCCTGTCACCTACGTTATCCCAGAATTTAGATGAATGAGCAATCAGCGTTAGAAGACGGAGGGTAAGGTGGAGTTTTTATTTTTATTTTTATATATACGTATCAAAGTCTTTGCTGCGGTCAGTTCTTCATGTCTTGTGCATCAGATGCTCTTATAAATGCTTTTTGTGTGTGTGTATCACATACTTTAATTGGAAGTGGTAATATCGAGTGAATTTGTCCAGATGTTTTCATGTATGACTGGATACTGAAATGATTCATTCACATATTTTATAATCTTCACTTTGTTGCTTTATCAGATTTCTTGAATGTCAAATCCAGGTGTTTCACCCAAAAATCAAATGCGCTGTCGCCTAACAAGGCTTGGATTGCAGTATTTGCCACAGACGCACTGTTGCCTGAATGAGTTACACGAATGCTTTCAGTGCAAGCGTCTGTTTTTTTTCTTACCGTAAACAAACTGTTATGGCCGTGTCTGTGGTTACAGCCTTGATGTTTGGATTGCGTCGAGCAGAGTAATGTTTTGGGAATGTCGATGAGGCTTCTTTACACGCAGGGCAAGCCGTCATTTTCATGGCTGTGACCTTCTCCTCTTCTTCGAGCATGAAACTTGACCCTCTTGTGAGTGAAGCTGGCAGGAGTTCGTTTGTGCCACTAGGGGGCAGCATGTGATTGAGGATGGCAGGCTAGTTGGAGGACAATTTAGTATCAAGAAAATGTTTTCTTTATTTTTGTGATGTTTATTTATTCTTTTGTAAGTGAGTGCTGGAGCTGTACATAGGTTATGAGTTTGTGAAGAACCACTTTGCCATAGTCAGTGGGTCAATCATCTATCAGTCTGCATCGAGACCCATAGGGTGTGTACACAATTACAAGCAGTGCTTGTATGAACAAACTTGTTTGTATTTTGTAGGATGTGACAGTGGAACTGTAACATTTGGTCAATAAAAATGATAAGTTTTGTTGACTTGGGGTTGACTGGACTATGTATCTTTTTTAGTAACAGTTTTTCTTCTATAATTCTATATTCTTCAACTGTATTACTATGATCACCCCCATAATTTAAAATATGAGCCGGTTTTGGTCTATAAACAAATGTAACCTTTTGGCTTTGAATGTGCAATATAAGAATTATCCATCTGTTGAATTCATACTCTAAACAAACAGGGGGCAGCATATCACCAAAGACAGCAGCTGTAGCTGCCATTAGCTGGTTAGCTCAGTAAGCTGTGCAGCTTGCACTACTGTTGGCTGTTGGCTGGCTGACTGGACTGGGAGCTCACACCATTGCAATCAGCGGGAAGCTAATTAGCAAGCTAACTTCAGAAGATACCTCAGAAACACAATTCAAAGGCGTCTTTGACATAACGGCAAACTTATTATTTCATGTTATGTTGATTATATCAGTTAATTTTTTGATGTCGTAAAATCAATTTTTCACACGTTTCACCTTTAAAGCACATTTAAAACTCCTGTTAGCTCTTGCAAACTGTTGCAAAACTCCTATCAAAAGTATTTATAGGCCTGTGAATAAAGCTATGTTGTGCACCTTTAAGAATATATAGACACGACCAGGCTTACTACTTGCATAACGTGGTTCACTAAAATAGTAAAGACAGTAAATCAGGAATAGTCCGTTCATCCCCTCTGACAGCTCCCTCGTGGAAACAATGAAGAGATGCATGTCGGCTACATGTGGTCTGAAAGGCAGACATCCAGTAGTGAAACTGTCTGTGTGTGTGTGTGTGTGTGTGTGTGTGGATAGACAGAAAAACAGTCAATCAGGAGAAGATAGTTAAAGGAGACAAATTGTGTTAGCTAGCGATCAATGTAGGCTGGGTTCACAGACCAGTCATGCACAGTAACAAAAACAAAGGGCATGAATGTCATGATAATGCTGTCTGCTGTATCCTCCCCCCGTCCGTCCAGTTGCACTCCCACCTAATAGCATTAAGTCTGTTGGACCGTGTTTTTTCCCCTCATAAATAGCCATGCAGGACAGAATATCATCTTTCACTGTGTGGTAAATTGTTTCCTTCGCATTGCTGCTGACATGATGCGTATTATGTGCCCAGGGTCATCCTTTTTAAGAAGCCGTTTTCGCCTGTAATTATTGAAATTGAAAACTGCAGAAAAATAGCCCGAAGGCCAGTGATCACAGCGGATGGACCGCGGCAGCTGAGGTTTGAGTTTGACTGCACTCAGCTGTCAGTGCTGTGCGCAGCAAAGTGAAAATGTTGCTTTAAGGTCCTCCAAAGTTACTTTATTTGGAAGGCTCCTTTTTTTGTTTGTTTGACGGGGTGTCTGCACGCGGCAGCTGGTGTCTCCCGTACGCTGATGTTATTCTTCTGTTTATTGTACGTGTTCGTTTAGAGGCTGTACACCTTTGTGTATTTATTTGTAACTTTATTATGGTCATTTTAGATAAAATCTTTAATGTTTATAGAAGGGTTAAGAGAGGAAAAGGGGAAATAGAAGAAGTCTAGATAAGCTCTGACTGGATTCATCAGCAGTATTTATCAGCAGTGTTGACACATGGATTATTTGAGTCCTGCA
>CAEMYA010000161.1:4315464-4337573 GCA_903131615.1 Diplodus sargus
CTTCGCATTGCTGCTGGCATGATGCGTATTATATGCCCAGGGTCATCCTTTTTAAGAAGCCGTTTTCGCCTGTAATTATTGAAATTGAAAACTGCAGAAAAATAGCCCGAAGGCCAGTGATCACAGCGGATGGACCGCGGCAGCTGAGGTTTTAGTTTGACTGCACTCAGCTGTCAGTGCTGTGCGCAGCAAAGTGAAAATGTTGCTTTAAGGTCCTTCAAAAGCTACTTTATTTGGAAGGCTCTTTTTTTTGTTTGTTTGACGGGGTGTCTGCACGCGGCATCTGGTGTCTCCCGTACGCTGATGTTATTCTTCTGTTTATTGTACATGTTCGTTTAGAGGCTGTACACCTTTGTGTATTTATTTGTAACTTTATTATGGTCATTTTAGATAAAGTCTTTAATGTTTATAGAAGGGTTAAGAGAGGAAAAGGGGAAATAGAAGAAGTCTAGATAAGCTCTGACTGGATTCATCAGCAGTATTTATCAGCAGTGTTGACACATGGATTATTTGAGTCCTGCAGGTGATTATTCGCTTGCTGGAAGAGACAGAGAAGGCCACCCAGTCAGCAGGGCTGAGTAGCTGTTTTTCCACTGAATTTCAGAATAAAAGGAGGCATTTTAATCAGAAAGGTGACTGATAAACGGTGTTAAATCCAACAGACTCTTTCAAATACTCTTTGACATCAGTCGATGAATGAAGGCTGGAAGTTCGAGCTGACTTTTTTTCATTGCACAAGTAGTCATAATGTAGACTCAGCATTGACACCACTGACTTGGTTGATCCCACAGGTATAGGTTTTATTTCAACATTTCCAGGGGGGGATACTGGGAGGTTTAGGGGTACTCCCCCATGAATAAAATGATCTTAACTTATGAAAGGAAAATTCTAAAAACATATCATCTGACCTCTTCATTTTCCTTTCTGGCAAGTCCATGGTTGCTTCTTCTTCTGTGTAAAGGTGCAATATGCAAGAATTATATTTCTGTAATTCGACAATTCTTAAATATTGAACCTTTAATGGCCACGAGTCGACACTCACTCACCTACCTCAACAAACGGGGGACAAACTTGCCTGTTCTATATTAGAGGGGACGTTGGTTGAATCCTGTTCTTTTATTGTAACACATGAGTGAAGCGCACAGCAGCCGGTAAAAGTCGCCCATTTCACTTAAAACTAATAAATTCCAGCTCTCCAAAGAAACAACCCCCCACCAGTTCACCTCTGGTCACCGTCCACTCTGTGATTCATCGGGCCTCGTTCCTCTTCAGCGAGCCACGTTTGGCCCCTGCCGTCATGTGTGCAGCCGTGTGTGTGTGTCACACTCTCACAAGTCTTCTCCTCATCGCTCGCTGATCTGACCAGAGCAGAAGTGAAGCACCTCTGTGAGCAAAACAGGTGACTCACGGTCAGGGCTGCTGCCAGCATCACCGCTGCTGTGAATTTTCGAGAGCTAAGAGTGTGTCTCTGTGCTGGGCAGTAGAGCTGGATATAATTAACCCTGCACAGAGCAGAGCCAGCCGGCTGCCAGCAGCCAGAGTTTGCTGCCGCAACCAGTGGAACAAGAAACAACTGAATCCTGTTGGCAACGCGCACGCGGTGGTCAGAATTTCTCCATCCTGGATGTTGGATTGGATTGGTACGCTGCAGTTTCCACAACACAGCATGGATGGTGTTTGACCTCCCAACACGGGCCAAAGCAGATCAAATCTAGCTGACATTAAATGTTATAAAGATGTCTTCACAGGCCCGGTTTACACCTGGCATTCGGATCCATCCTGGCTGATCTGATTACAAGAGGACAGCATACAGTTGTTTCTTTCCCCGTAAAAAGCACTTTGTGTGTTTGCTACTCTGTGTCTAAAAGTGCGTCTCATCTGCCACCCAACGAAAGAAGACGGTAAATATGTCAAATGTTACACATACAGTCAACACTAACCATTATATGCAACTTTTTTGGTTGCTTGTGAAGTTCTCCCGACTCCCTTAAAAAAATGGCAATTTTGTAGATGTTTTGAAACACTGTAAATGACTAATTCTAAGTTGGACCTTGTGAATTCGACAACGTTATGCATGATGTTATTACTTTCTTTGAGTAAAAACAGCACCGTCGCATAAAACATAAAACAATTCTGGTAGGTGACTTTGCTAATCACTGATAGATTTACATTTATACATGTCATACATACCTTATTGACATTTCCAGTGGCCGCCCTTCAAGACTGTGCTCAACATTTGTAAGGCTGACACCACTGGATCTTTTTAGTGAGACCTTGAGACCAGCTGTGTTTGAGGCATCAACAAATATTATGAGATTAGGACATTCCTACATCATATCCGATTGTCTGATAAATGTATGTGTTTAGGTGAAAATAGTGCAGGAATCAAAGACGGATGTTAGTACCAGGTGTAAACAGGGCCTATGGTAATGTGAGTGCACCTGTGTGTATAGAGTTTGGTTGGTACTTTGTTTGCATGCTGTCTTTCTTGAGGTGTTTCTGGGTGTGACACGGCTAGACTAAGTTTTTTGTGTGTTAGAGTAAGGTGGCGATGTATGTCGGAACACCCTGAGAGCCTCTTTGTACATACAGCTGATGAGAGATCAGTCCAGTGTTATTATTTGAGGTTGGTTTGTGCTTTAGGTTCGTTGACTGATCCAATATGTTGAAAGATTAGAGAAGAGTCCGTGTAGGGTGACAGATCGGACTGTATAGCAAAGGATATGTTATGTTAAGTAAATTATTGCGCTTTGCTGCAACTGTGTCTCAGCAACAATAACTGTTATTATACATAAAAGCCTTTATCTTGATATGTAGTTCTGGGTCATGGCCTCCTATCACATCTCCCAAACAATCATAAAAAACAATTTCCACTTTTCAGAGATACCATATCTGCCGAACTCCAACATTTTGTATTTGAGTATTTTGTTTTCTGAACGCCGATTAGATAAGTGAATAAGTAAAAAGGCGTGACATATGCCTGATTCTCGCAGTGGAAAAAACATTGGCTGTGCGTGCTGAAGTGGAAAGAGCTCCCCATGGAAACCTGAATATGTGCCATGGACCTGGATTAGTGTACCAGGGACCACAGGGTCAGACATTATCACAGCTACCATTATCATGCTGACTTCTGATATGGCCTCAATCAATCTGCTGAACAATGCTTTGGTCGCTGTCAGCTCATTTTTATGATATTAGGGCTCGACATCTGCAGACAGATAAACTGCCGTCTTTTAAAGCAATAGTGCTTTGAGGCCAGGCGGACTTTGGAAATGAATATGTCCATGCAACATGAAAGAAAGTTTAGTGGACCTCTACACCAGTCAGAAAAGCGCCAATGTGCACGTTTCTCTGTAACATAAACCATCAAGTCACATTAATCAGTGAGCAGTTTATGATAACCCTTTTGGTCGGCACAGGGCTAAGTAGATAATGAAAGAGTAGTTAATGACTGTATCTTCATTTTCAGGCGAAGTGTTCCTTTCTATGTCAAGAAGTTACCGCTAGCAAAACCTGCATAGTGTCCCTCCCGTCATTCTAACGACATTAACCGCTGACACTTTATGCTGGCGAGCCACCAGCAGGTTGTATTTGACAACGAGACTCAACATTCAACTCTTTGGCCAGTATTGCTGGCGCTCAGGCTGCCAAATTGTTATGCAAGCCACCAAATCTAACGCTTCAGTTGGCGGCTTGCCAACCGTTGCTCAACGGTTAACAGTATTACTGTCTGGAAATGAGATAACAACAATCAGTTATCATTGTGCAGAATCGCTCACTGTGCCTGGAAGGTTTCGAAACACCCAACAAATCCTGCATACTATGCCTTAAAGTACGGTACTTACTGAGGTACTTGTGTTTTCCGTAAGTATTTTAATTTAACGCTATTTGGCACATCTTCTTTGGGAAACATTGTACCTCTTTACTCGGTACATTCATTTAACAGGCGTAGTTACTTCTTGCTTTACAGATGATGATTTTAAGTTCACCCAAAACTAGAAAATTCGGTCATTATCTACCCATGGCCATGCCGGTGGAAATTTGATGAAGTTACATCGTCCACAAAATGTTTCTGATGCTTCACAGTAAAAGAGCGTTAAGGCAATCTCCTAAACAGCTGAAGTAGATGTGGACTAGTTTTAAAATGTTCAAAATCAACACAGTATTTACATCACTTTTATTGGCAAAATCTTTAAATCTTCACTGTAGCTGCTAAGCTAAAAAGCATTAGCATTTGTCCTGGGCTGGAGAGGCACAGGCATTCCAGGCACATGCCGATGGCAGCCTTGCCCCTAGGGGGAGACTGTCAACTAAATTATATAATGTTTAATATACAGTATGTTTTAAGATATTTTCAAATATATAAACACCTAACAGGCTTTTTAAAAAAACATAGACAATTTTAGTATCAATGTGCAGGAAAAGTCAAGTTGTTTCACCTCATTAAAAATCAGGCGAAAGCATGTTTTCCATTTAAATATCTAAATCTGAATAAGTAAAACCGTATTAAAAGAAAATATGAATACATAGGCTAATAATATATTGTATAGGCCTAAACTTCCCCCTATTGGTCGGCACAGGGACTGAATTTTAATTTTCAGGCAAACTGTTCCTTTAAAAACCTACTGTAAAACGAGCGCATGTGATACGATAGGGGACTGGCCACTTAACGCAGCCACTCAAACTTAAATATAAAGATGGTTGAACGAGCTCCTCTGTATCAAGTTACAACATTAAAGTTACTTGTCTCGGAGGGATACCTCTCCCAGCACACACTGCAAACAAACCCGTCTCACTTTACGCTTAAAGGCAAATACGCGATCACACACGGACACGCGTGACCTGCAGCTACCTGACGGCTTCCTTACCCTCCTGTCCTCTGCTTGTAATGGACTATTTTTACAGTGTAACGTGGCCCCTTTTTCTGAGAGGGTCTGAATTTGTCCAACAGGTGTTATCTGAGTGTAAGGATCCTTAGGCCGTCACGCATTGTAAGAATGTGGTTATGTACAGATGACGGTTGTGCAATAACCAATAAAAGCCGCTGAACGTCAGGCACTTGGTCGTGGCCCGCGTTTATCTAACAATTGCAATAAAGTGAGAGGGAAAAAGAGGTGGGACGAGGTGACTGACGGATAGATAGTGCATGCTGAGTCACTGTAAGGGCATGACCAGACATATTCCTGACACAGTACAGCTCGGAATTCTCCGTATGGCTTATCGTGTTTGCTTCGGGAAAAAAAAAGTTGCGTAAAGGAAGCGAAAGGGATTCAGAGTAGAAACACAGGTCACGAGGTCTTTAATTGTACAGTGTTGGACACTGTGAATGTCGAGTGGTTCGTGGAGCACCCGGCTGCTGCCAATAACTCTACAGTGTGTAACTCCGGAGCAGCTTTAGGCCATGTGTGCAACACGCTGGCCTCCTGCCTGCCCTCAGTTACAGCACTATATAAAACTGCAGAAAAACAAGCCAGGTTTTGTTTTTCTTCAAATACTTCTTTTGTTATCAGCGCCTGTCATGAATGCGGAAATTCCCGCAAATCACCAATCATAAATGTATTAATCTAATGAGCGTTCTTTGTTTTGTGGTATCATAAAGGGTAAGGGTTAGGGTTGCGTATCTGCTGCTGGAACAAGCAGCTGGCTCTCTGATCCGTGGCCTGATGGGACACTTTCGCCCGATCCCATTATTCTTCAGGAGGAGGATTTAAGACGTCTGGATGGTGATCAGAGAAACGTGCTGCTGACATATATTTTATTAGTCGTTGGTTTGGTTTCAACCCGGCTGAGATAAAAACCGCCTCTGCTGTCTTCAGATGTCGAGCGGTGTCAGTGACACGAAGTCAAGTTGCGCTGGTATGACCATGACCTTAACAGACACCGTCTCTGCTGCATATCTCTGCTGAGCTTGACCCCAAAGGTTTCCAGTAAGTTTACACAATCGCCCTCTGACGCGTGACACCTCTAATCGCCCCTAGGGCCGAGTTTTTCCTCTCGGCTACCGGATGGGGGGCGAGGAGAAAGGATTTCTGGGAATGAAACCGGAGCTCGCTGCTAAATAGGGGTTCCCTCTCGCTTCTGGTAAATGCTCCGGAGAGCGGATAGAGCCAGTTCTCTTCTCTGGTAGCTTTTAATATGCAATGTCCACACCAGGCACATGTGCTGAGAAAATTACAGAACATGTTTATTTTATAAGCTTTTATGGTCGCGTTTGTTGACTCAGCGGTATCTGCACATTGTAGGCAGCTGTCGGCTTGTTCCTGCGTCCCTGCAGTGCAGTTGGGTGTGTGTGATCGGTGGAGAATGATACCCACAGAGAACCATTCATCCAGCAGCACCAAGTGAAGCAAACTGGGGTTTATTTTCTTTTTGTGTAGCGTTTGACAAGGTGATTTGCAGCAGGGACCCTTTAGTGTCCTATCAGGGTGGGTGTGGGGCCCTTGCACAACGTGATTTAAGCTCCGGTTAAGGAAGTTATACCCAAGTTAGGCTGTCGCAGACCTACAGAA
The DNA here is from genome assembly GCA_903131615.1 of Diplodus sargus. Classification (NCBI taxonomy): domain Eukaryota; kingdom Metazoa; phylum Chordata; class Actinopteri; order Spariformes; family Sparidae; genus Diplodus; species Diplodus sargus. The sequence goes on from CAEMYA010000161.1 coordinate 4,321,974, forward strand.
GGAGGCGATGGTGTTTTATTACCGGGGCCATACATTCCACTCTCCTACACCGGCTCTTCCATAAGCAGGAATAAGTCATGTGAGGTATCCATGTGCTTGGCTGAGAGGACAAAAAAAATTCAGTGTAGAGATTTAATCGCAAAGGAATTTTCTTGTTGTATAGATCCAAGTTTCAAGCCACTCGGCCTCCGCTTGACTTCCATTCGTCCTCTTTCCATAATGTATTCAACATACCACATTTTTTTTGTCCCCATTCCTCCCATTCAGGGAGTAAAGTGAGACTCGCCTTACATAATATGTAGCCCAACACTAGGCCTATATTTGACCGTTGAGCTTCAGAGCGCTTCAACTATGCAATAACCTCTCTTATCCAGAGATACTGACACGGCTGTGGCATAACTTTGGGCCCCGCGGAGCCTGTAGGAGAACAGCTCTCAGTGTTTCGCTCTTAACTTGTACAAAACAAATGACTGCAGAGCCGTTGAAAAGATGAGAAAGACAGAGGTCACTCGGTAACAGGTCCAAAAAACGACTGACGGGGTCAACTCGTAGTCTTTGACAAATGCTGCATGACCCCTTACAGTGTTGTATAAGGTGCTCAGAAGTCCTACTTGAGTAAAAGTAAACATATTAGGTTCAAATTTTACCTCGGTGAAAGCGAAAGTCACCCATATGAGTAGTACTTGAGTGTTAAAGGTGCAATATAAGAATTGGACACCTGCCAAAATCTGTGAGTTTTTTTTTTTAATCCAATACGTTAGTTTAAACATTGCTGCTGTGGCTCTGGTGTGGTATGAACTGCAAAGTAACTATTATGAAATAAATGTAGTGGAGTATGAGTACAGTATCTGCCTCCAAAATGTAGTGGAGTGGAGGTATAAAGTATGAGAGGTGTAAACAGAAAATGAAAATACCTCAAATTAAGTACCTCAACATTGTATCTGAGCACCATTTCTCTGTCCAGATGTGGACAGCAGAGATGTGGATGATCTCACTTGTATCTACAGTGTGTTTTGGCGTGTTTAGTTTTTCCAGCAGCGGCACTATACTGTAATCAATCAAGCAGGCAGCGGAGAGAATCTGACGTCAGCGGCATGGCTGCTTGCGTAGCCTCGCTCCGACGTCTGTAGCAATCCGGAAAAGCAAATTTACTCCTCTTATCGCCTTATCACGATCTCCCTCTTTGACATGTAGGCCCCGCGGTCCGGCCTGACAGGTCAGCTCAGTCTCAGACCTGGCTGGCCTGTTTTATCTGCTGTCACGGCCCGCTGAGCCTGAAACCTGGAAACAAACACGCTTTTTGATTAATTCCCCCAAATCAGAGTCGATTTTCAAAATTCAACATGCGCTGTAATGTCAGACGCGCAGCAGCTGCATCGTTATTTTAGCTATGGCAGTACATGTGATGCACACTCTAAAAATAGCAAACACTTGGTCCTCTAGTATGACATGTCTGAATGTGCTCAGAGGCAGAGGAGATCTTCTTGGGGGAGGGAATAATAATTCACTTAGATTGCAGGAGCCCTGACAGGCTGGTAAGAAAAGAGCTTCACTATTCACCCCTCATGACAGACGCAGTGTTAGCTATCCGTCTTCCCACTATTGATCCTTGTGACACTTCACCGCTTGTTGTTTGGCGACATGGATTGTCAGCCGTGCCATTTACAACGCACCGTGACGTCCAATCGCGGCCCTGCATGCTTCCTCTTCTTGTCACTGCCCATCAGGTGAAGACAGATTGAGATATCTGACAAAAGATAAAGCAGCTGTCGATTGGCTTTGAGCGCAAACGCGTAGACGGAAACAGACGCATCCATGGACTTTCACTGAAGGCCTTTCATATTGATTTATTTATTTTATTGTACATGTATTGTGCCGGGGAAATCCCACAAAGAGCAGCCATACAAAATCCACATCATAAACAAAAAGCCACGCTAAAAGAGAGGAACAGCTATTCCTCCCTCGCCGCCTTCTTTATGGTGCCCTTAAATTCATCAGCGGATATACTGTAAATGTGTCCCATTTTAGATAGGATGCACTCACCGACTACAAGATTGTTTCATAATGTTTGATCATGGCCAGGACAGGAACATACGCCTGTCTAATGCATCATTTGTTTAAGGTGTGTTTAAATACAGGCTATCTCACCGCGCCTACTAGACTCACAGTCTCGGTTGTCATGACTGCAGCAGGATGTTAACTGAGGGATAAACAGAGGATCCAGTGACACCGACACACATCAAAGACTTAATATGAAAATGAAATGTAAAATGTACATGTAAAAAAACGTCCGGACCCTTGTTATATATTTTACATTATATGTATATGTATATGTGTGTGTATATATATATATATATATATATATATATGTAATATATATAAGTTTACTCAAGGTGATTTGGTCGCCTGTTTTGATCACTTCCGGAAGAGTTGGAGAGTATTGGAGGAGGTGTGACTGTGACTTAACATAACACAACTTTAACACTTTCCCTCGTCCATGAACAATTCAGACTGAAAGTCACGTCAGAAGTCACGTCAGAGTTTCGTCTTCCACGGTGATTCTCTTACACATAATTTATTCACGATGTCATCAAACTACCTGTTTTTGGTTTTATGTTAGTAGTAGTTTATTTATGTTAGTAGTAGTTGATAGCAGCAGAAATTTCATTAATTTCAATATTTAAAAAAACAACAACCTTTACATAGGAAATTACACGCAAAGCAGTGAAAGCATCTCAGGCGTGAGGTTGCAGACTGCAAACCAGCTGAACAGCCGTCTACAACCCTACTGTAGAAACACGGTGGTGCAACGTGGTGTGATCCGTGGAAGAGGACCTTGTCAAAACGTGATCTGTCCGCAATACCACTAGGACAACCACACAGGAAATTTGCTTGGTATTGCATGATTATTGTGTGCTGTCCAAATATTCAGACAAATTGTACGTCTCTGGTGGTCATGAAAGGTGAAGTACAACGAAGGTTAAGTATGTAACCACTGTTTTATGAACCCTGGATGAACATCAGATATAAATACTGGACCTGCACAAGCACAAGGTGGAAGATATCCGCTGTTCGGCTCTGCTTCTGGTGGTCATCCGGGGTTCATAGAGCCGGGGTTAAATCTGACGCACTGGACCTTAAATTGTTTTGTTCCGCTGCATGAAGGTGTTGACCTCACATCTGACGGACTCTCTCTGACACGGGGCTGTGAGTGAACCTGAGAATGTCAAGTGGCCTAACAAATATCTGCGTTCATTGTTCTCCCTCTTCCCCCGAGTGTTTCACATTCAGGTAACGGCTGGCTCTGCTCCCAGGATGCACAGCTGCCACAGGGCTGGTTATTTATAGTCAGATGACGCAGATGTCTCACATCGGCACCTGGCAGGACCCTCAGCTGGAGACGCCTCTGCCCAGCAGCCCGATAACCTGGGATGCTGTTGCCGAGGTAACGGGATTATGTTGACATCACAGGATCTGAAGTGATCTTCCGTGGAGACCACATCCACAGCACGCCCACGACCTGACCCCCTCTGAGGCCTGTGACACACTGTCGGTCTCCAGCTGCGTGTTGGTGACTCCAGCAGAGCGAAGTGTGTGAACAAAACACACACATGCATATGCTCGAGGAAGAAATGATGCCTGGGTGCGTAAGAGCGTGCGTTTCCGCCTGTCCGTGTTTTATTGCCGCATCACTAAAAACCAACACAGGTCGATCATGACATGAACTTTAGTCTCTTGTAAACCATTTTACAGGTGTGCTCACATGCTGTGTGGACAGGTCCGAGCAGTTAAAGATTTTTTTATAAATTACAACGTGTTTGGGCCATTTTAAAAGAGGAAATTACTCTTCGCCTGTATTGTTCACCGGCAAATTACACAGTGGGAGACTCTTCTCACTGAAAGGAGTAATGTCTACTGTTGTGAGTAATGTCTGCCATTGTGTCAGGTCCTTCACAAAGGGATATTTAGTGCATTTAGACACATAATAGGCTGCGTGCAGGACAGGATGAGATGTAAAAACAGTGACAACATGACCACAGTCCACTCCTGTAGGAACTGATGCAAAGAAGACTGACAGATCTCATAAACTGGGAGGACTACAAGGACACTGAACACATCTGACAGCAGCTAAATAAAGCAATTATACTTGAGCGCATTTTTTAACTCCGCATTGAGCGTATAATGCTCCACGAATGTTCCGCTGAGACAGCAGGAATGTCACCACGTCTGCACCAACACAAATAAAACAAAAACACTCTCAGATAAGGAAGCGGAGTGGAAAGAGGTGGCAGCGGGGCTTTTCTGAAAATATAAATGGAAAGCTTCAAGGCATCACAGGTTATCACAGCCTTTTCATAAATCCCTGCACTATCATGAGCAAATTAAATTAATGTTTGCTCGTGTGGTTGCAGCCTTTAATTTTCCATCGGCTGCGCACACAAACAACTCAAAGGTTAGACGCTCCACTCTCAACAGGCCGTACTGAAAATGATAAGACCTATAAATATGTGTGATTTGTGTGATTAGTAGGCAACAGTTAACAGGTTTAATAGCCTGCTATCAGCGTTTAAATATTCTGCGGCTGACCTCTGGAGTTTAGCGAAAACATTTTGTGCAACTGTACAATCTTGTATATTCACCAGCCGCAGCACTGTCGGCTGGTGTTGTTTTCACTTTGTCGGTCGGTGTATGTGTGTTCGTGTGTGTGTGTGTGTCATCGTGGTAAAATGTCATCCTTGACACACCTACTTACAGGTCGTTTGCATGTAAAAATGGCAGAAATTAAGGTTTTCAGCCTCTCAAATGTGAAGATTTTCTGCATTCCCTTATTTCATATCATATTAAAGGGGGTATCTTTGAGTTGTACGAACAAAACTAAACATTTAAAGACAACACCTTGGATTATGTGACACTGGGGTGGACATTTTTCACAATTTTTTGAGACCAAGTCCAAACGATCAATAGATTAATCTAGACAATAATTGGTATTATTTTATAATACTACGCACAAATGTTATCGACTGACCACCTGATTAATGTAATAGTCACTCCATTTTTAGCTCCGTTTTTGGTCTCCACCAACTCCTGAGAAATGTTTTGGCTTTTCAGCTGCTACACGCTCCACTATGTATTTATTACTCTGTCTGTCTGCTGTTTGGTGCTGAGCGGGTAGCGTAGAGTGGGTTTTAAAAGCTCTTTTAAGGAAATCTGGTTAAAAAAATAAAATGTTTTCGAGTATTTTGCCAGGTGTTCATATGTCTGTCTGTAGCCTACAAGACAAAGTCACAGAGATTTACAGGTGTGTAGTTGAGAAGAAACGAAGACCGAGTACAAAGATGTGCTTGGTCTCAGTACTTATGTGGTAATGTAGTGATGGCCACTGAGTCATGAACATGTTAGTTAGATAGTATCTATTTACATAACTGTTTGGCATAACACAATTATTTCAAACACTGTGGTGTCCGCGTCTCTGATGACAGATTTAGATGAGTGAGAAATACTCCGACAAGAAATTTAGTCAAAATTGAGGTAAGACTATAAATCAGCGTTTTAAACATGTTTTAACATTTACAAGATGAACAAGAAATACTAAACAGAGATGAAAACAAAACATGTTATTACGGGTTAATGACCCATGCAGGTCTCTATGAATGATTCAAATGAAAGAGAAGAACAGAAAATAAACCATCACTTTGCGGTTGAACTGGTCACAACTGGTGAATGTGTAACTGGTGATGAGGGGTAACAAGACGACAGTGCCTTGTTTTAAGAGGTCACAAGCCGAGACAGCTCGGGAAATACTGGCCAACTTGTGACTGGAAACTGAAGTTTTTTTGGATAATCTCGACTGGACAAAGCGACTTACAGCTGCTGCTGAAGTGCCGTCCAGCAAAGCCTCTGACTTCTTCCTCCTTCTGCGCAGCGCTCAGCCTATGGCGTGGGAGTAGGATCTAGAAGCAGGAAATTCATTAAAACAAAAAAACATCCTGCACGTTCTGCAAACATTCCCAGGAAAATAAATAAGGAAATACAATCAGAAGAAGGGAAATTGGAGCGTGTTTGTACAGCTGTCATCTGATCACTGCACTCAGTCATCGGAACATATCTGATCAATATTGCGCCCAAAACCACATTCATCAACGCTTATTCCTAATAATGGCGCACAATGTCACAATCATAAGATCATTAGCTCATGGTGGCTGTGTGTGTGTGTGTGGGGGGGGGAGAGGAAAACCCTGTCAGCATGCAGGGTGCAGCAGGAGCAGCGAGGAGGGGGCGGAGCCTGCCGAGTGCGTCACGCGTAGGGTGTTCCCAGCAGACAAGGGCGTCCATAATCAATGACCAAACACAGCAGCCAATCACAGGGCGCATCCTAATGAGCAGCCTTTAAACCCTCTTATGAATCGGTTCTTTCCAGACTGACTGGATTGTATCGGCGCACACCGGAGGAAACGGCTGAACTCTCCCGCTCTCACCTCCACATCTCTGACTCCACCAGAAAAACAACAAAAAAACCAAACAAAAACTTTTTTCTACTCTTCCAACCTTCAGCGTGAACGACAGGACCCGCTCACAGCTCACGGCTCTCAGCTGCAGGGGATATAATATCTGAGAGAGGATACAGCGCGGTCACTTTCGTCCAGCTGATTTCTAGTTCTTTTTTTCTTTTTTCGGGGAGGGGGGGACTGAAAGTTAACGTCGCCATGTCTTGCGGTGGTGCGTCGGATCAGAGTCGGCGGTTCTGCGTGTTGTCTTGGGATCAGGTGCAGCGCTTGGACTCGATCCTCGGGGAGGCTGTGCCCATCCACGGCCGGGGCAACTTCCCCACTCTGTCCGTGCAGCCGCGCCAGATCGTCCAGGTAATGAAGCCTGCTGACCCACACACACACACACACACACACACACACACTCACACATTCACACATTCACATACTCACTTTTATTTTAGGTTGAGCATTGGGACCCTTTGTTAAGAATGATATTATTTAAACTGAATATTTGCACTGCAGGAAGGGTTGAATAATGTCAAACCTGTGGATGGAATTGTCACTCTTTTTGAATTCTCCCACCTGGGGAACCACATATTCGAGTTAAATTGTCTGTAACTTTCTTGAAAAGCTCTCAAGGACCCCTTGTGGTCCCCAAACCCCACTGACCACTCCAGGACACAAGTTATGTAGGTTTCGTTTCACGCTTCCAGTCTCAAATGTATTTCTAAGACACATTACATCATCGTCATTTTGTTTCCTCTTTGACTCATCCTTCCAATTTCTCGCCTCAAATGTATCTGCAGGCAGACTATGAGTCTTTTCTCTTGGTTGACGCTTGAAATAGAGTTTTTTTCTGAGAGCCACCACAGGAACATCGAAGCCTGGGAGATACGTAGGCAGGAGCACTTCCCTGGTTGGACTTCAGATGTATGTATGCCAAAGTCCCTCCACATTTCCAACCTCTTGTGCATTCTGGACGGATCACGTTTCACCTCTTCTGTGCTGTCTCTATAGAGAGAGCACCAAGTGTAAATGCCAGTGCAGAGTTTTGAAATGATCATTCAGTGGATCTTTTTAAGTCAGATGATCTGTCTTAGAATTCTCCCCCCCCCCAATTTCATTTACACATGGACATAGTCAAGATGAGCCCGACGTCCTGAGCCTGTGAATCCCAGAGTTTCGTGCTTGCGGTCGTGGAAAGATGAATGCTCCATTGAGCCTGCAGGAGGCTTAAATACAGGTTTGAGCCCCAAATGTGGGGACTCTTGTTTCCCCTGGATTTGTGGAAACCCCATATAATTTTATTCAGTTAAAATCTGCCACGAGAGGCCGGCTGCACATTGATCAGCAGTAAATCTCCTGTCACGACAACTGGGAATGGCACTCTTTAGCCCTAAAACGTGTATTTAGCTGGTTTTGAGGATGTGAATGTGCCTCTTGCGTTATGCATCACAAGGTGCATGATGCCTGAGAGTGTCAACCTTTGTCCTGCAGCATCATGAGGCCCGAGAGTCCAGAGAGTTAAAGGTGTAGCTGTAGATCTGAGAAAACAACACCCTCTTAATGAGTTATTACCTTTTTATTGATGGTTTTTTTCCCCAACAGGTGAGATCAGGGCTGTGAGATCAGATCAAACGTAACATATTGAGATTATTTTAGGGTTGAGATGTGATTTCAGTTTTTGCATCAGCAGATTTCTTTTTTTTCTTAAACGGAAAAAGACTTTTGAAAACATTTGGTGAGTTTTTACCAAACAAACATGTTGTCTTACATCTGGAGAGCAGGATGTGTAGACCAGGACATCTGTGCAGCAGCACACCACTTCATTAAAATAAACATTTTCAGTGTTGTAAAAAGTACTTACAAGTCATTATGAGTTAAATAAAGATATCCTGTCAAAATACTGGTTTTGTAAAAGTGAAAGTCGCCCATATGAATGGTACTTGAGTAAAAGTCTTAAAGTATCTGATAGTAAATGTACCGGAGATTTTTTAATTTAATAGTTTAAATGTAAAAACTACGAGTATCTAAAAGTATCTGTGGTTACATGTCGGCACTGTGGTAGATCGGAAATTCTGCGTTTTTCTCGTTATCTGAATGATTTCTAAAAACCCGAATGCTGATAAAATGCAGTATGTAATCTGCAAAGTAACTAAAGTTATCAAATAAATGTAGTGGGGTAAAAAGTACAATGATGGCCTCCAATACTCAAGGCGGGTGAGCCACTCAGCTGTACTCAGGTAGGAGAGTTATTAAGTGTAGACCTGACTCCGAATTTGGCTCCGACTGCTCTGACGCACCAGATTATCACCTCAGCATATAAAAACTGCAATATTACGGCTTCTGATTGGACTTTGAGCCCAATCGACACCACTTCAGTTTGTTACAACAGTTACACCACTGCCAGGTAATGCTGTTATGATCTCGCTCCTTAAAAACTCCTGTGTGAGGGGCTGACTCGTCTTCAAATGTTTGTTTGTCAGTAACCTGACCCGGTGTGTATAAATAGAGCTGGCTCGTTATCTGATCACCATGGGAGAGAGAGTTAACAGACACTAATCTGACAGGTCAGTGTCCGGGGGGAGATTTAGGATTGCGACGTGAATGTGTAACAACTAATTTGCGCTGCCGGCTTGTACTAGTGTACTAATTGCACTTAGTATTTTCTCGGTGGACGTGCTCGTCGGACTTGTTGTTACATGTGTCGGCTTTAGCATCAGGTGTATACCGAGTGAAGATGACAACGTTCTCAGGGAGCTTGCCAGATGTATCAAGGCGACTGATATGTCAGATCTTCAGATTCGAGTTTCCACTGAACACTTTGATCCAGAGAGTTTAAAGAACAGAACGTTTTTTATGGGACGGGTGGACTGCTGTTTTCCCTCAGGGGGAATGCTGTTATTGATGTTGGCTCGCCCCATCCAGCTTCAAATCACCCTCTTCCGATGAGGCGAGGCGTTCATTTGAACATCTTCCAGGTCACTGGTGGAAACTCTGCTGACCCTTAATAACCTGTGGTTGTGGGGTTTAAGGGGGTTTTTGTTGTCTTGTGTTGTGCTCATTCTGTCTTGGCTGCGGTTCAGGATTGTAAATGTTATCACTGTGTCCGTGACAAGATGAGACGATCTGACCCGGAGCGCCAGCTCCGCTGCTTTTTGTCTCAGCTCTTTAGGTTTCATTTAGACTGAAGCTGATGGTGATGAAATGGACTTTTGTAAGCAGCGGTATTGATCTTGCCTTCACACACTATTGATTTCCACTACGCTCATGTGGAGCTCATATTTCAAGAGTTTAACTTGAGTCTCTTCAGATGCGTCTGTGTCTCTCATCATTACCCCTCAAAGTCTGACCAAGAACACGGTTTAATGAATGTGATTAATCATTAATAACATGCTGTGTCTGCGTCTCGTTCCAGGTGGTGCGGGCGAGGCTGGAGGAGAGGGGTGTGTGTGTTAAAGATGTCCGGCTGAATGGTTCGGCTGCGAGCCATGTGCTCCATCAGGACACCGGACTGGGCTACAAGGACCTGGACCTGATCTTTGGCGTGTCGCTGAAAGACGATCAGGCCTTCCGCCTGGTGAAGGACGTCGTGCTGGACTGCCTTTTCGACTTCCTGCCAGCCGGGGTCTCTAAGGAGCGCATCTCGGCACTAACCCTCAAAGAGGCCTATGTACAGAAACTGGTGAAAGTCTGTAATGACACGGACCGCTGGAGCCTCATCTCGCTGTCCAACAACACGGGCAAGAATGTGGAGCTAAAATTTGTGGACTCTTTACGGCGACAGTTTGAATTCAGCGTGGACTCCTTCCAGATTTGCCTCGATTCTCTGCTCTTGTTTGACCGCTGCTCAGAGACGCCCATGTCTGAGAGCTTTCATCCCACTGTTGTCGGGGAGAGCGTGTACGGGGACTTTAGGGAGGCCATGGAGCACCTGTGTCAGAGGACCATAGCTACACGCAGCCCAGAGGAAATCAGAGGGGGCGGCTTATTGAAGTACTGCCACCTGCTGGTGCGAGGGTTCAGACCCTCCTCGGAGGCGGACATGAAGCAGATGCAGCGCTACATGTGCTCACGCTTCTTCATAGACTTCTCTGACATAGGGGAGCAGCAGAGGAAACTGGAGGCCTACCTGCAAAACCACTTTGCCGGGATGGAGCACAAGCGGTACGAGTGCCTGATGACTCTGCACCAAGTGGTGGACGAGAGCACCGTGTGTCTGATGGGCCACGAGCGGCGTCAGACGCTCAGCCTCATCTCCATGCTGGCGCTGAAGGTGCTGGCCGAGCAGAACGCCATCCCCACGGTAACGAATGTCACGTGTTATTACCAGCCAGCGCCGTACGTGCAGGACATCAACTTCAGTAATTACTATATTGCGCATGTGCAGCCGCCGCAGGTCTCACCGTGCAGTAATTCATATCAGACGTGGCTGCCCTGTAGCTGAGCGGACTGTGAGGGGGGCAGAGATGGACACGGCTCCATCGCTCTTCGTCTGTCAGAGGAAGTGGACTGAAAATACAAAAAAAAATCAAAAAACAAAAAAAACCCCTCATGTTTGCCAAATGTGACTTGACTTAAACAATCCTGTACTGCTGTACATCCGATTGAGCCGACACGTTGATTTTTTTCTTGCAAAACATCTGTAAGATTGCTGGTCATTTCTGAGATGTAGCGATAAATCTTGTTTAAGTATTAAAAAAAAGTCTATATGAAGCTTTATATATATATATTGTATGTCAAAAATACATTTTTGAGGAAACAAACTTTGAAGCCGGTGCTGTTTTCATACTCTGGCTTTATTTTTTTAAAATTACATACTGGACCAAAGATGTATTTGTTGTTCAGAAAGGGAATGTTGTTATGATTCCAAGTGCCTAAAAATGAACCATGAAATGTTCTGAAAACATCTGTAAAGTGAGAACTGTGCAGTCGCTGTTTTCTAGATTACTCCGTCTCTCTTTTCAGGAACAGAAGTCATTCATTTTTGTGAGATTAAAAAAAGGAAAAACTGCAGCTTTTTTGTATGGTGGTTATTTTGTTTGAACCTTGTTGATCTGCAGTTAGTTTCAAGTGCTCATTATCTGAAACTGCCTAACCATTCATTCAGTCGAGTTGCATATCCCCACTTGATAATCGTAAACGGCAGGTTTTCCATTGGATCTGGGACTAGATAGAGAATTATGGGGGGTTGTTTGTTCTTTTACTTGATAAGCTGACGACAACGAGGCGGCTCATTTCCACTGTCCAGGCCCATTGAAATGCATATACTGTTGTCTGGAGTGAGTTGCATTCGTTAAACCGAGGCTGCGGATCCATTACAATCTGAGGACATGAACCATAAGGAGGCTTTTCTAAAGCACAATGGCTTCTCTCTCCTCACCGATACTAAAGCTTTTTAACAAAGACCGGCCTGTTCTCCCGCCCATGCTACGGCTGGAGAGCCCTCCCCTTGTGCTTGACTGATACCATATCCATGTTGTTTTGTCTGAATGAGCCAGAATTAAAAAATCTTTACAGACATGGCTGGATTGGTAAAGTTTGTCAAAAGAGAGACGTTGGTGGGAACGACACAGCTCATACAGATTATTGACAAAACTCAGAGCTTCTGAAGCCTCGCGTGTCACATTTGAACCAATATTTACTTCCTGGAACAAAAGGTTTACGTGTCATCTGAGTCACATGTATTCATTCCCTCTTTTTTTTTAAGTCAGGCAATGAGGGGCTGCTCTACATATACTCTGCCTTACCTTTTTATTAAATAATTGATAATAATTAATCGCACTTTGTCTGCACACACAGCCACACTAACCTGTGAGAGGAACGTAGGGCAAAGATTTACAGCAGGGGCCCCTCCTGACTCTTCACCTACTGCACTGTGTGCGTCCCATGTGGCCTCCAAGGTTTTAATTAAGTTCAGCACAACCAGTTCTCCTCATTTGCCTTTGTAGGTTGTGGTAATGTGATTAAACACAACGTCCATGGGATCCTGCGTGATGTGAGCACAAACAATAAAATGAAACACAAATAAACTATAAACTCAAACATTTCGACACAGGTTATTTCTACAAGACAGGAGTGTGGCTCTAGCTAACAACACGAACAGAGCACAGTGAATCTTAATTGTCCCTGCGGTACAGTGGTCGAAAACAAATATGTACAACACATCATACACAAACAAAACTAAAGATTCTCATCACCTACACTGCTATCACAGATTATGGTGGTTAGTAGTTTGTTTGAAAAGCCAATCGCAGATGGTGCAAAGGACGATCTGCGTCTGTTAGTGCTGCCTTTGTAAATGCTTTACGTAGCACCGATGTCATCATCGGGGTGTTTTTACAGATTTTGTCCAGTGCTCTGAGACCAGAAATGCTTAACGAAAAGACGGAATTATGAACAAGGGGTAGGGTATTGAAAGATAGCGACGTTCACCAGGCATGTTATCAATTTGCATGATGGGAAATAGGATTCGGTACACCCGTACTACAAGAAAAGAGCCAGAATAATCTCGGCCTTTGCTGCAGTGATGCTCACCTGTGTTTTTCAAGTGTAATTATGTTTCTCAGTGGTCTTACTGTCGGCTCCTTTCCTGGCTACTGTCCACAGCGAAAAAGAACCGTAAATTCACAATTTGCCCTACACACCCTGATCTCAGTGCTATGAAGAAGGCAGAGTAAAACACACAGTTGTATTAATAAGTTGGCCGATTTTGTTACTGATCTGGTAGAAAGAATGCTGCTTTTGAACTGTCTCGAGTTCTGCTGGTAGGGGGAAACACTTGATCAACGTCAGAGCAGACTTTGACACAATGCTGGCGCTCTCCGCTGAGTGACCGTCCGTTCACCTTCTTTGCCTCCTCCACCGGCGGGGGGTTCTTTATCGTTTGCAGTGTAAAGTTTCCACAGTTATATAGTTGTTCTCCCTTTACCTTGGGATGGCAACCAGGAAAAAACAATGCCTCTTCCTGTTTTGGTTGTGTAATGGCAGACCGGTTTCATTTGTGCCGTAATGCAACCCTCAGTTTTTCCCCCCCCCAAAAAATTATCAAAAATCTAAGCATGGTGGCACGGTGAAAGCGAAGTTTATAGGGAACCAACCAATCTATACATGGATGGTGCGATCAGCATTTACTTCAGAATGATGTGTTTGTGCAAAAAGTGGGCTATTGTCAGTTTTAAGTGCTATGACCAAAACGAGACCAAAAACCAAGTGACATGCAGTGAATCTGAGGCTTTTGTAGGATCTCAGGGTCTGCTCGCAAAGACGTTTATTGTTCTGATTGAACTCAAAATTATAAATGCTCTCATGACTCAGTGGGGTCTTTACTATGGTGGAGAAGATAATAATAATAAATAACAATGCATTTTATTTATAGGCGCCTTTCAGGACTCTCAAGGTCACCTTACAAAAAAACAAAACAATTACAGAACAACAACAATAATAAAAACAATTAAAAACAATTAGAATACAAATGGTGAAACAATTCAATTCAAAATGATAAGAGAAGACAAAACAGCAACAATAAAATCAGATATATTATGAGGGGAAGGCCAGTCTGAACAGGTGTGTAAAAGATCTTAGATGATGCAGTCTACCTCTATATTTGTAACCCCTTGAGTGTGGTTGATAGACGATGGACTGGGTGGTTCATGAGTGCCAACATGCAATTTTCACAGACCACTAGCTCAGTGCAGTACTGCAAATGAGCCAAATGATGGTGTGTTTCCTGAAGGGCTTCTCCAATTCACCTGCTTCCACTCAGAGTTTATGGAATCTTTCACCCGTTATCGCTCGTCTTCTCAGCCTTTCTTCCACCGTATCCAATAACAGGATGTCGTGGAGCTGAAAGGTACATTTTATTGCAATTTAATATGCAACCAAATATTTGAAAATTTGTCGCTGGTTCAAGGCCTCTACCAATAAAGATGTTTTGAATCCAACATCCTGGTTATCCATTACCTTCTCTATCCACTCTGCTTGTTTTGGCACCGTGTTGAAATATTAAGAGCCTTCTGTAAATTGTTCCTTTTGTGCCTTGTGCATTTCTTCGAGCCGCCATGGTTGTTTTGGCCGAGATCATCCAGGGTGTGTTCTCTTTGCTGTTTTATTCATGTTTGCCATCGAGCCATTAGGTCAATATTAATCCTCAGGACTGGCGCACAGAAGACAGGCAAGATGGCGTCATCGCCAGTGGCCTCCATCATATTGAAAACATCTGTGTACATAATTAAATACTGGATTTAACAGAAGAACAAGCAGTAGCAGTTGAAGTGACATGTGCAATTGAAAAGATTTTTTAATCAAGTGCTCCGTCTGGATGTCAGAGGTGGGTTCTGTCGCAGGGATAATAGTGTGAGATTTCTGAGACACTTAATTTGGGCTTTGATTTGGAGAGTACGTGTGTGGGCTGAGGTCTGTGCACATGTCTGTGTGAAAGGAGGGGTGAAGACAGGATTGAGACGCAGTAATGACAGAGATTTCACAATTTCTCGCCACAACACAAATCAAACTCACCCTGGCCTGGTATCTGTGCTATTACCTCTCCTGAAAAAGAGTTTATTCACCCAAGGGAGCGATTATAATGTCCCACTTACCCATTACCCAAGGGGAGTTTCTCACTTTGTGCCTTTGTTTGGTGCACACTTTCTCTCCCCTGATGCCAGACAAACTTTTAAGGCTCAGTCCCGGTCACATTGACCTGAGTCAGGAAACGGAGATGTTTTAAATCAAGCCGTTCTTAAGCAGCACATGACTCTGTGGATGTGACATCATCCTAAGGGTGCAAAGGGGAAACACATGTTTTAGTTGAACTGCATGATTGGAGCAAGCTGACGGTGCAGCTTCAGCTGGAGGAGATGTGTGGGTCGTCATCTGTGTGTTGCTGTGTTGCCGGGGTACAGCACTGAGAAAACGTTCATCACGAGTTCATCTAGAGGAGAAAGACTCCAAACAACTGCGGTATAGATATCACCAAGTGTGAAAGAGGAAACCCACAGTGTACAATAAGCCATGAAGCCTGCAGATATATATAATAGCACTGTAAGTTTTTTTTTTCTATCTATCTATCTATCTATCTATCTA
Source organism: Diplodus sargus (assembly GCA_903131615.1). Taxonomy (NCBI): domain Eukaryota; kingdom Metazoa; phylum Chordata; class Actinopteri; order Spariformes; family Sparidae; genus Diplodus; species Diplodus sargus. The sequence continues at coordinate 4,337,546 of CAEMYA010000161.1, forward strand.
TCTATCTATCTATCTCTCTGTCTATATA
>CAEMYA010000161.1:4337605-4348000 GCA_903131615.1 Diplodus sargus
ATATATAGATAGATAGATATATACATAGATAGATAGACAGATAGATAGATAGATAGATAGATAGATAGATAGATAGAGATAGAGATAGAGAGAGAGAGAGAGAGAGAGAGAGAGAGAGAGAAAACACGAAAACATGCCCCAAGCCTCAGAGAAACAAGATTTCCCCCGGATAGCTAAGAAAACATTGAAAACTGGACAGCAACATAATAATGAATGTTTTCTGGCCTGGATGAGCAAAAGCTTTCCACTGAGTAAGAGGTCATACTGTTTCTGGAGGAGCTCCTGGTTGGTTAGCCGGTTAAAAATAAACATGCAACCTGTTGTGTATTCATGAACAACGTCAACAGTGTAATGTAACTAAATATGTTTATTCAAGTACTGTATTTAAAGGTGCCAATATGTAAGAATTTTAGATGGAAACATTAGGAAATTGACTAAGATTACTAATGGAATGGAGAGTTCTGGAGATGCTGCCTCCTTTCTTTTTCATATTATGCATTCGACAGGTCCCAAATTCTTACATATGTCACCTTAAATTACCATTTTGTACCTTACTTTACCATGTTTCGGTGTGTAAATGTTTCATACTAAGTTTTGGAATCAGTCCAGCCTCCACTAGCAGCCATGACATAGCTGCAATGTAATCCTTTGGGGCAACTATGACAGTGAAGTTGCTTTCATTTAAAGTGCTTGTATTCACCACAATCTGCTGGACCAGTTCTGAAACTTTTGGTTGGTAATTCCTCGTTGAGGATTTCCATGTGATGTAACTTTAAACTTATACTTTATAACATTTCAATGGGAAATACTGAATATGGTTTTTCTACATCTGTATCTATCTGACAGGTATTACCTGTTACTTTTCAAATGAAATGCTCTACACACCTACCCGGGTGTTTTTAGGTTGTCTGATAAGACTTGCGTGTATTGTCAGGTTTAAAATTGGGTGGAGCTATTCCAGTCATACATGATGTCACCAAACTCCATGTACTGATAAGATTGAAGATAAGGTAAGCTGTCCTGCCCCAAAAGGTGCAACGAAACCACACAAGGATGACGGAGCTGTGCACCCACGCAGTCCAGACATGTGAAAACGCGTGTGTGGATGGACTGTGGGTGTGCATAGGCTGTAATATTTTACCATCAAAATGTATGACTTTCTGAAATATGATGCACCATTACTGATTAAATTATTAACCTGTAAAATAACTGATTAGAGTTTTGTGTGCCAACTACAACATTAGAATTCTGCTCATACTTTATTGCATCAGAGGTATCAAATCAGTAATACAGCCTATATCTAAATTTAAGTAACCACTTAACAGAGAGAGCAGCAGAGTTTTTGGTACACTGTGGTGTTGCTCCTTTCACTAATATAAAACATGTCTGAGCACATCTTCCACCACTGACATCAACAAAAGGAATATTTCACATAAAGGAGGTTACAACACCTCCTAGTAAAACCACAACCTGTTGCATTTTTCACAACTACATCAAGCTGTAGATGTGTTGGCAGGCATATTTTAGAACTTAAGAGAGAGTCCGACTATCTTTTCCTCTGCTCCGGGTCTAGAGCTACAATGCATTGAGCTAATTCAAACTGGCAATAGACAGCTTTTTTGCTTTACTTGATCATTCTCAAGTTAATACCAATTAATACGGTATAATGGCTGTCGAAAAATGGCCCCATGTATACATCGCTTTCACTGTGCTATTCAGTCGCCATCTGGCTCGATTTTCTCCTGTAAAAAACAACGGTTGGATTACAGCGCATAGGAATCTCGTCGGCTTCTGCACAACCAAAACAGGAAGAGGCATTTGTTTCCCCGGTCACAGTCCTGTGGAAACTGTGGAAACTCTACACTGCAAAAGAAAATGAACCCTTCTGATGGAGGAGGCAAAGAAGGAGAAGAGGGAGAGTGATAGAAACCGAGATGAAACAAGATTGGACTGACAGGCATTCACTCAATGAGGCGCGCCGGTGTTGTGTTAAAGTCTGTTCCCCTGCCAATATGTGTTTTCCTTTACCCCTGGGACTTGAGAAGATTGAAAACTGGCATTCTTTCTGCTAGATCAGTAAGTAAAAACCTGCCTACACATGAATGCAATCAGATTTGCCTTTTCATGGCACTGAGATGAGGATTTCTGTGTCAAATTTAAAATTCTTGTTAAGTTTTTATTTTATTTTAAGAGTCACCAGGCAGCCATGTTGTTGAAGTTGTGTTCAAAAGTCAGGCAGAGAAATGTTTGTAGGGGGGAAAGTTGAACCTAAGCTATGCTAAGCTAATCGGGTCCTGGCTCATCTGAGTGGTATCAATATTCCTGTCTAACAAACAAACAAACAAACAACAAACAAATGACAAGAAATATAAAAACTGTGGTCATCTGGCAACCTATGAATGTTTGTTTTATTTATGCTCCTGAATGTCTTCTGGTGAAGCGTTAATGAACCATTTATGTATCACTAATAAAGCCATAAAAACAACATATACATTTTAGAAGTATGCCAGAGTAAATGAAATGTAATGAAAAACTGATGATGTGATAAAGATCTTATTTTTGTCTTTTCGAAGACGAGATGAAACATCACAAGACAGCTGACTTCGATCTGAGAGTCGAGCAGGACTCGGATGCAGCTGGACACTGGTTTGACTCAAGCTGTGAATCATCAGACCAATGTGTGTGTTTGTTCATGTTCATGTGCCTCCTCATTTAGAAAGTGATGTCATTTTGGCCAGATGGAACATGCTAGAATATTCAGAGTACCCTACCGGGGCGCTGGGAGGCCGAGGGTGGGGTAATATGAGTTGGTTGATGCGTGTGTCGGGGTACCAAAATAGCCCGAAGGGAAGAAATAGTATCTGTTATTTCACTTCAGAGTTCAGGGAGCACGGGGGTGTTATGGCAGATCCAAACTGCTGCTGGAGAGGCGAAATAAAAGTGTGAGGGACAGTCGCGCACACAGGGGGAGCCAGCACTGAGCATTCCTGGCATTACAGCCCGCTGACAAACAATCCTAACTTTATCCAGTGAGCCGGGCCAACTGAATGGCCGCAGTGTGTCGAGTTTACCCACTGAGGGGGGCAGCGCCCGGCCCAGTCCTCCACTCTGTCCCCTTCCAAACACTATCATGTCTGAGGTGGAGCTGTCATCTCAGTGTCGACAATCTCGTAATCCTTACTGTTTGTAAGAAAACAAGGAGGAATTTTTTGTACTTTTTCATTCAGTCGTTATTCTCATTAGAGCAGCACCAGATGGTCTTTTCACGGTGCGAAGATTTATGGCTACAGCAGAACATGTTCATAAAAATCTCCCAGAAAACCCGAGCACACATGTCTGCTCGTATGAATAAATAAAGTTCTGTCAGTGGGGAGTAAGGCAAAAACATCCGCCTCGTTCAACTATGAAAAAGATTTCATGAGAACTCAACAGCTCAACACCGTCCAATCTGTAACAAAGATCAAACTGGTGCTTATTATTTCAGCCACATACGCCCGGATGCATACATGTAAAAACTTTAGTTCTATTTTGCCACAAGAGATACAGCATCTTACAAAACGGGGGGGGGGGGTGTCAGAGTCGGCTAACGATGACGTCTTCTTCGACTCTGTTGAGAAGTTTAGACTCACCAGTTGCAGCCAAATGGACTCTATTGTGTTACTTTTGCCAAATTATTCCTCATCCTTTAATTCCTTTTTCTGTAAAAAGTGAAGCATAGGCTACTGTTTGAAAATATGTAAAAGCAAAGCTAATGACTGTGTGGTCTTAGCATGTGCTAGCTAGCAAGCTGTGGCTGAAAATCCATGGTTGATGGCTAAAACAAGACTGATTTCAGCTTGGAATTTAAAACCCACTGTCTCCAAAATTACTTAGAATTTGAGGTAGTAAATGTAGACCAGATGACACTTGACTTAACCAAATGGGGTATGGTTTAGCCAATGATTAATTGTAAATGTTAAAATCTCTTTTCAAGGACTTCTGGCCTACCTACGTGGACTTATAAGAAGAGAATGAAAGTTTCTTGACTCTCAGTTTCCAAGGTCATGAATTAACTTTTAATTTTTCCCAGTCCTGAATGCACTTCGACAAAATAGAAATTTGAACATCTACAATTACGTGTCAACTGGTAAACCTCATTCTCTGAAGAAGATCATGTTGTTAGATAAAAAAGCTCCATAACAGCCACTAACTAGATCTTGTGGTGACATTGTTTTGCTGAAGAGCAATGCATGATTTTCCTTCCAGGATATGGTGGCCTACCCTGAAAAGTAATCTAAAGTGCATTTCAGATGTGGCCTCAGGTTATGGTAGCCATGTGAAATCCTCGTCTGGATCCTTTCACATCAGTTGGACGTCATGTGGAGCCCATCACCAAGGCTCCTTTCACTTGATGTCCCCCTTCCTGCATTCCTGGAACAGGACAGGAAGTGAAATGTTGAGAGAAGGGCTTGGTTGTGCTCTTCATCAACACTTGTGCAGAGGGGATTGCTGAAGATCTCCATGTGGGGGTTCAAAGAGACGGGGGTTGGATGGTGAGTCATGCGCTGGGACCTGGGTCCAATCCGATGTGGGTTTGTTTACTCAGGACCCAGTAAAAGTCATTGTTCCACATTTCAAGTTTTCCACATGTCTCAGAGCTGCGCTTCACCCCCACTGCTGCTGCCGCAGGCTGGCTGCTCAGCCCCCACAATCTGCCTCCTGCTGCGAGTGACTGGGGTTATTGGCTACCAGTTCACTGAGCACATCAGTTCAATCTGGTTGTAATAACTCCATGGCTTTGTGTTGATATTAATCTGAGCTAAATCATTAAACGCTCCACTTCTTGATGTCGCTCCAAGGTCATTTGAGAGCTTCTGAGAATGGCAGCTTCCCCGCTTAAAACCAACTTTTCTGTCAAACTGCATTTCTCCTCTGTCTGAAACTGAGATCAGATGGAAAATGAGGCCTCATCAAAACACATAAATCAGTGATTTGTTTTGCCAGTATATAGTTCACTTCTGAAACATACACTTTTTGGTCCAAACCATGTTCCCCTTCAGCATGTAAACAGAGCCCAGGAGTGATGTTATGAAATTCAAAGTTGCATGGCCGTCACTGCTAGAAATTTCATCCATGTTCACTAAAGGCCATACATCTCAGAATTGGTAGTGAATGTCAAGTTAAGAATGAATTCCAGTTGTGTTTTAAAAATCACATAATTCATTTGAATCAAATTTAGAAATTATTATTGAACCAAACCAAACATTTCACCTTCTGATGCCATACAACAATAATTTCCCTGATAAAAAACCTTTGTGGTCCCTAGCACGAACACAATAGATTTCCCAATTAATTGTTCAAATGCATCTCCAGGAATTAAACCACGCCAGTTAAACAGCCAGTGGGAGTGAATTATGAGTGTGTAATTACAATAGTGTGTTCCAGCTGCTTTGTTGATAATTTTAATTCTTGTTCTGTCAGTCTGTTTTTATAGTGAGATATAAAACTGAGCAGTTCCTTTTCTCATGAAATCATTTTGTCTGTCTACCAAGAGGTTTAAAGTTTATTGTTAAAAGACGTGGCCGCGGCAGGCAACCCCAGGAAAAAAAAAATAAAGTAGGCTTTTTTTCCTACATGTGATAGCCCCAGTAACTTATCATTGACTATTTTATTTCAAACACTAAACTGAGATGGTATTTTCTTATTAATAAAACGGTTATATGTTTTAGTTCTTCAGCATGGTGTATTGACTTTGGTCAGTCTGGTGTGTGATTTGGCCTGTGTGTTTTCCGTCTGGAAGTGTGGGACCAGTGTGCGGATTTGGAACAACCGGCTCGATCCACTTGTGTCAACCTACATCGGATATCTAAGCCTCAACTTTTCCAGATGATAAAATTATCATGTTTGGACATTTTATCCTCGGTGTGGATCTGAGCTCACAAGGCTTCAGTGTGCTGCAGCCACGTCAGTCTGTTTATATTGAGCTCTCTTATTTTTTCTCCTAAATTTTTTTCTCTAATGTTTGACTTGATTTTAATGTGAAAATGACAGCATGAGTGTGAACTTGTTGATTTTTTTCTCATTAACCTGTCCAACAGTATCTGCCGTCTCCTGTGGTGTTCCCCAAGGCTAAATCTTAGGCCCGATTTTATTTGAATTGTATATGCTTCCACTTTTCGTTTTCTCTTTTTGGAAAATAAGAATACCAACTTTACAAGAACAAAAAGCAGCTACACTTGACCTTGGATCCATTTTAAGAGAATGTCACATTTTCTCCAACTCAAAGACAGATGTCCTAATAAAAACCTTTTCCACAGTAAAACAAAGATAAATAACTTTTCTCTGTCGTGGATATCTGGTGACCATCTCACTCGCTTCTATTACTTCAAGGAAACTCGAAACTTGAAACTCACTCAGTCAGTCGATTTTGAACTATGGTCAGAAGAAACAGGGACGTTCTTCCAGCCATAGTTAAAAAACAGATCGACTCCTCACCTAAACCATTAAAGAAATCATATCTAACTGGTTCTGGCTCTACATGGATTGGCACCTACTCTACATCCAGACCCCTCAGATCTTCTGATCATTACTCCTAAAAATCCCCCTCAACAAGTAAAAATCCAAAGGTGACCAAGTGTTTTTACATTGACTTAACTTGACTAGTTGAAATGTTTTTTTTTCAATGTGGCTAAAAACAAAAATGTTACAGGAGAAAGCAGGATTACTCCTTCATTTACAACAACACCTTCTATCCAGACAGAGCTACAGAGGAGCGATGCAGCACTGCTGAAGTCTACTGAGGCAGCCAATCGCAACCTTTGGCATTCACCTAAGTGATGTAACACAGTAACTGGATTTCCACAGATCTGCAGGCACAGATACATTAATGATTTGATTGGATGACATAGCTTTTCCTCATCTTCATAATCTTTTTGTTTTCCTACTGTTCGTCTATCTCCCGCTGAGGATGGGAAATGTCCTGGATGTCTGTTTTTTTCATAATCCGGGTTGAACATCCTCTCTTCAAGGCCGCACAAAGCGAGCTACAAGTCAGCAGTCAAGAACAAAATAAAATGAGAAAAATAGAAAAACATGACCTGGACTTTGCAACAGAGGCAACGTAAAGCATACGTTATTGTCATGTGATCTGCTTGCAGGGAGTCCGAGCAGATGAATTTAAGCATCCAGTCCTCAGAGGAGACACCCCCTCTGCTCTGAGACCTTTTAACTTCCTGGACCCCACATAGACAGAGAGTGTCTGTGTGCTGACAGTGAAGTGAACCAGAAACAAACACACACATCATCCCTTTTCCCACATCCCCCAAAAGACACAGAAACACACCCACAGCATGTATTCACTCTCTCTTACACAAACAAACGCAAACACATGCACAGGCCTTAGATTAGTATATTCACCACACGAGACCTCTCGGTTATGACATCACCCACGCATTAACAAGTCTGCTCAGGCTGACCGTGGGGCGACCTCCATGGCCATCAGGACGTTTCTTTTTTTTGTTTCACTGGAGCTCTTGGACAGAGCTTCCCGTTTCCTTTGGGCCGTTTCAGTCTCATGTGGTAGTAATAAATCCACCGCAAAGTTAAAACGAACAGTGCAGAAAGATGTTTGGATAGCCCCTTGGGTTTTTTTTTTCTATGTTTTTTTTTATCATAAGCTGATTTCTTTGTTCTTTTTCAATGTTTATTTTTGTTTTGTGATTTCACTGTTTTCAGTTCCTCCCACGTGTGTCCAGTTGGGGGGGAGACATGCAGTAAATGGACAAATTGGCAATGAAGACAAAGGTTCAAACAAAGTGCTTCGCTCTCACATCACGTTTATTTCTTCGCTGTTGCCGTGCAAAATTTTGATTGATTATATCTTCATCAGGCACAATCTTTAGTGTCAAAACTTCATAAACATGTGGATGAGGATATACTTATTGGTGAGTGTTGGACCAGCTAACCCCAAGCCTTGAAATTTGACAACCTTGGAATTAGACTCAAACATCAACTTTTTCCAGAATCACTTTTGGCGCCTTTGATGAACAATATTTTGTTGAATTTTATTCATTTATTTATTCATTAAAAAAAAATAAAAAAATCTTGAAGTGTAATTCGGCCAATTTAACTCATTAGATTGTTCTTGATGAATACAACTGCATATGTGAAAAAAGTAGTATAAATCTCTGTGGGGCTACAAAAGAAGCTGAATGTAATCTGGCTAATTGTCTTCAGAGGTTTCACTTGGTGGCTTAAGTGCATTGTGGGTAAAGTAGGTGCCATTTTTTCAAAAGGATGAATAATGCGTGTCTCTCTGGTTCTGCTGTAACAATTTAATAATATGTTTTAAAAATGTCCATAATGAGTCCAACAGTGTCATAGAAGTGCAATGCTGGTCCAGTGGACTGCTTTTCAAAACTTGGCATCTACATTACCCACAATTCTTGTGACATCAGTGAAGGCACAAAAGGCTTTATACTACTTTTTTCAGACATGCAGTAGTACTCCCCAAGACCTGTTAACACTTCTGTGTCAAATTGATGGAGTTACGCTTCAAATTGAAGTGTTCAGTGTAGGTCTCCCGGTTTTTGATGAATAACTCTGTTTGGTTGAAGAATGAGCTAATCAAGAGCTTTCATTTGACATATAACTCATCTCTCCCCCGACCTGGTTCTCAGCCCTCATATCTCAAAATAACGGCATCAGCAGCAGATGGCCAGACATACGGTCAAAGCTACTGGCTGCAGCTCGAGGAAACCATGCATGCGTGTGCTGAAAACAATGTGATCATTAGGCAGCGTGGCAAACAAGTGGAACGCAAAGCAGTATATCGTTCAGGCAGACTTCAATGAGCAGAAAGGGCTACGCAGCTGTTACTTTTCATAACCTTTTGCAAACTTCATTCATATTTTGGGTTTTTTCCCTGAATCAAAACGTATTTTAAAAATTACTGAAAAATATATTTTCAGTCCTTTGAGGCTTGTTCACTTCCTGTTTTGGTCGGTAGGTTGAGGTACCAGCAAGCATTAGCAAGAGGAGTCATAAAATCTTGATCCCCTGGGACTAAAAACACTTGAAAAATTATTGCACTCCCATAAAATTCGGAGACTTTAAAATTATGTCGTAACTGATTCAAGAGAATACAACAAAGGGCTTCATACTATTCCCATAATGCAATTTGACTGGTGTCTGTTGGTCAGATATTGTTGTCTGGTGTGGCAGCCGCTGATGACATCACTCTATTCATTAGTCAGACTTAACAACAGAAGACATCATACAGCTGCAATTTGCCTCAATATCTGATCCAAACAGACAAAAGAGGTGGATTTTCTTTTTACAAAAAGTTAAGTATGCATTAACTGACTATAGCTGATAAGTCATACAGGCTTGTACAGTACAAGTGATGAGACATTGTGATTACTTCTCCCAGGCCTGCTTCTCCAGCGTGAGATGTCAGAGCAAGCGGCGCGGCCCTGGCAGCAGTGAATTCACCAAGGTTTCTGCTGAGGAACTGGTTTTTGCCTGATCACGTGTTCCGTCAGCTGGCAAAGCTGTCTTCTTTCACAAGACATATGTAAACATGCTGTTTTAAGAGGCGCTGTATAAATATTTTCACTCCTGTTACTCTTATGTACTTTTCTGTTTTTGACCTGTGTTTAAATTACAAGACTCAGAGCCCAAAAGTAAGCTTACAAATGTGTGACATCTTTGGATTTAGACGTGTTTGCACAGTGTCTATTCAGCTAACTGGATCATTTAGCATTGAGTCCAAATCCTGCTTCTCTCAAATCACTCCTGTTCCTGTATATAAATATCTAACCTGTGCAGAGAATCAACTGCAAAAGCTGCTAATACACTGAGGAAAGGTAGTCGCCACAGGTTTTGAGCTATGCTGCTCTAATTGGATTAGTGGCCAGTTGAGAAGGAAACAAGAGTAAGAGGGGATTTGCACACTAACACAATTTGGCCCGTTAGCCTAGAAATATGCTTTGTCGATGTGCAAAGCTTGATCTGAAGGATTTGTGCAGTTTGATGTTTGTCCACAGATTTAATCTCTATTACGGGATCCTGTTTGAATGACGGGAACGACACAGAGCAACTGCAGCACTCCCTCGAGCTTCTGTTCCATTCACGGACTGATTTGATTCTTTTTTATTTATTTATTTTTCATGAAGGATTCCCTCCCACCCTTTCGGCCTCGAGTCAAAGGCTTTATGCACTTGTTTGTTTGTCAGCATAAAGCAGAAGCTCAAGCGCAAACGGAGAGAGCTCAGGGATCAAAATCGCAGCCTTGGGAAGAACCACAGGATCTTTTTGCAGACACACTACACAAATGACTCAGTGTCTGTCCAGTGTGTAATTGACGGTTGGGGATAAGTTATAGTACATTTTCTACATATCCCTTTCCAGCTTTTT
>CAEMYA010000161.1:4348030-4377292 GCA_903131615.1 Diplodus sargus
TTCTGCCTTTAAAGGCTTTTCACTGCGCAACAAAAAGCTGGATCATTTTCTCTGGGTCATTTCTTCATAGGCGTGACAAACTCCACAGGTACTTTTTGCAGGCAGGAGTGGGGTTAAACATCTCTTTCTCAGTGCATAATTCAGATTCAGTTTGGTCAGTCATTTAGTTATTTTGGTTGGATCGTCTAACAGTGGCACCACCAGTTATTTCGGTCAAAGGGAGCCGAAAATAGTGGCACCACCAAAAGTGTTTTGGATATGACAGATTTGGTGTGTGTGTGTGTGTGCGTGCGTGCGTATGCACGTGTGCGTGTGTGTGTGTGTGTGTGTGGGGGGGGTGTGTCAGTAAATAGAGACTTAAGAGACAGCTGAAGATACAAGGATGTTCTTAAAGTCTTTGGGTGGTCCAACCTCTCCGGGAGATTCAGCCGACTTTCTGCGAGTGCCAACGCCGAACAGTGGTCATTAATAGCAGACGAACACACCAACCCCACCAGGCTGGGATTACCTACCAGCCAATTGCAGATGTGAACGTCTAAACAGTTCTCCCACTCTGTTTTGACATGCTCTATTACAGGTTCTGCGCTCTACACCAGATCCCCCCCCAAAAAAATTGACAGCTAAATGAAATCATTCATTTTCTGGTCTGATGTCATCCAAAAATTGCCATAATTGCCCCGGCCTGGCGTCTCTGGTCTGAGACTGGTGAAGACAAGACACCAGCGCTGGGCAAGGTGGACTGGGAAGAAAAAGTAGACTGGTGGATGCTCCCTGCTGCATGTGTGTGTTAACTCTTTGTCTGTTGAAGAATGTGGGATGTACAGAACAGCGAGGGGTTCAGGACCACTTTCTTCTGTCTGCTCAGAAAGGAAGCAAAGACAAGACAGGGCTTGATGTGGTCAGAGTCGCGAGGCTAATGACAGACTGTGAAACCCAGCAGCAGAGGCTGAGGGTACTTCAGTTCAGTGTATGGGAATGCACACAGATGCAGTTATGTAACCACGTAGAGCCCGAGAGCCACCGAGATTCAAGAGCGAGGGGAGACTTATTCCTTTCAGAAGAATCCACTTCTCTGCTGTCTCTTTTAGGTCTATGGTTTCCTGTACTTTTGACTCACAGGGGCAGAAGTATTATGATCCATCACCTCAGTAAAAGTAGCAACACCACAATGCAAAAATAATGGTTACAAAAAAGATCTCGAATCCATAAAACAAAAAAAGCAAAGTCACATTGTTATTAGTCGACAAATGTAATTAAAGTTATAACAGCAGTCAATGAAATGACTGATTTCAATATAAAAGGGATTGCAACTCCACTTTAGTGTCTTTCAGCTGATTGTGGGGACAAGGGGTGTATCACCACTGAACTTAAACCCCATCGCACACTACCTGCTCAGCACCAGACAGCTGACATCCACAATCAGCTGGTGAACATAGTGGAGCATTTATTAGCCAAATTGTCAGATATTTCCATCAGGAGTTGGTGGAGACCAAAAACAGAGCTAAAAGTGAGCGAACACTGGACTTAAATTTCTCAGGTGGAAAACAAAACTCCAAGTGAACACTGATGTTGCTCCGTATCTGCTGGATACAGACATGGCAGGTTTGTAATAGCCTCTTATAAAGTGTCACATTTGTAAATAATCAAATGTACATTTAATGATGTTTTCATTTAAGGTTTAAAGTACAAAGTAAACATCATCATCAAGCAGAAGAAATGATCCCATGTGTTTTTCACTATATTAAGTTTAAATAGAATGTGACTGTTGTTAAGGTTGGTGCTCATTTTACCAACTATTAAGTAATCAGATCTATGTCAAAATATTTTAGAAGATGAATATTTTTTTTGTTTGTAAAAATACTGGCCTGTAAGCATCTTATTTAATCTGAGCTGAAGGTTTTAGTACACTGTGTTAGAGGATGTTGCGGGTTGATCTTGATCACTGGCTCTTCCTCTTGGCCTGCTTCCCTTCTGAACTCAGAGTGATCTGTCCCACTTCTCCAGTTGGCAGACGAGACTCTACCAGCCAGGCTCACTGCTGCCGGTCCTCAGACGGAGGCAGGTTATACGCTCAGTCTGTTGTGTAACAGTGGTGTAAAGAGATAATACTCTTTGCTTTCACCTGCCGCCATTAAGACGGTTACCTTCAAATCCCTGAGTAACAAACAGGAGTGGCACAGTTTGCTCCAAGATTACCGGGAGATGGATCAAATCTTTGTCATACAAAATAATCCAAACACTGACACTTCACCTTTAGGGCAGACTTTAAAAGAATTCTAGCCACTGCTGCTTTTTAATGATATACAATTATGCTAGAGAGCATTGCTTTCTACATAAACTGTTGGGTATGAGTACATTTATAGGCAGAGTAATCCAAACCAATTAAAACCTCAACTTCCCCGCTGATATTTGAACTAACTTCAAAAAATTCCCACAAACTGTCTGGACATCCAGCAGCAGCAGCAGGAACATCTCTGAGATCTGAACTGCAGCAGGGCTACATTCCCGGTGGACTGTGGGAGTCAAAGTGTTCCTGCCTTTCACTTCTGGGAGCGTGTTTCCTCTGGAGGAGATTTTTTTTTTTCTATGAAAACAGTCTGTTAGTGGTCGCTTCCAAGAAGTTGTCAGAGATGATACACAAGCACATTTTTTTTACGAGGACACCGAGGCCCTTGTACAAGTACAAGTAATCACAAGAAATGTAATTCTCTGGATGTTTATGTAAGCGACCTCGGACAAATCACGAGACACGGACCGCAAATCATTTCAAATAATTGCTCACTCTAGCTCAACATTAGGGCGGTTTAGTGCGATTTGACCGGTATTTCTTGGTAAAAAGCTTGTTCCAACATTCAAACTTTGACAATAAATGTTTCTGCAACAGGTTCCTTAGAAAGGAGAGAAGAAACAAACTGACTAAGACTGACCTGCAGTGACCACGCTCGATGTTTGTGAAACCTCAAAAGTGTGAAGGGTTCAGAGAACCTGCCACATTTGCAAAAACGGCAGCAGGTAGCTGCAAACGTGATGTTTGGAAATCTGAGGCTTATTCCCGCCAGAGGAATCACGGTCCGTGCGGCTGTGCAGACTGATAAACCTGCATCACAGCGCCCTCTGGTGGCAAACACGTATAAACAAATCCAGGAATATGTTGTGTGTTTTTGTTTTTTTCACTTTAACTTCCTTTTGCAACCGAAAGTGACAGTGTTGCGCGGTGTTTTCTCTCCACATCTGCGCGCTGGAGGAACGCAAAAGCCTTTAAAGACGTTTGATAAACGTGATGTGTGAGTTGGAGCTCATAAACATGTAGTGGAATGTGATCGGTGTCAGGCTCCGGTGCTGCAGCCACACACACACACACACACACACACACACACACACACACACACACACACACAGAAGACAGGATATGCAGCCATTAAGTTTTAAAAAACTCAAGATGCGGTCGCTGATTGGCTGCTTTAATCGCACAAATGAGGAAGTATTTAAACGTTTTGACACAATTGACTAGTTTGTATCTGTCTTTTTAAAAATGTCATTTTGTAAGTTGTCCCGTGTGTCCGCTCCAAAGCAGCGTCTATATTTAGTTGTTGTCATGTGTCGCCGTGGTCAGCTGGGATCCCGCCGCAGGACACGCCTCTGGGCTGAATGGAGCACGCTGTGCGTAAAGTCCGACCTGCAGCGGATCCAAAATATTTACTTTTTCACCCCGATTTCACCCGATTTTTCTCAAACAACCTTCCTCTGGATATTACCGATTCGCGCTCAGTCGAGTAAATGCAGCGATGACGCGGGAGGAAGATCTCATCCGGATTGCAAAAAAGCTGGACAAGATGGTGTCTAGAAATAACACGGTGAGACTGTATTTTGACACCCACAGGTGGCGCGTTCGGCCGCCGCCTCGTGCTGCGTGCAAAAAAAGAGATTAGGCCCCGTGTGTGTGTCTCTGGAAGTAAACTGCAGTGCAGAAAAGTTTGATTTTCAGTGTGAATCGCGGTGTTTTGTGAGCTGTGCACACGTGTAATGTGAGCCCGACTGTGTGCTGGAACAAATGACCAACAGGTGTTAGGAGCGCTCCCGCTCGCTGGACGCTTCGGGTGTCCGGCGCTGGGAGTTCGTTTGTGCGCCTGTTGACAACTTTTACTTGTGCAGATCTTTTCTTCTGCTGTCCTTATCGATCCGTGACCAGTGCAGCTGCAAGTAAACACCGCGGCCTGCGGGCAAGGTCGTGTGTGAGTGTGAGTGTGTGCTGTGACCGACTCTGCAAACAGGACGTTGCTCCATGGCGCCCTTGCACAGCTGGTGTTTCATGCAGCTGTCAATAAAAAAAAGACATGTTGTTTAAAAAAAACGCGATTCATTTAAAACCTGCTGTGATACATTCTTTAACTTTATGGAATCGCTGTTGATTTCTTCCAAATATGCGGATAAGATTGTAAAAAAAAACAAACAAACATCAACAACGCAGAAGTGAAACTGTTGCTGACTGCTGATCAGTTTGTGGTGACTCTGTTGAATTGTTCCCGCTCTCTAATCTGTGCATGACATTGTCATTACGTGTGTGTGTGTAAATAAAGACGTTCAACATGGATTGGTCACAGTCTCATTATGTGTTGTGTGTGCAGGAGGGCGCCATAGACCTGCTGAGGGAACTCAAAGGGTTCAATATGACACTCAAGCTTCTCCAGGTAGGCTCCAGTGTAGCACTGATGGCTTTAGTTTGCCTCAGAGTGCAGCTCTGTGATCAGTTTAAACCCATCCACATTCTTAAAACAATGCAAATCATACAACACAAGACAAGTGCATGACTATTAAAGCCCCAAATGTGCATTGACGTGCGTGTTTGTTTCAGGAAACGAGGATCGGCATGTCCGTGAATGGTATCAGGAAGCACTGCACAGACGAGGAAGTCATTGCTCTGGCAAAGGTCCTGATAAAAGACTGGAAGAGACTCCTTGGTACTTGACCTGTTATATGATTTACGCACATGCATGATGTATGCAACAGTCAAAGGAAAAGTTCAGCCAAAAGTGAAAATTGAGTGATTATCCACCTTCGTAGTCCACGAATCATTTCTGGAGCTTCACAGCATTCTCCTTAACAACTGTAGTGGATGGGGACTTGTTTTAAAATGTAACAGAAACAACCAAAAAGAAAACCAAGCAAACATGAAATGGCTCCATACAGCTCCTCCAAGTCTCTGGAAGCTCAGAGATCCCAAATTGATTTGAAAAAAAAAAAACATTGTTTACACCCTCAAAGTGCAGTCAAGTGTGCACACCCACTTTACTGCTAACAATTGTAGCTGCTACAGTGAAGATTTTGGTTTTTAAAAAAACAGTGTAAATAAAGGTTTTTCTATTCAATTTGGGATCTTGGGGTGTCCAGAGACTCCATCAGTCCCCATCTACTTTAGTTGTGCTGTGTTTTGCTGTGACTCTCCAGAAATGTTTTGCCGACTACAAAATCTTCCCCTCACTTCATGGGGCCGAGTAGATGAATTTCATTTTTGGCTGAACTTGTCCTTTAAATATTAGTTTGTGCAACACATGCCTCGGTGAACTGACTGACTTTCTCACACAGACTCCGGCCCCTCTCACTCTGAGAAACCATCAGAAATGAAGAACGGCGTGGACTCCGGCAAACCAGCAGCTTCTCCCAACGGCTCGCCGTCTGAGTCACAGAGCAGGTCAGTACTTCTTTCACAGGTAGCATTTAGCACAGAGGCAGAGAGGTTAGGAAAGTTCTGGTCAGTATGAGTCCACCTACAACACATGTCAGGATCAGAGTGGTGAGTGTGAGCTCAGTTCATGTAAAGGAATTACATGAAGTAATGACAGAAATGCATGATGATGATGATGATGATGCACCACACAGGACCTACAGTGTTTGTACATGTCTGGGTGATCTTTTCATTATGACATTTGGCAAATAGTGCGGATGCAACAAGAGCTCTGTCAAAAAGCACTTAAGGAATGAAAAGATGAAAAGGAGTGTGAGGGGTCACCACCGACTACCTGAAGGCAAAGCTGTGGCAGAATATCCAGGAGTAAATTGAAATGGAAGATGATGCAAAGACGTGTTTGTTTCTTCACCATGACGGCTTTTAAAACCCTCTATTTTCAGCCCTTTGTAGCGTTGCACCATCATTCGGAACACTAACAGTTTCCTACCCACTAACAGCTTTAAATGGACATGAGTCATCCTGACATTAAGTTTTGTTCTTCAGCACCAAGGATGATGCTTAATGATTCAGATGAAAGCAAAAACTGTAAATCAAAGATCAAATATATTCATCTGTCCTCAGTAAATTTACCTCCTCAAGTAAAGGTTGTGCTGTGTGTATGTGAGTGCGTGGGTATTATTGTGATAAGATTAGGACTGAAATGTACCTTCAAGGTTCAATGCACTTGATGTTACCAAGGCTGCAATTTAGTTACTCACAAGTTCAAATATGGGACATTTATATTGTGTGCGTGTTTGTGTGTGTGTGTGTGTGTGTGTGTGTGTGTGTTCGTCTGTGATTATTCAGCAGCCACCTCAGTGATGATCACAGCCCCAGTTATCATTGTAATTGCTGTGTTTAAGTCTCTGTGAGTTCTTACATGGAGCTGTATTTAATGTTATTGCAGACACAGAGACCATTTGTTGAATATACAACAAAACGTTTTTAAGTGACCAGTCTCAATTTAATAAGGATCTCTCTACGGACGATTTACTTCTGCGTAGTTATTATAGTAATTCTTTATGCTTGTTACCAGGTCAGATTCTGACTTGTCCGGGTTGAATGGGTCCTCAAATGAAAGCTTTTTCATGGTACGGATGAACTGAGGACTCTCACAGCCTGAGAAACGAAGCTGCTCTGTAGTCTGGTGGCACAGTACGTCACTCACCATCTTCATATTACAGTTATTAAAGGTGCACTATGGAGTTTTGGGAAAGATGATCAAAAACTTAGAAAGGTGATCTTTATTAAGGTGAGTTCATTCAGGTTACTCAGTCACGGTAACAAAGAGAATTACATTTTTAATTTTTTTTTTAAGCTTTAAAAAATGAATACATGAAGATCCCTTCCTCTGATATACAATTCATCTAAAAAACTGCACATTGCACCTTTAATCATACGTATGTAGTCATAACTGGAGACATTACCTCATCATCATGCATCCTGTGGACGGCTCTTTACAACAGAGAAAGAAATGCATCTTTCTTTCACTCGCTTCCAAAACAAATGCACATCCCGGCCACAGCAAGATCTGTACAACAGGTGCTGGTGGTGCTGATGCTGCTTTTGTCCACAGGGATGAACAAAAAAGTTAAAGGTGCACTGTGCAACTTTCTTAAAGGCCTGTAAACAGAATTGAAATTTGAATGCCGTCTGAATATGGCCCACGTTAGATTGCAACAACAAGCCCGACTTTTGTGAAGCTGGTCAATGTCTTCTCGCTCTTGAAGCAAGGTAAAGATTATACATCCTTTGTTTCTGTTAGTCACAGGAGATTGGATGTCAACCCGAAACAGGACTCCGATCCTGACAAAAAACACTCCAACAAAACCAGAGAGGAAAAACAAAACGACGAGCACAGAAACAAAAAGAGGCACGCAAATGACCTCGGCGGTGAAAAGCACCTGGAGGCGCCCCAGAATGAGAAACATCCGCAAGAAATCAGAAAGGAGAAGCATCGAGAAGAACTCAAGAAACAGAGACCCGTAGAGGAGGCCCCGCTGGAGACAGATGACAAGAAACAGAAGCATGCGCAGGACCTGCAGAGTGAGAAAAACAAGCCGGAACCAAGGAAAGAAAAGCCATTGGAAGAACCAGGAAGGATGAGGCACTTGGAGGACGTGAAAAGGGAGAAACACCCAGAGGATCTCTGGAAGCACGGCCACGCACATGAGGCGAAGAGCAAACACAGAGAAGAAAACAGACACGAGAAGACGATACACTCGCCGCATCGAGAGAGACGGCCGAGCGAAACTCAGCGAGACAAACCTGCTGACGCTCACAAACCGATGTTTGAAAGGTGAGAGGAAAGTGTGTTAAAAAAAAAAAACTGGCACTTACACATCAGAAACACTCAGCAGGGCTTCAAACTGAATTATTTATTTCAGGAGAGGAGTGTTGGACAGCAGCATTCTGTATCCCACCCGCTTCCCCTCTCCTCCTCGACCTCCTCGGCGTCCTCGGCCCCTCCTCCCGATCAAACGGCCCTCTTTGGACCTGAAAAAGGACAGGTCAGGACTCTACCGCTGCCTGAGCTGAAGTGCGTGACTGACTGAAATGTTCCGGCTGATGCTGCATGTCATAACACCTCTGAGTCACTCACACGCACTGACATTTGTTCCTGCAGTTTTATAACCGAACTCGGGGCCAAACAGGGAGCCCGGCTGTGCATGATGCATGCTTCATCAGGTGTGTCTTCGTTGAAAAGATCCTGTCTGAAGCTTGGACTGCATGCCGCGCCACCGCGGGACTCGCGGGTTTGCCGCGCCCTGATCTGTCCTGTTTTGACGTTTGTTCAGGAAGGACGCCAAAGACCCTTCCTCCCGACATCCTCGTCCTCACGCTCCTCGACCCGCCTCTCCCCCGGCCAAGCGACCTACACCGGACGTAAAGAAAGAGAGGTCAGGCACGCTCTGGTGCATGTGTGTGAAAAGATCTTTTTTCAGTTGGGATTCTGAGATTTTGAGGCGAATCTCAAACATGTGTCGATTCTCACATCAGGAAAATTCCACCGGACCCGAACGCTCCTATAGCTCCTCTTCCTCTCCACCTTCATCCTCCTCCAGCAAGGTCAGGGGTCAGCACGCCCACTGCATGCCTTCACATTAAAGGTCCCTTATTGTGCTCTTTGTTAGGCTCACACGTTTTATTTTGGGTGACAACCAGCACCTGTACAAATTCAGAATTTTAATATTTACAATATTAATGAGGTAATAATGCAAACTCAGATTTTTTTCCCCATAACTGAATAAACAAGCTGTTCTCAGAGGAAAATAAGGTCCCCAGAAAACAGTTTGAAGCTAGAAAGGTGGCGGGGTCCGCCACATATAATCAAAGAAAAACAGTTTGTTCATTTTTACTTCAACAGTACTGTAGAGCACATTGAGCAGCTCAATGATCCAACGAGACAGGAAACCTCACTTTCTACAATATGGGGCCTTTAATATTCGTTCTCACTGGTGTTTCAGCTCAACTCAAGAGTGTATTTCCGTTTAGAAAAGAGCCTCCTGACCCCAACGCTCCTCTTCCTCCACTTCCTCTTCACCTCCACCCTCCACCTCTCCTGAAGCGCCCCTCACTGGATGGGAAAAAGGAGAGGTCTGGATCAGATGAGTTCTCATGAGAGGCTGCATGTAGTCACGGCCTTGGTTATTTTGAAAAAGAAAAAAAAAAAACCCTCTAATTTGATTTTCTGTTTTTTCTCCTCTGCATTGAATCCCTGTGTTGTTTGCCACAGCAGGAAGGAGTCATCAGACTCTAAACCTCCTTCACTGAAGAAGACGTCCGACCACGTGAAGAAAGACAGGTCCGGGATCTGGGAGTTATTCTGTTTCTCCTTTGTCCTTGAAAAAATGCTTTGCTGCTGTCTCTGGAGGATCAGTGACCTCAGACTTTAATCTCTGTCTTTTGTTTGTTTCACACAAAATATTGACACAGTATAATGTCAGCTCATGACAGTAATGCGGTGTTCAGGGCTGTTATGTGCTACAAAGAAAATCATAAATAATAACACTATTAAGAAATCTATGTACGTTCACATATTGACTTCAAGAAGGTTTTCAGTAACTCACGGTAAAAAGGGTCTAAAGTGTCAGATATTTTCTTGATACAAAGATTGTTTTCTTCCTGCAGGAAAGACTCGTTGGATGGCAAAGTGTCTAAAAAGCACTCTGATGAGGCCAAGAGAGAAAGGTTGGCGAGTTAGGAGTGTGAAAATTGCCAGTCTGTGGGTGTGAAACACGGTGGTTGTGTGGTTCAACTCCTTCAAACAGCTCTTTGTCGGCTGTCAGTGCATGGCGAGCGTGGTGTTTAATGCGTTCACTTTCCTCTGAGTGGATTTGTTTGAGAATCAAACAAATGTTTCCTTTTGTCAGGAAGGATTCATCCGACTCTAAACCGCCTCAACCCAAAAAGCCCGGTGTGGATGTCAAAAAAGAAAAGCAAAGGTGTGCCAGAGCAGGGAAATCAATTCCACTCGACATGCACTTTGGTTTATGCTGCTTCTTGTTCGACATAATCCCAAGTGTGTGAGATGTGTTTTGAACGTGGTGTCGGTGCAACAGCCCTTTTTCTTTTGTGTTGCAGGAAGGACTCCTGCGACTCAAAGCCTGGACAACCCGTGAAACGTCACTCAACTGACTCCAAACCCGACAGGTACGACTGGCATGCGCTAGCTTCATTAATTTTTTCTACCACTTTGGCTTTGGAGCGGTTACTGTATCAGAGATCCAAACGGCTCATTTAAAGGCACAGTTTCTGAATTCTCTGTGGATTGAGCGATTTGATGTTCACAGTTTTATTAAGCAGGCAGACCTGCCTTATAAACAAACAGGACAGGAAATCTGACTTTCTACAACGTGGGACCTTAAAATCTCACTCATACTCATAAATGACATTGCCAATGAAACCGTATTCACCATCTCTCGTCACTTTAGGCGGGAGTCCACTGATTCAAAGAGGAGCAGCTCGCCACCAGCAAAGAAACTAACAGCTGAAAGGTAAATGAAACAGAAAAAGTGCTGACTGACGCATTTCTATTGAAATTTCACCAGTGTGATTCAATAGAAACCTAGAGATGATGACGTTGACTCTGTTTTCTAGGAGAGAGTCTCACGGCTCCAAGACCTCCCAGCCTGCACCTCCGCTGAGGAAGCCCTCGACTGACAGCATTGAAAGGTATCTCACCCAATCCAAGTCAGTGGAGGTTCCTTACAATTTATGCATATATATATATTACGATATAATGTCAGTGCAGTCAAAGTACACATGCTTTCAGTGAAGAGGGTCATTTTCTGAAATATACAATTGATGCCAATTAATTAGACGATCGGCAAGAATCTCTGCAGATTCCCTTCGGCTCTATGGAGAGTTTTAGCTTCTTTCAGTTCATTTTTCTGGGTTTCTACGGTCTAGTTCAGTGTCATGGCACAATTCGTCATTCGGTTAACATCTCCATGTCTTTTATACAGCTTTACATGATACCGATAGAATGAACACATATGGATGTCTAACACAAATTGACGACAACAAAATACGATACAGACGGTAGAATAATAATTTGTAAAATGCCACAGGAGACGTAGCAGTTTGCTATGTGGTCGTTCTTTATCCACTGGGACCCTGTCTCCATAAAGATGTCCGCTGTGCTGTCACCTCATTCTTGTGTTGCCAATGTTTCATGTTTTGGTGTTGTGGCTGCTTAATGATTTCCAGTAACTGATGCCTCTCTGACGCTCTGTGGATTGTTGTGATGTCTCCCATTCTGCAGAAAGGGAAAAAGCGATACCCCTAAAACTCCCACCACCCCGACCAGCCCCATGTCACCCGGCTTCAGTTCTGGGGGTCCTCTGTCCCCTCAATACGCTACCGGAGTGTCCATCAGAGACAAGTGCATCGAGATGCTGGCAGCCGCCCTGCGCACAGACAGTGAGGCTAAGATCACCCTTGTTATCACTGAGAGCACACAGGCAGCAGATGACATACTGACAGAAACGCAGACTGCAGGAGCACGCGCAAATATCACCGCAGGGTGCAGATTAACGTGAAATGTTGTTTTCTGGTCTCCACAGACGACTACAAAGACTTTGGGACAAACTGTGACAGCATGGCTGCAGAGATTGAAGATCATATCCTTCAGTGTAGTAAATGATTTGCCTGGTTTGACTGAGCTGTGATGTTCCAAATCCAAAAATAACCTTGACTGCATTATTGCACATATCTACCAGGAGATAAAGGCCACGGATATGAAATATAAAAACAGAGTCCGCAGCCGCATCAGCAACCTGAAGGACCCAAAGAACCCTGGACTTCGCAGAAACGTCCTCGCTGGAAGCATCGAATTGAGCCGCATCGCCTCCATGTCTGCTGAGGTACGGAACGCTGCAGCGGCGTGCCAACCGAGTGATGAACTCCTTTCTCCAACTCCTCACTCACAGTACCTCACGTTGTCCCCTCTGCTGCAAATATCCACTTCTTTGTCTTCATGCAGGAAATGGCCAGTGATGAGCTGAAGCAGCTGAGGAACGTTCTCACGCAGGAGGCCATCAGGGAGCACCAAATGGCCAAAACCGGCGGCACCACCACTGACCTGCTGCAGTGCGGCAAGTGCAGGAAGAAGAACTGCACCTACAACCAGGTAAGCGGGCTGAACAAACCACAGACAGACAAGTGCAAGGTTTCACAAAACAAAACAAACCATCGGAGAGAGACGTGATGACAGAAACACTGTGAAAGAGCCCTCTGTTATGCCCCTATGGTTATTAAAACAAGTGCCCCTCCAGTGACCTTTCTGCATGAATTTGCCTCACCACACACACCTTGTGCCTTTTCATTTTTTTCACCCCTGCCCTCAGACAACCTGAGCCGCCACTGCTGTTTACAGCTTATACAACCTTCTGTATACGTGTGTGTGTGTGTGTGTGTTGTTTTAGGTGCAGACACGCAGTGCTGATGAGCCAATGACCACATTTGTTCTGTGTAATGAGTGTGGTAACCGCTGGAAGGTATGTCATGTCCTCCTTCTTTCTCTCAATAACTCAAATCTTTTGTAGTTTTTTTTTTTAATCATTTGAAATAAAACATGTTATGTTTCTTCCTCATTTTCAGTTCTGCTGATGCCTTCCAGGTGAAACCACGATGTTTTTTTTTTCCTGAGACTATTCACCTGCGTATTTTCTATAATGGGGGGGGGGGAGTTTATAAATGATTGCAGCTAGTGATTTAAACAGATAACGATGTTGTCACAATTTTTACTTGACATTTTGAGATTTCTAAGCGTGTGCTAATAATCGAGGTTTGCTTTGTATTGGACTGAAGACTGAGCATGAACGTCAGTTTGATGACTGTTGGAACACTGACGAATGATCACGGTGCTGTCATGATTGAGCTAACACGCTGTGTCATATTACAGCTGTTCACTATGTATATATCTAATTCCAATAAAACTGCTTCAATCATCAGTTTCACGGCTTTTTGAAAATCACATTCAAAAACCACAACAGTTTTACTCAAATTATCATCAGCATCAGCCGCAGCAGCGTCTAACACAATTGTTGAGGTCAAAGTGTGGTTTAGATGCATGTTTTACCATTTTAAGAATTGTATATTTACCATCACTGATGATTTAAAGGTGCACAATGTAGTTTTGAGGAAGAAATTCTAATCAGAGGGAAAAGATCCTCATTGACTGATGCCTAAATTAATTAATGAAAATATAAACAAACTCTTCTAAATAAACAAACTGACCTTAAAGGACAACACAATTTCATACTGTTTTATTTTGTTTATATGTGGCGGACCCTGCCACCTTTCTAGCTTCTAAATGGCTTCTAACAGTGTTCTGAGGACCTTATTTTCCTCTGAGAACAGCTTGTTTATTCAGTTACTGAAACAATAAGTATTCTGATTTTGTATTATTACTTCATTAACATTGTCAATATTAAAATTCTGAGTTTAAATGTATTTTCTCCCAAACTACAAAGTGCCCCTTTAAACAGTTATTTACATCCCCTGCAATTATCTCTATAAACACACGTGGAACAACTGAACTGAAGAAAGGATATACAAACTGAGCACTGCATCCGCAATTTTCTCTTCATCTACATAAAGAGGATATATTTGTAATCACACAATTCACACGTTTCTGATTTCGAATCAAGACGGAATTCACTGCATACGTCTCAAATGTGACTGCGCTTGGACTGGAGGACGGTTTCCTGTTGCACCGCTGAAAACATACAGCAGATGGCAACACTTCATCATTACTCAGCACACAGGCAGCGTCACTTTCCACAGCTGAGTTTTCCTCTCCTCACGTTTCCAACCGCAAATTAAGATCTTGCTCATTAGCGCCGGTCCAACAGGTTAGTGACGCCCGAGGGGAGTGCTGCTGGAGATCAACGTGACAACGTTAAAACACCAAACAAAAAAAAACTTTCATATCCTTTTAAGAAAGAAATATGTTGGTGCAGAATGTACTCAACTAATTCTGTGTTTCTGAGAAAAATCGTTACTACATAGAGTGCACTGAATATATCCTTTATAAGGCTGGTGTTAATGGGAGGAATATGGTGTGTACGTCTGTAGAAATAATGGAAAGGAAAAGCATCCCGGCCGCCCTCTGGCTCAATATCCACCATCTGGTTTCCTGTGAGTTGAAACCACATTCATTTACTTCTTCTGCATCATTTCCACCATTAGAAAGCATCACTGTGTTATTCTACACTGGTGCACTGGTGTAGGGATCATTGCCTCTCTTTCAGCCTGAAATCCCAGAGTAAGCAGGGAAATGCCACCTGAAGTTCAACTTAAACATAAAAGATATACAGGAATTTCAAAGAAGATGCTGGGTAGCTTGGAAATTCTCACACAAGCAAGAAAAAATAGATAATCCGTGCAGCATCCAAAAAGACTCTTTCTGTCATAATTTGTTAATGGGTTCTGCAACATAATTGCCCATATGTTCACGTAGCAGCAGCTGCTCTGCTCCGTGACCTCAGTGCACCAGACCAACTGGCGATGAGAGATGTGACACAATGAAAGCCGCTGCAGCAGTAATACTGTCTACACTACACCCCAAATGAATGATACTCTGGAATAATGGCCCAGTGTTTTCATGCAAATTTAAAGGTCAATTAAGTCTCATCTAATAGAAGGTAATACATTTCGTGCATGACTTCATTATTATTAGCCTTTCTAGCCTCATTATTAAATTTCACTTTTCCAACAGTGATGAAACACAACACATGTTAACAGTGAATGTGTCGACTTTTATGCCAGTGTTGGAGGGACAAGTACCGCAACCTTTGATTTATGAGTTAAAGTGTAAAAACAGGGCTGTATATCAGTGAAACCTGCATCCAAATTCATTAGAATTAAGGCAGTTAATGTTTCTGCAAACCACCGATGGACTGACGCTCACATTTATATGATTCATTTGTACCATATTGACATTCGTACAAAATGTGGTCTCTTGAGAACGTATGCCAATCCATCACTCACAGCCACAAACAGGGAATCGTCCAATCAGATAACTCCATCTGCTTCAAAACAGCCAGACCTCAGGAGTGAAAGTGGCTGTCAGTCAGGATGGATTCACGTCATCGAACAGCAGAGCATTTAGGCATAATCACATCTTGTTGGATGATAACAGGCATTGCTTGAATGTTTCAACATTACCTGTGCACTCAGTGGTATGTTAATGGCGGGATCACACTGCGTCATACAGCCTCTACAGCTCGTCTTTAAAAGCTTAAACCTGAACTCTCACAACAGAGACACCAAACCTTTGAATACATTCATGACTTATGTAATGTGGTGGCTGGCACAGCTCACACTGAAGGCTTATTGTCTTGTTGACTTGTTGTCGTCTTTGTCTACAACTGCGATGACAAAGTCAGAATGTTGTCATTTGCTAATCCCTTTTTGACATACGATCAGTTGAAACAGTACAAAGACAATTTATGTCATGTTTCACCACTTCAGCTTCTTTGATTTTTCCAACTATGTGCCTTTTCTTAATCTGATGCCAGGCTAAAACCTCTCTGTAGGTGGAGGAATTATGTGTTTTTGTAAAGTAACCCCAGAAATGATCAGCAAATATCCCGTGAGATTCTTCAGTTTGATTTTGGATTGCTGCAGAAAATGAACTCTGTGGACAAACAGAAGTTTATATAAAGACATTTTGTTTTGTTTAGCCAGAAAATCCTCACAGATGAACAATATTTTTTATGATTTTTGAAGTATAAATGCTTTTTGAACACTTTTTTAACTCAAACAAATGGGTGGAAAGTGACAAATATTATGTTGTAGAGCAAAAGGTGAAATCTCTTCTGCTTGTGTTTAATACAGACCTTGTTTCAGGCTTTCAACCGAAAATCTACTGAAAAAAAATGTTGATTTGAGATCAGGAAAGTAGAAACGCAAATATTCGAACTTTTCCCTCCTTCTCCAAATTTAAATAAATAAGACTCGATAGGTAAGCCGTATCCACTGCATCATCATTCAGGCAATAAAGAGTACTTGACACTTCACTATACATCTCTAAATGTGCTTTGAGCCGTATAAAGGTCTGGGGTTTACAGGTTTTCCAGAACAAAGATGCACTCATAGAACTTGTCTATAGTCGATAATTTTTCTGACAAAGATAAAGTAAAATGAATCAGGCATGTTTTATAATGGCTCAGTCATGTTAGCAGCTGTCAGGCAAAAAGGTGCTTTGAGCTGAATTGTAACATCGACATGCTGACGTGATCACAATGACAATTCTAACATGACAATCGGCGATTGATTTGAAAAAACATTTTGAATTTGAAGAGTCAATCGAGCTCATTCACCCACTTCAGGCAGGGTGCATGCTACAGTTCAGCAGCTAAAGTGATATAGATTTTGACTTTAAAAAGGGTGGGAATGAGGTCTCTTCAAATCAATTTTCAATATCAGTACATCTGAAGACTTGGATTACGCCAGATGAGCTGCATGGATCCTTTTTTTCAGTTGTTTTAAACATTTCAGTCCCCATTTACTTCAGTCGGTTAGGAGAATGCTGACAGGCAGTTTTGCTGTGAAGCTCCAGAAATGTTTTTCCCATTTAGATCAGCACGTTTGCATGCTAACACGTGCGAGTTACAATTAAACACAAAGTGTCGATGGGAATCTGAACAGACAGGCTGACATTTCCATGCCTCGAGTCGTGCTACTAGAAAAAAGTTGTTGCGCAAATATTACTGAGCCCCGTCATAACATTTTCATCCGTACAGTCCAGACTGTTCCAGAAGAAAAGGAGCATGTTTTGCGTTTAAGTATTCTGATGCCCCCACTGTGTCCTCTTTAAACAGCATGGCTGGTTTGTGCCTGTGTGTACGACCCTGACGCAGAAGTCAGCTGTCAGATCTCCAAAGCTAAAGAAAAAGGCTTACTGAGGATCAGTGATATCGACACGAGAGCAAACAGTGAACCATATACTGTGACCAGTGTTTCCTGAACACTGCAGCATCGACTTGAACCAAAGGATGCTGCATACCTTTGAGAGGAGATCACTGACATAGCTGTTCGTCTCCTTCGTCAAAACGAATACAGCTGAAGGCTTCCAGTCTGAGCCCTGTAATCTCACTTATGTGATTTTCTTTTCTGCCTCAGTATTTTATCCTAAAAGCTGTGGTGTCACGGCAACACGCTGCAAGGAAACATTAACTCCCTATGAAACTTTTCAATTTGGAGCATCTGCAGCCTCTAAAACATCCAGACAATCTTTGAAATCGTGCCATCGCTGCACTCCGAACAACCTGCTGCAGGTCTTTCAACCTCTGCTGCTGTTCGTGAAGCTCTTTACTTTCAGAAAGTCTATCACTGCTTTTCTGTACACTGCGTGTGTTCAGATACAACGGCCTTGGCCTAAAATGTCCAGAAAAGGATTTTTTTTCTATCCTCATCTTAGCTCTTTTAAAAGCTCATATCAGCTCTCATCTTTGTTCAACTGAAGGGGAATGTATTTAATCAGTCTCTCAATGAACATTTTATGGCAGCGCTAGAAGTAGGAGCATTTCAATAATGTTGATGCTTAATGTTTTGAGGCCTCTTTAATAACCTTGTGAGTGGGCGTAGTATGTTAAATGTTCACCTTTCCCGCTGCTGTGATGAAAGCGGCATGGCTGAGACTTCTTAGAACTGCGAGGAAAAGAGGGAATGGATGATCTATAACTCCGGACTACTGCCGAGCAGACTGCCTCATTCGCAGCCCTCCATCTTTTGCTCGAGAATAAGAAAACGCCACTTTCCGCTCATGAGCGGTGGGAGGAAATTCATTTGATGTGGAGAGCTGTCAGACTGTGAGGGAATACTCCCGTCCTGTAGATACACCTGTCTCTCTGCTTCAGAATTCATTCACTCATTCAGCGATTGAAAGTTCTCAAGCCGAGAAACTGCTTTTTGATCTGCTGTTGGATTAACCCTGTAGGCTGGTGACTGTGGAGGGAGAACTTTGTGCTTCTCAGCCAGGAGATTGTCCTACTTGTGATGAGAGCTGACCGGTCTCTTTCCAGGAGGTTGGTGAGTTTTTGAATGTTGTACAGTATGACACCTGTTTGTTTGATTTATCCTCACAATCATTTCTTTGGCAGGCTTTATAAGTTACAGACATCAAAACAGATGTGCGGTCATGAGGAGAGTGCCTGACATTTTTAAATAAGCTTTGAGGACTTGTCAGATGTTTGGTACAAGTTAAATTTTTTCAGGAAAGGGAGCCAGAGCAGTGCCGCTCAAATAGTGCCGGATATTTCTATACATGGTTGCGTAGCACTGGGTGTAATGACCTGGACCAGACTGGAGCACAGCGGTTTACCAGTGGAGAGCTTTTGAGGACAAGCTGCGGGACTCCATTCTGCAAGGTTGTGTCTGGACTTATCATAAGGTCCTATATGGAGCAACTTCTGAGCGCTTAGAATGCCATTTTGTGAGGCGGCAGACACTCTTCTATATCAGCAACATCGGAAACAGAATAATCGGGATACGTTTTGGAAATGTGAGACTGATATGTTGAAACTTTAAAGAAGAAGTAAAATTATGCAAATTCTGTCATTATCCACTCAACTCCACGTAACATTTGTGGAGCTTCACAGTAAGAGTTCCAGCATTCTCCTGCACAGCTGAAGTAGATGAGGACTTGTTGCAAAGTGTAAAGAAAACACAGAAACAAAAAAGATGCAATGGCTCCATACAGCTTGTCCTGTGTAATCCAACAACCCTGTGCTACTGCTCTGGTTAGGCGTAGGCATCAAAACCACTTGGTTAGGATTTGGAAAAGAATCAATTTTTGGCTTACATTGATATATGTACGAAATGTACAAATTCCATTTATCTATGGTTTTAAAAGCGTACAACGCCAACATTTTTTCTGGCGACCGGGCTGATACCAGCCTCACATCGGTAGCTTTAAACACTGAACAGACATGCACGTTAACATTTTGCAGCTTACAAAACACATTTACAATATTATCTGTTCTCCTGCAGGTAGCATGTAGGAAAAACTCATTTCCACCTCATCAAAAAAAAAAGAAAAAAAAAGAGACTGAAGCCTTCAGGCAAAGCTGTCTGTAGCTGCGACAGATGAAGCCGCGTGTACGTCAGAGCTTAAGGTTCTTAACAGAGAGATATCTGACTTCAGAGTCTAAACAATCAGCCACTGTCTGAGAGGATTGCCTAAAGAAGTTAAGTATTCTCCAGACTAGCAGGAAAGACAGGAGACAGTGACACAGGCGACCTTTTTACTTCAATCAATAAAAATCTGACTAGTGTTACAGGATGCAATAAGCTGGACGGCTTAATTAAAGAAGTAATGTAAAGCCTGATATGAACAACCAGACCAGCAGTCTGCAGCCACACTAACTGCTCTGTGAGTCTGAAGTCTGGCAGAGCAGTGCTTCATGCTCACATCAGGATGATAACATGCCCGCAGTGTTATTAAAGTAACTGTGTCGGACAAACAAAGAATCATGAGAACAATTACAAGCGAACCACTAGAATAAATGTACGTGTCATCGAACCACGGACATGTTAAAACCTTCCATTTCTTTATTTTGCATCTGAACATTATCCTTTGATTTAATCTTTTCCCTGTGACAATGTTGCTTTAGGTGTAGGCACAAAAAAACACTTGGTCAGGGTTAGAAAACATCATGTTGTGGCTTAAAATATCTGTTTTGGTCGCCACAATCACACCTGGAAAATGTTCCTGAAGTCTCCTTTAACATATCCAGCAGTTTCATACTAATATTGTTTTAAAATGTAATCCAGATCAAAATGAACATATCCAGTTTTGTGGCGCAATAAGAATTTTACTTGTCAATATCAGTTTTGAATGTTATGAGTGATCCCATCAGAATGAAGTCACCTTTTCCAGGTGCAAACAAATAAAAACAACTTCCACATGAATATGCAAATGCTCCTGAATGATGGCCAAATGTCACGCGCACTTCAGATAGTCCTTGTCAGCATCATTATCATGTACAATCAGGCCGAAGCTATTCTCGTGGAAATTCTGCTCCCCTCTCCTTTTCTGCTGGAAATTATTCAATGAAAAGCATCCAAAGCTGTCATCTCAGTCGTCACGGGAGCAGCAGACACAAGGCAAGGTCCATGAAAAACTGATGTTACTATTATTCAAAAGTTTGTGACAAAGTCCACAAAGTACTCTGTGTCAGGAACATGAGCTGTGCTCAACAGAACGGAGGAATTAACAGCACAACGATCTTGTCCTTTGTGTTCCTCTCCTTTCATCTTGCTCTCGCAACAGTCTTTGAATCTGTAAGGCCGTCATGGCGGTACAAATAAGATGTCCTCTATAACATCAATAAAATATGCCTGAAGGTGTATGTGGTTGGCATAACAATGACATCAGATTTCTTCAGAAGCTCTCAACATCAGTCCACAAATGCCCTATTTTTTTTTTCCATCTGTCCTCACGATAATAACATTTATCACAAAGCTCAGGCAGACCTTGTCTCTCAGAAATAAGGTTTAGATACAACTAATTTGCAACAGCAAATACGATCGGAGGAAAACATAATCTCTGCCTGGATTATGTTCACAGACGTTTGTGTGAGAGAATGACACACTGCAGTTATTCAACGTGCTGGAGACACAAGGACGGGGTGGTGGAGGCGGGTGATTGGCATACAGGGTGCATGACTGCAGCACCAGGGTTCCACATCCAGACTGCCGCCTGCTGTTGGTTACGAGTTGGTTATGGAAATTAATGCTGATGTCTCTTTGTGACCCACATGAGCAGACGAGACCAAAAGTGATAAGATTATTATTTATATATTCATTATAGTAATTATTAATGCCTGTCCCTCGGTCTGATTGTGACTTATTCGGGTTGGATAATGTTTTTTTGATGGCGGAGTGCAGAGGATGTAGTCGCCCTGTAGTCTAGTTGTACAGTAGGGCACTAAAACACAGTTTCACTATATTATAGGTATTAACCTTAGTTTGCCTCATCTCAATTAGGGCGTGGATACCTGACACGAACCCTGCCTGGGTTTGGACCAACATTTAGGAGTGATGTCTGGGTTGGGTTTAGTCACGTCATTCCTCATAGTGCTTTCAAGTTCTTTTATTGAAAATAGAAGCATGTGATACAACTCCTGTGTTTTTGTGTTGTGTCCTTTTACATGCTTTGGTTAGTTATCTATGTGACAACACCTTTGCCCTTTTTAAAAAAAGTTTTTTTGGCCTTTATATTGATAGAACAGCTTGAAGGAAACAGGATGAGAGAGAGGGGGAGTGACGCCAAAGGGCCCCAGCCCGGGACTCGAACCCTGGTCCGCAACCAAGTGCTGGTTCTGGACTGTGAGCCCTTTTAAGAACCGGTTCTCTTTTCCGCAGCACAAGGGCCACTGTAGAGTCACACCATTAAGTCGCTGTATATACGTCTCCAGTTTCCCAGCATTGCAAGGAACAGCTGTAGCGGACTACATCAAGCCTTTACAAGTGTTGCTCTGGGCTTTGCATGCCCACACTGGAATCCGAACATGAATGATCTTCGGACCATCGTTGCTTCGATTAGCAAAATAGTTCAAAGCTTTTGTTTATTCTCCTGTGGATAAGTAACAGAACTAGCTTTGGTTTTAAAAATGTGGTGGTCTGGTTAACGACTTGATGAGAGGCAGGCGTGCACACTGAGCTGAGCCAGGAAAACACACACGCACATACTGGGAGAGACACAAGGGTGGATCCTTTAACTGTGTCGGGCCTGAGTCAGGACATAAAGAAAGGTAATACCTGAGTTAATGTCAGTCCCTGCTCTCTCAGACTCCAACAACATATTTCAGTCTGGATTATGTTTCCCCTCAAAACTATATCTGGGGTTGAAAATTCATTGTATATCACGTCTAGGAGACAAAACTGACTGGTCTCTTCTGCTTCTCACAACCTCCAGAGTACAAGAGGAAGTTAACCTTTAAATGTAGCGCTGAGCTACTTTCACATGCTTAGCCGATGCCACCACTGTCTGAAGAGAATTCCTCTTGGCTAAAACAGCGAGGAATCCAACCTTGTTTACAGGTCTGGTCCTTGGATCGTATCGAGCTGTGGTCCGTTTGGAGGTTGATCAGAACTCCAGGTGGCACCTGGAGAGTGTTCCTCGCCATCCTCTGTGATTGTGGGGACCAGCAGGAAGTTCCACAGTCAGTGTGGGAGGAGGCGGCAGCGGCAGCGGCGGCAGCCTTCATCCTCGCTTCTGTTTTCTTGGCAGATGAATCTCAGTGTGCTGTCTGGCTAACAACACTCTGTCTCTCACAGAGGATCTAATGAGGGCTTTGGTTTTCAGCCGGCCCTCCCTCATTGAACGCTTTGTCTTCAACATTAGCGTTTGAAGGAAAACAGGAAGCTAGATTGCAATTAGCCGAACTGTTGTCAGCCTTTAAAACTCGCCTCATTCAATGATATCTTTCAGTGAGTTGCATCGATTGCAGCTCTCTCCTCGACTTAATGATGCAGATATAATGGACACGCTCTCTAAAGAATTAGTGTTCATTTATTTCAGGCTGTTTATTCAGAGATTATATGTTGTTATATTTCAAGAATCTCTTTATAAATCCATCATATTCAATAAATAATTATAGTTATTTACTGTCACAATCGGCAGTTCCCGTATTGTTCGACACAGCAGCAACCATTCATCTCTTTCAGCATGTGCACATGTTGTACTGTTGATATTGTTGAAATGAAATATTACCGTTCTGTGGCTCTTTTCTACGTTGTGTCACTGTTTGATGCTGCAATAACCCAGTTTCTTTGCTCTCATCATCAACGTTTCATCTTATCATCATCTGATTTTTGACGCCCTGGGAGGTTCCTTCAGTCCTGGATTTGCAGAAACCCAATCATATAATCCCCCCTCTTCTCTCCAGAGTTTAACCCTGCTGTATGTCACTCCCATGCAGGGAATTGCTTTCTGCGTCAGACATTCATTAAATCTAATCCTCCCCTCCAGCTACGCCAAACCTGAAGGCCCCTTCGGTCATAATCTTTCTGTGATTCAGAGACTGATAACTCTTGAACCAGACCTTTTTCTTCACAGGGATGAAGTGGTTGAGTTATTAAAGTGTATTGGCACTTAAAGATGGAGACTTAAGAAGCAGCGGTACCTATCCACACACTACCTGAGCCAAGCGATTGACCTCAAACTTATTCTGGTCAGGCTTAATGGGAGACATTGTTCAGCCCGAACGGCGCCATCACCTTTAGAAGGCTGCAAATGTCAGCGACCTTCCGAAGGGACCAACTTAAACGCTGAGTTTAACCTAAATGGCATTTACTGGCACTGAGAAATCAGAAAACAGACTTCATTTATATTTAACTTCTTCTTCTTCTTCTTCTTCTTCTTCTTCTTCTTCTGCTTGCTCGACCTCCCCTTCAATCAACCCCCTGACTGGTGAAGGTCACTGCCTGGCTGCCTCCACCTCAGCTCATTAGCTCTGTTTTGTTCAATCACAGTGAGCGGTGACTCACTTTCAGCTCCTCTTTTTCTTCTTTTCACCCAGGAATAATGTCACACATGGTGGAGTGGCTGTAACCACCTGTCAGTCCCTCCCCGTGTCATTACGGATGCTGCAGCAGTGGCTCTCCACTATCTCTGACTTTCTTTTTTTCATATTTTTTTTCTTTCACTGAATGATCTGAAACTCTGTAGGTGTTACTCACGTATTACAGGCTGTATAGCCACATCAATATATGGCTTCCAGGAAAAGTCAATTCATGTTAGTCTCACCATTACCCCTCAGGACCTCACCATGAAAATGATACAGATCAATGCTTTGACCACTCACCTCCTGGAGAGTTGCTGCGGGGTTGAGTTGCCTCCGGCTCAATTTACTTAACTAACAATGTTGGTTTGTTTTTTAACTCTGCATGACAGGGAATATCAATCAAAGATGATGCTGGGCTGTTAGATAAGATATCTTAATTTGTGTTTTTTTACATTGTGCACACTGCCAAAACTCAAAATCTGAATTCTTCTTTTCAAAATATCTCATTAAAACCAGATAAAAGGCCCGATCACCTTGAGAGATAAAAGAGACTGGTTAATAAGACATGTTTTCACCTTTTCTATTGGCAGATTTGTTTTACGTATTACAAACAAGAAACACTGTGTATTCATTGGGTTTTCTTACTTATTTTCCAGTATATAGTCAAAGGAATCAAACTGGTGATGAGCTATTCATCTTAAAGCAACACGATGTGTGTTCACCTTAAAATAACAGCTTCAAAATCATGTTGATGGTGCAGTGTCTTGTAATAGGTTGGTCGCTTGTTTCTGCACTGTGTAACTTCAGTGAGAGGGTTACATACATGTTTACTTCAACATACAAGTTTTCAACAAACAACATTATCATGAATGTTACAGACCTTGGAATTTTATTTATAACAGTCTATAATGTTGCTTTGTTAATGATTTGTATCTGTATTTTTTTTAAACATTTTCTACAGCAACCTTTATTGATTACTTACCAAACTCTTCAACTGACAGTGACTCACTACATTTAGCTGATAAGATATTAAAATATTAAAAGGTGAGCCTCTAATGACTTTATCATCCGAGAGTTGTTCTAATGGACGGCTTTATTACTGATCTTTAAAGCAAAACATGTTCTATTTACCATTCATAGATAATGGTAAACCCTTTTGTACAGGACATGTCTAATTAAAAACTTATGAAGCACAATTCATCCAGGGACATTAACACAGCACTCCAGAGGAGGACAGGCTTTGTGTGTGTTGTGAGAGCAAGGTGAAACTGAAAGTGAGCTTCATTTTTTGGGTTCCCCCCCAAGGGCACAAGGGGTGTACTTTTTTAACCAAAACATCCTCGATTCATGCTGATTTCTTTAGGCTGGATGATTATGAGAAAAGGTTGTGCCTTGGGAAGGGAAGCTTTTTGTGGCAGATTGTATTTGTCAAGCTCGGGACAGTATTTTGTTCAAGACCAAGCGGCAAAATAACCCATAATTTTGTAATGAAACGACATGTTTGAAAGCTGCAACTGTACTTTGGTGTCTTGCAAACCCATAACGGTTGGGCAGTTTCTGTGCATGACACGAAGACACTAGAAAACAAATCAAATCACTGTTACAGTTTGAAAATGCAAGACACACAAAGGCAGGCTGGCTAAAAAATAAAAATAAATAGATAAATAAATAAAAAACAAGCTTTAATACCAAAACTGACAAAAACAGACTGGGGCAAACCCAAAAAAACAAAAGACGTACAAACCGGAAGGTCAAAGAACAAAGGCAAGAATTAAAAAATACAAGGGCAGAAAACATGAGGAACAATGCACCAGGAACACACCAGGAACTAAACAGCTTAAGAGAGCAGGAAAGGACATAAATCCACAAGGGGGGGAGAATTATGAGAAAGCAACTTAATCAAAAAAGGCGGGAAACAGACAAGGACAGGAAATGGAAAGTAAGACGTGACACACAAG
Organism: Diplodus sargus; assembly: GCA_903131615.1. NCBI lineage: Eukaryota > Metazoa > Chordata > Actinopteri > Spariformes > Sparidae > Diplodus > Diplodus sargus. Next base: position 4,373,737 of record CAEMYA010000161.1, read on the forward strand.
GATGAACCACCAAAATAAAGCAGTTAACTAAACCAAAAACTCAAGCCATGACAAGATCAGACAAAAGGGCTCATAGAGAAATAATGCAACACAAAATTAAAATATTCCACATGTAGTCTGCATAATACTTGGCTACACCCCACCTTTCCGAAACCCCGCTGTTCTGAACATAGACTTCAATTCATCGTAATGGGGGGGTTTCCCTTTTTTTCAAAGACGCCGCTATTCCGAAAAGGCTATTGGGGAAACCTCTCCATTCCAAAACCCCCCCACTCCGAACTAACCCTAACCTTAACCCACGTCAGAACTGTGCAAGTGTGGCTGGAAGTGGGGATTTCAGCACCACGGATAGCGGTGTTTAATTTCGGACCAGCTGTGTTTTGGGGGGGGACGGTCGGAACAGCGGTGTTTCGGAGTGGGGGTGTTTCGGAATGGAGGGGTGCCGGAACGGAAGGCTGTCCCCATAATACTCTACGCTCCACCAGTGAAGAGATCCTTTAATTTGTTGCTCAGCTTGACTGAAACACAAATCTTTCCTCTCACAGCTGAGCTTCTCCCACCAACAGACTGACGTCAGAGCCTAAAAACAGCCTTGTTCATTGTTTTCATTTCAATATGTACTTGTTTTGAAAGCACGCTGTCCTCCTGAGCCACAAAACAACTTTTTTTCAAATGTAATTTTATCATTTCATGCAGAAAGCTCTCAGGTGTGTTTTGACTCAACTGCACTTTCCCTCGGAGCGTCCTCGCCGGCTGACTGCTGCTGTAAACATCTGTCCTTCAGGTGTCAGGGCACAGCAGACCTCCCAGATGCTGACAAAAGCCTAAAGAGCTGGAATGGTCTCCTCTTGCTCTTCCAGGCAAGAATTCAAATGGAAATCAGGGCCGCTGTTTCCTTGACAACCAGATTTTACCAACTTAATTCTTTTTTTTTGTCACACTGATCAACGAGGTTCTCTCGCTCACACATTCCACTCCTGGTGCAATTTGCACTTTTCCCTCAATCTTCAGGTCAACATCTGACATCTCTCGAGTCAGTAGCTCTTGTAGAGTATGGGTCACGATGATCCGTGAGACTCTCCATAACCTACAGTCGTATACATTATCCTCACTGCTGCAGATTTTGACCTCAGCTGGCTTTCTGAGGACCTGGATTGCTTTACGGTAAAAGCTAAAAGTCAGTGCACTGACATCAGGGGACTGTTCAGATAAGAGCCACATCCATTTTCACTCTTTTAACAGGTTTCTTTCCAGTGAGCCACAGGGAACGCTGATGATCATCTGCCACTCCACTGTTGGTGTGTATACTCAGATGTGATCTGTGCCTCTTTGCAGCGTTACGTAAGCCTTTTTGCCCCCCTTGTTTTGTCATGTGAGTGGCTTTTTTTTCTTTTTTTCCTGCTGTCTGTTTAGGTAACAACCTTGTTTGTGTATTTTTTTTTTAGTGTGTGTGTTTTTGCGAGTGCATGCGTGTGTGTGTGTGCGTTTGAACGATGCTTCTATCTGGCGCGCTGTACTCTCCTCCATCTCATTTCACACCTTTCTGACACCCTCCCCCATATTGCACCTTTGCTAATAATGAGTGCAGACATGCGGCGACCCTGAAGAAGACTGTGCAGTGACGAGAGCAATGTTAAAGGTGCGATATGTAAGAACTGGCTGCCTGTTGAACCCATGCTCCAAACTAAAAGGGGGCAGTATATCATCTGAGTAACTGCTAACTGCCTCGGACATTAAAGCCTGGATACAGTGTTGGAGGGAGATCTCCATTCTTTCCCATGAAGACTGCGCAGTGGGGCATGAAGCAATAAAAGCTTGACATCCCGGTTATTAAATTACCAGGATCTTCTGCGTTGTGTGGCCCACAGATCGTGCGCTAACTTCCAGTTCAGTGCCCAGCTAACTTGAATAGAGATAAAATGATTAATTCTTTCTGCTTTCCTAGACTTTCCAAATGGTCAAACAAGTCATTTTGCAGAGATTTTGGAGCTCGAAAACATGTACCCACCATTCATGTGCACCACATGACGATGTAATTACACCATTTGGCCACTACGAAAGTCGAAGCTTGGTGCTCTTCATGGGTGCTTCATCTCCTGATGCTGTTAGCTAGTTAGCTGCATTAGCTGTGCAGCTTCCCAGAATACTGGTGGGGTGTTGGTGTTTACATTGCTAGCACTGGAGAAGAAGGAGGATTTGAGGCCGAGATACACTCTCACACTCCTCTTGAGGTGTGAAGTGGTATTACAACACAAGATGGGCCATAGCTAGCTGGTTAGCATGATAACCTCAGTAGATATCTCTTCAATATAACATAAATATGTGTAATTTCTTTTTAGCTAATTTTATTACTTTTTTTAATGTTTGGAACTAATATCCGTACATATTGCACCGTTGCTGTGTCAGTGAGATGCAGATAAGAAAATATAGGAGAATCATGTAAACATAGTGTTATTCTCTCTGTATTCTTGTACCTGCACTACAGGTATCAGACTTCCTGCATTTGCAGAAAAACAGTGTGTGCAGAAAATGTTTGAATACCAAGTCAATACGAAAATTGGCGACCAGTTAGACGGTCTGCTCAAGCCAGCGCTGCTCAGTCGACAAAGTGCTTCAGTCAGTTTCCCCCTTTTCTTTAGCAGAAGGCATAATTTTTTCATTTCACACTGCGTAATCACTGACACCCTCCGCTTTTCTTGTTTCTTCACCACGAGCATGATTTCAAATCAATACAACAGGCAGATTGAAGATGAATATTTGGCTCGTCGCATCAGTGTTCTGCTTTGCGCCGCACAGCAACTCTTTTCACAACATTGTTATAATTTATGAGTGGCACAGAGAGCATACAGGATGACAAGACATGAATAAGCTTTGTGTGGGTCAAGGACAGAGGCTCTGCCATCGCACATATCCCCCCAGTGGATGACTGCGATGACTAACGCTGCTCTATGAAAAGAAGAGCTGCCTCAGACCTTGACGTTGAGAGAAACCTTTAACAACAAATAGCCTACATGTGCGCCTTATCTTTCTGAGAGCTGCTCACTGTCTTCCTACGTGATGTCATTGCCATTTGAAAGGAAAGAAACATCAGCTCTATAAGTCAGCCTTGTTTCTAAAGGCGCTCTGCTATTGTCTACATTGTTATTTATTAGCTGACACAATGTGTGTCACAGCCACAAACATTCCCTGTGAATACGTGCTGTCTGTCGTGTCAGAGCCAAACTGAGCTGGCTGCCTGCGACAGACGGAAATCAGAAAACTCATCAAGTCCTAGACTCAGAATAATCACTGTTGCATAACTAATTGTCAGCTGAAACGGCCGAACCTCTGCCTGTTATCACTGCTGTGAGAGAAAAACACACTAACGGATGAAAATAACATCTTGAGAGAGGAGAATTTTTTTCTTTCTTCTCTTTCTGAGTGTAATATTCTGTAAATCACAGCTATCACATCTGGGGAGGTGTCGTGTTTAAAGTTATTAGCCCTGAAGTTGGGGAGAAGCCTTCACAGTTTACAGACGGAACCTTGCTAATTATGTTAAGAATAAAAAAAAAAA
>CAEMYA010000161.1:4377322-4413361 GCA_903131615.1 Diplodus sargus
AAAAAAAAAAAAAAAAAAAAAAACATTAAATGGATCCGACAGGCATCAGTAAGCTTGCAATCAGCGGCACTGGCGCTACGAGTATTGGTTGAAGTGATGAACTATTCATGCAAGTAATTAATTTCTAATCGACTCTAAATGATTTCTCTATTTATAAGATACCATTTCTTATTTTTTCCACGGCGTGTTTACATTTGAGTGTCAGTCAGGGTTCCTCGTCTGGATTCATGCTGTGTGCGGCCGCTGCAAAGAAAAATATCACAAAGTGCGGGAAGAAAAACGTCTCAGAGGACGCTGCAGCACTACACAAATAACCATGTTCCAATTTCCTCTAAGTGATTACCCAGTTGTGCTGACAACTCAGAGAGTTTAGAGACTCGTAAAAGCCTCAGTACCTAATTTTCCTAGCTGCCCATTTAAAATGTTGCACTCTCTATCCAGCCCTTCCCCTGTCCAATTACAATCACATAAATGTCAGGCAGAGCAAAAATAAGCAAAAAAACAAGAAGCCAACAGACAAATGAATTTTATGCTCAAATAAGGGATTGTACGGAAATGACTGTTGTGAGGAACAGAGCTGAACTGTACATTGTATTTGCTAAAAAAAGGCATCATTAATATTCAATAATATTAATAACACCCTCAGCCCCAGTTTATCCAAACACAATCCTGGAAAAACAGATCCAACAATTAATTTGCAAAAACATATAAGTTTTGAGGGAAACTATAAACTCCCGACTGGGTTACATTTTCTTTCAACATAATGAGGAAATTGTCAATTGTTTGTTGTATCTGTCAAATGCTTCCTGATTTTGGTGCTGATGGACCTGAGCACTGAAATATGTCTGCAGCTGGAATGAACAAACGGGGTCTGCTTCTTGGGAAAAACAGAGATTTGTCCCCCTCAATGATCCATACCTTTGAATTTATCATTGAAAAGATATCATTTCAAACTATGTAATCATGCGCATTGAAAACACGATGAATGATGCCAAACAGCATGTTTTTTTAACCGGTTTCCCCCTCCATATGTCTCTAAGTGATTTCGTCCCCCGCCTTTCAACCTGCTGCAATTATCATATCTGTCTGTCTGTTGGTACCTAGCAGCTGCGTCTTCTAACATGGCTGGCACAACCTTGAAGTCATTCACCCTTCATTATCCAGTATAGTTTTATAGTATCTTTTGTAGGACCTGTGTGGAATCGCTGTTGAGAAATGATTCTGTCTACTGTCCCTCCCAACATTGCAACCTTTGTGGAATAAGAAATAGAAAAAGAAAACAATATATGAATATATTACCTTCTCAGATTCTTGACACCTTAAAACGATGTCAATACAGTTACTGAATCCTAAAATATATAAAAATGCAGCTGTAAACAACTCTTCATATCAACAGTGTATCCTTGACTTTGAAAGAAGATTTGCACAACTGCCAGCCCCAGTATCTCAAAACAAAACAAGTCAACTGGAAAATACATTAAACATTAAAGATAATTTGCAACAGAAAATAAGCTTTATAACTTAATTCCCGACTGATTCTGTTTTCTTTAAACATGATGAGGAAATGTTATCATGGCAAAAAACGTTGATACGGAACGAATTGGCAAAATGTTCGCTGGCACTGACTACAAATACAGCTCGTTCAGGCAGCGATTACATTCCACCACTACATGAATGGAGAACAATTTAGTAACATGTACGCCAAATTCGTAGGAGACAGGGTTGCAAAACAACATATTTATGAGTGAACTGGGGGCCTACGCAAGCTTTTAGTGGACTAGGCACATTTTCTTAACTCTTTTGGTGCTGATGGACTTCAGTATCCTAATTTGCATATAGTTGTGGGATGAGGAAAAGCATTGAACATTCTCTTCCAACCTTCTGACAAACATAGACTACCCTCCCTTAATGGGCAAAAAGTTAAATATATAATTTAATATATAAGTGTCGCACAGTCGCTAAATCCTCAAACGTACAGAGATCCAGCTGTAAACAGCGATTCATTACAGCCATCATAAACAGTGTTTTTATTATTAATGTCCATGATTTAAAAAACATTCTCACATGTAATTATAAACATGCTGGAGTTATCTACATGTTTGCGGACCTTGAAGAGGCTTTAAAATATTCTGTTTTTATGCATGCTTTTTCTCTTTTTTTCCCCCCTCGGGTGTGAGACTGATTTGCAGGCCACAGCATGGCTTGTTCTGGTTCTGCACCATGACTGCAAAGTACTAGAGCAGGGCTGCTGTGACTTATCCACAAGTTAATACACATAAACATAAACGCTGCACCGCCATGTTTCATGAAGGATGCAGCGTTTTTTGCTGACAGATAAAAAAAAAAGAAAGGAAAAAAAGAAAAGAAAAGCTACAACAGTGTTTCGAAGCCTGTGCTCTTGTTTATCTCTTCGTGCCTCTGCCACCACGCCGGTTAATGGCTGTGCTCGCTCAGTTGACACTGCCTGCACACACACACACGCGCACGCACACACACACACACACACACACACACACACACACACACACACACACACACACACACACACACACACACACACACACACACACACACACACACACACACACACACACGCACACACACACACACACACACACACACGCACACACACACACACATACACTTTTCCTCTGCCACAAAGAGGCAGACACCCTATTAGGTTGAACAAAATTCAGATTTTATTACAGAGTCTAAAATTAATCAGGTTGCTGGCTGCACAATCTCTGGGCGCTGCTAGCCTGCTGTTTTCTGTCGCTCCAGTCTTTTCCCAGTAATGACTGACTTTTTCTTTTTCACGACCCTCCGGTTTATTTTGCTGCTCTTTCAGTCGGCAGCATCCCCACAGGAAACATTGATCATACAACAACATGTCTTGTGCATTCATGTGGAATGTGACCTAAATAAATCGTATGGATGTGCTGTCCCACGAGGATTGCTGCAAAGACAAACGTCCGCAAGACGCAGAAACGTGGTGTCAAGTTGTCAGATTTGATTTTACGGTTTCTTGGCGTTGCAGTGACACTTCTTGTCTGTTTTTCAGCGCGTGTAAACCCATCATCCTACAGAAGAACATCGATAACAGTGAAAGACCACCCTCACACTGCTATCGATCTACAAAGTGGCATTTGTGGCGGTGAAACGGTGGCAAAATTATATGACCGCACCACACAGAAATTGCTCTATCTTTAGTGCGCTTACAGCAGGGCCGTATTTATATCAATGAGGACACAGCCCCCCATCATTCACCTTCCCACAGAGTGTCCCCCTCAAGTGGTGCTGCCACATCCCAGCCATCTTTCACGCACTACAAGCGAAGCTCATCTACCCACAGCAGTCAAGCAATAATAATGCTAATCTTTATTTACATGTAAAGCACCTTTCTCAACAAAGTTAAGAGACGCTTGCACAATAATAATAATATACAAAAAGAAAGAAATACACAGTCCAGCGGAAATAAACAATTAAACAAATAATCCGGATTTGCTTGTAGGCCACCGATAGAGACGCGAAAGGTCTCATTTTTCATGTCACGTTACAATCGGAAGACAAAAGTCAAAGATAAGTTCAGACTTGAATATACAGCACGAAGCTCATATATACACTGCTTTGTGAGTGTGATGGTGATGCAACGTGACAGGCAGCAGAAGCTCCGTCCTCTACAGTGCTTCAGCTCTGACAGCTGCAGAACAAACAGGTACCACCAAAGCCTCAGATCATGTGTTTTCTCTGCAGTTCCTCTCCCATCTAAAGCCGTATGAGCCGAAAGATACAGGCAACCCGGAGGAGTGAAATGTCAAGATGTAATAAGGTATGTGTTCCTTTTTTTCTCTGACCTTTCAGAAGTAAGGTTGCCAGCTCATTCCAGACTTACTGCACAAAAATACTGCGTTGGGATCCACAGATAGAGTCGTTTCATTGGGAATTTCAAAATGCACTCTGAGCTGAACACACCAGAATTCTCCACTCTTCACACCTAGGTGCAAAGACTTCCCAGAAAACCCAGTTTGAGCAGCTATTGGTCAGGGTGACAGACCTCCACTGACCAGGTAGTCAAAACTCCAGCTTCTTTTGTTCTTTGTCACCTGCATCCTTTTCTACCAAGACTGGTAACGCTGAACTGGGCCAAGATAGAAGACGGCATGGTATAGCATGGTCTTTGTTCTCTCCTATCAAAAAACATAATTATTATCTCCAATAATATTTTTTTTTATCATTGATAAACACAATTTAACCCAAAATCCCTGTCCATGTTTGCAATTGCAACCTATGGATATAAAATAAATCCACTCATTACTGCAGCCGCCAGTATGATAGTTCGATCGATACAAGCTGATGTGTCAGTGTATTAAAAAAAAATTATCTTTTTAGATTTAATCAATCAGCAGCTGACAGGAGTCTGCCTGTGTTGTGGGATCATTCAAGAATCAAACGTGCATCACCATCACTTAATCCTCGTGCCAAAACCCGACGCCAAGCCCACTTCAAATTGTGTGCACTCCATTGCCTGCCATCAGTGTGATGGGTTCGGGAGGCAGTGTAATGCATCCCAAGGTTTCCATTGGGCTGATGAGTGATGCGAGTAATCATGCTGTCTGTACAGACTAATCATGAGTGATTCTCCCCGCGAGAAGACAAGAAAAACATAAAAACAACTGCAGCAGTGGTGGCGGCGGCGGCAGCGGCAGCATTTTGTTGGTGCCGGCTCCCGACCCATTTCTCTGTCTTTTACAACAGAATTCCACCACGTCTGAAAATGGTATGAAGGGTACAGAGACACATATGGTTCAGCACATACACCGTTACAGAGAGCACCTACCCTGCATTCATGCATCATAGTATTTTTTAGTCCTGTTCATTAGGAGGATAGATAGCCCTCCAATCTAACACTGTGTTTCATCATAGATCCTGCAGCAGTAGCAGGTGTCATATACTGTTTTACCACCCGGCTGGAACTGAAATTAAACTTGTTCAACTCACATCCTGAGCTGCTGTGTAAGTCACTTCATGCCGGTGGGGTGTGCCGTCCCACTTGGACCATTTTTGTTGAGATTGTGATCGTGATCAGGGCTCCGGTGTCAGAGCCGTGTAGCATAAGGGCGAGATAACTGTCGAGAATGTAATCTACTGTCCTGCCCTCTGGAGGTGTCGTGGGCAGTGCTGCCAGATTGGTTTGATGCTTTCCAGCCCAATAACTGCTCAAAATTTGAAAAATAAATCAAAAGAAATGAGGTCATAAAGAACAGCAACAGTACTGTGGTTCCTCACAATTTTGAATTTTGGAAGTGTTCACAGAAGCGCTACCAATAGTGAAAAGGCTACGTCTCACAATGCATCTATAAAACTATTTTTCCATTTTTGCCGTCTGTCTCTGAAAAAATAAAGGGACAGCAATTAACAAAATAATATATATATATTTTTTGTATCTAACTTGGTAAACTGCAACAAGTCTTGACAATAGCCTAAAGTCCCCCCAAAATGCAGAGGGTACAGCAGGAAGAGAAGAGAAGAGAAGAAGCACACATGAAATCCATGTGTCCATGTGTCCAGGACAGACGATTAACAATGAATGCAGTTGCATATAGTATCATATTCATGTGAAAGTTGTGACAGAAAACCTAAATTTACGAAAATAACTTCAATTTTCCACGGCATTCTCACATAGACCACATTCTCTCTCTTTCACAGTAACGCTTAACGTGTTTGTTGTGTTCTGTTATTATATACAACAGATGTACTATTGCTCTTTATACCACAAGAGGGCGCTGTTGTATAAGACAGGTCACAGTTAACACGCTGTACGTAGTGAGGTCAGAGTGCAACAAGATGGCGACTATGTCCGATACCACGCAGCTAACTGCTGAGAACAACGTTGCAATATAAGTTGTTGAAGTAAACGGCACTTGTTCGTGATTCCAGCGTCCCATCATTGCCACTGCATCTTACTTACTTCTTACTTCTTACTTCTCTCTCGCGCAAGATATAGTAAGTCACACGTGCGTGAAAGTAAGTCACACTGGCGAGATTAAAAAAACCCCATCCATGTCACCTCCAGGGCTCCGTATTTCATAACATGTTCTTGAATGGCAAACATTCGTCTTGCAGACATCTACACTAGTTAAAGTTAAACTCTCGCCAAAATGCAACCTAGGCTTTTTTTGTGATTGAATATGAGTCAAACCTTTGTGTAAAAACACAAGTACGACGAAAGAGGCACTTTTAAGATTTACCGTATTTTCGTCTTCGGGTCAAGCTCATTTTCAATGGAGTGCTTGGGCACTTGTACGATAGTATCAAAATTGCTATTTTTAAGCACTAAGAAGGCTCGACACAACATGAAACTGTTGATACTCGTAGTATCACCAGGGTGTCTACACATGAACACGAGCATTGAGAACAGGCCCGGTTCTAGACTTTCTTAATTGGGGGGGCCGTAAGAAATGTTGATGGGTCACCAACTGCTACTGTGTTGAGAGCCATAGGAATGAAGTTTTTTGTATGCCTTCCTGTCTATGATGCCAACCTAGACGTAAGCATCGCAGATTCGCCATGGTTCCATTGGCAAAGCTCTAACAGGAAATTTTTTTCTGGATTGACGAAGAAACAAATTCTGTGGCAGCCGTCGATGGGACTATGCTACTACTAGCAGTTGCTAGCAGGCATGCCAACAACTAACAAGCCCGTGGCTAAAACTATCTGGAGTGCCAGTGGTATCTAATGTGATGCTAACCGAGAGAAGCTGCTACTGACTGTATGCACGGCACAAGAAAGAGAGAGACCCGGCTCTGTTGGCAGAAGAGCCGTGGACTATGATTACTCTGAGCACAGCAGCATTTATGGGAATAAATTACAATATTATATATTTGAATATAATTTTTTTATTTATTTTATTTTTGGAATGAAGGGGGGTTTGGTGGGGCAGCGGAAGAAAGTTTTTGAACAACTTACCTTACCTGTTCCGCTCCCAGTCATCATGGCAGCCGAGAAGTATCGATCTCAGAATGCGACGTAACCTGGAGGAGATTTAAACTGGACCGCTACTGTTTTCCGGCAACAACTATTCAAGTATTGTATTGTTTCTTATATGAGGCTCCTTTTTCAACTTCAAGGTCAATATTGTTTCTCGCTAATGACAAAACAGTGAATTATAGAATAGAATAGATCTTTATTGTCATTGTACATTACACAACGAAATTGCAAGGCAAACATGTTATTAGTGCAAATTATAGATTAAAAACATAAAAAACATAAGAACATTGGTACTAGAATGAAAATAAATAAAAAACATAAATACCAAGCACACAGCTCACATGCATCATGTCATACTCATAGTCAGGCACACATTCTTTTATGCCTTGATTGTATTTAGTGACACTATTGCTCTCGGGTAAAAACTGTTCTTGAACCTGTTTGTCCGGCATTTCATCGTCCTGTATCAGTTCAAAGAGATCATGTCCTGGGTGCGATGGGTCCCTTATGATGTTTTGAGCTTTTTTAAGGCACCTTGGACTGTACAGTTCATCTAGGGAGGGGAGAGAGCAGCCACTGATCTTCACGGCAGTGTTTATGACCCTCTGAAGAGCTTTCGTCTCTGCCGCTGTGCAGCTGGCATACCACACACACATGCAGTATGCCAACACACTCCCTATTGAGCAGCGATAGAAAGACGCAAGCAGTTTTTGTGACAGGTGGTTCTGTCTGAGGAGTCTCAGAAATTAAAGTCTCTGCTGTGCCTTTTTGATGGTCACTGAGGTGTTCGCACTCCACGACAGGTCCTCCTCAATCTGGATGCCCAGGAACCAACAAAGAGCAGCCTTGCATAGCTCCCCTGCTGCTCTAGGCAGCTCAGAGCAGTGTGGAGTGCTGATGCGATAACGTCCTCTGTAGATCTGTTAGCCCTGTACGCAAACTGGTGAGAGTCCAATGCAGGTGGCGGACTTGAGATGATGTGCCCCCGAACCAGAGTTTCAAAGCACTTCAGAATGATCGGTGGAAGTGCCACTGGACGGCAGTCATTCAAGCTGCTTACTGCTGTTTTTTTTGGCAGTGGAACAATAACAGAGGACTTTAGACAGGGTGGGACGGTGTACTGGAACAGGGACTGGTTGAAGATCCTGGTAAAGAAAACAGCCAGCTGGTCTGCACAGGTCTTTAGTACACGTCTAGGTACGCCATCTGGTCCGGCAGCTTTCCTCGGGTTCATCCCCCTTAGTGTGTGCCGTACCTCATGCTCCTCCAACGTGAGGACGTTGTCACGGGTTGAGGGGTGTACTGTGACTGCATGTGGTTGCTCCGCCTCGAAGCGAGCGAAGAAGATGTTCAGTTCCTCCACCAGCGAAGCGTCTCCATCAGCCACTGCCTTATGTTGTTGCTGCTGAGGTGTCCCTCTATCCTCCTCTGGTGTGCAGTCTTGGCCTCTCTGGTGCCTCTCCTCGGGCTGGCTCTGGCTCTGGCTGTGCCCCATCACCACACCTGAAGGCCTTGTTTCTAGTGATGGGAACGGCTGAGCTCAACTGAACTGAGAAAGGAACGAATCAGTTCATGAAGTGATTCCGGTCACTTCGTTCACTCAAAAGATTCGTTTGTTCGAACGACACGTTCGCGACCGACACAACACTACTTGTTTCTCTCCTTCAGCAGGGTCCTGACCTCTCCAGTCATCCAGGGCTTTTGATTTGGATAGACTCGGATGCACTTCTCGGTGGTAACAATATCCGTGCAGAACTTGATACAGCTCAGTACGGATAAAGTGTAGTCCTCCAGGTCCTGCTGTTCAAAGATGCCCCATTTTGTTCTCTCAAAGCAATTCTGGAGCTGTTGAGAGGTGTCCTCAGGCCAGATTTTAACAGTCTTAGTTGTCGGGGGAGCACTTTTCCTGAGGGGGGTGTATGCTGGGATTAGCAGCACGGACAGGTGGTCGGACTGGCCCAGGTGTAGTAGTGGCTTAGCCCTGTAGCTACTCTTGATATTAGAGTATGCCTTGTCCAGAGTGTTTTCTCCCCTAGTTGCACACTTCATGTGCTGGTGGAATTTAGGGAGCACAGTTTTCAATTCTGCATGGTTAAAGTCCCCAGCAATGATGTGCACCGCCTCAGGATACGCACTTTATTGACTGCTAATGGAGTCATGTAACAGTCCGAGAGCCGTGCTAGCATTAGCCGCAGGTGGTATGTAAACAGCAGTTAGCATGAAAACATTAAACTTCCGTGGAAGGTAGATGGGCCTGCATTTCACAGTAACGTACTCCAGGTCTGAGGAGCAGTGACTGGTAACAGTCTTGGTGTTGGTGCACCAGCTGTTGTTGATGTAGATGCATAGCCCCCCTCCTCTGCTCTTACCGGAGTCTTTGGTCCTGTCATGCCGATGTGCTGTGCGGCCTGCTAGCTTGATAGCCGTGTCCAGGATGAGCGGGTGAAGCCACGTCTCCGTGATGAGCGGAATGCAGCTGTCGCCGACGATCTTATTTGTCCCAATCTGCAGCTTCAACTCGTCCAGCTTGTTGGCGAGGGATCTTGCATTTGATAGAAAAATGCTGGGAAGCGATGGTTTGAATGACAGCTTGCGGAGCCTAGCTAGCGCGCCGGCTCCGGCGTCCTGGCTATGTCCGCCAGTATCTCGTGTGAGCGAAGAAACTCAGCGGTGACGTTTTGCTCATTCCGTAGTCCCAACTTTAGAAGTTTGGGTCGGGTGTAGTTGTTATTCGCCCGGCTTAATGTGAACAAACACACACACCATACAAGCAAAAGTATCAAAAACTTGCACCAAAAAAGAGCCTCCCCATGCTACGTTTTTTTTTTACGTAACTTCTATTTGATGTCTGCGAGATGTCTGCCTCTGTGGGCTGTCTGGGTTGAGAATATTTCTCAGGATAAGGGAAGACCTGCTCGTGGCGCTTAAGAAATTCAGTCTGTTAAGGAATTTCCTTGTGTTAAGTGTTATAGTGTCATAGCCATAAATGTGTCAATATACTCTGCTCAGCTGGGAGGAAGGGTTGCCCTGAGGTCACGATCCGGGTCACAGTGAGCAGCTGTAAAGATATTAAGATGCTGCCTACCAGACAACCAAGGTCACGCTCTCTTCCTCCAGCATCTTAAACTTCGCTGTGTCGTACGAGAGACTCCATGATAGATCCAATTTCATATTCTCCCATCAAATGCAACATGACCTACGTCAGCACGTTTCCACAGAGTACTCCATAGAGGGTTAAATAGTCACAGCCCAGAAGTGTCCTTCAGAACTTGCAAGCATTGCATTGTGCCACTGCATAGTGTTGAGCTTCTTCCTCCTTGATCAGGCTTCATTTAATACTTCAACGTAAGGCATCACGTCTCCTGAGTCTCCTGTCTCAGCTAGGTTAATTAGATGAACAAAGAAATCATCACCATAGTCAAAGTCATTCGGATTGAGCCTCTGGGAACCATCAGTCTTTATACTGAACTTCATAACAATCCATTAATTAGCCTTGTTGTTGGGTTAATTCAGTCTGGACCAAAATGGTGGACAAACTCACTCACAGAAGGCTGCTAGCATGACTAAAATCTCTTGTGTTGTTGAGATGTAAGCTGACGTTTGGTTGGCTGGGACTGACTCCAGCCCCCTGCGACCCTCCAAAGGCATTTACACATAAAGGCTGGATGGATATGGATGGATGGATGGATGGATGGATGGATGTGGATTACCAGAAACCCAATCAGAAGCTTTAAACAAACACCCCTGATTAATGAAAGAGAGATGAGCTCTCAAAAAGAGACAGATAATTTTAATTGCTGCTCCTCATCTTAAGAAGACCCACAAGATCCATCTATCGAGAACACAGTTAAGAGGGAGGCATCAGCGCCTTTGTTAACCACACTGGTCCTATTCCTTTGACTGTCCCAGCTCTGTGCCGCGCCGATGGCGGTAGCTTATGGGAGAATTTGAATAAAGGTCACATTGCAGACTGTGTTGTATGAACACTACAGACACAGCCACCGGAGGATTGTAGTGTGTTTGCCCTAAAACAAACAATTACCCCGGAGTACAGTTTTTTCCAGTTGCTAACACACTAGAATGACATGCATAGCACAAATATTTCAACTGACGCACAGAGACTAAAACCTCTTCTCTAGTCTCTAAAGTCTCTAAAACTTGCAGATTTCTGCTTTACACACATTTAGCAATTCAAAATGTCACTTTTTAAATGCACTGAACACAGTTCTCTGCATAAGACACTGACATAAAGTCACATGTTTGCCAGTTCAAAACACTGCCATTCAAAATGACACTACATGAGCTCATTGGCCACTATATGTGCCACCTGTTGAAAAAAAATTATTAATTGTTACTACTTCAATCAGCAAGTAAGCACTAAAAGACCACAGGTGAGCACCTTATTTTTTTTTTTTACAACAACAATGGAAGACGTTGCAGAGAGAGGAAGAAGAAGAGGGAGGGTGAAAATGAGAGGGGGGGGGGAGTGAGAGGTAGAGCTGGTAGAGGAGGTCATGGCCAAAGAAGACAACAACTTTCAAATGAAATCAGAGCAACCTTAGTTGATCATGTCATCAACCATGGGCTGACACTGCGAGAGGCTGGACAGAGAGAGCAGCCTCTCGCATTTTTTTTTCTGCAATTTTCTTTTTCAGTTAACTGTTTGTGAGCGTATTTTTGTTTACACCGATGTAAATATATCTGCTGTGCATATGGTGCACTGACTTGTTTGGTGAAAAATAAAAAATACATGTTTCAACAGCATGTGTGTGTATCTGCAAATATTCCGGTGCATCTGAACAATCTGAAGAATTCTCTACAGTTTGAACTATTTTAGCATTAAGGCAAATCATGCTGAGGTGAGATTGCTTTTCATTATGCCCAACAGTGTGTAGTTGGTTAGACAAAAATCATGAATGACATGAATGAATGAAGTGTGTGCCATTTGGTGCAAAAGTTTGATTTTGATAATGCTATATGTAGTTTTGGTCGAAGTGCTTCATTTTGCTGGATATATGAAGTATTTTGCAGTTTGGGTGTGTGTTTTTGTGAATTGTATCTGAAATTGACAGCACGTGTGCACTGATTACTGCCGACTTGTACGGTCACATGCACCTGCGTGATCCTAATGGTTTCGGATTTCCACAGTAAAGAGCTTCAGACAAAAGCCAGCAACAGATAAATGAGTGCTCTGATGGAAAGCCAAACATTTGTGTAATTAAGGATTCATGTGACATGGTGTCAGCTGAATCGGTCAAGCGGCGCATTCTGCTGTAAATACATAAAAAAACATGTAATAAAACGTGTGTCAATGCATTAAAGGAACAGTTCGGCCCAGAATGAATATGAATCAATATGAATATGAATTTAAAAAGCTGAAATCTTCAATGTGGCTGCTAAAGTAAAATGTCGCCAGATAAAGCCAGACGAGATGTATGAACCCATTTCATGTTTTTCTTCTGTTGTTTTGTACTTTTTAAAACGGGAAGTGAGAAAATAATGACTACATTTTAATTTTTTGTCTGAACTTATCCTTCATCCAGCTAAACACGAGCAGCTGCATTGGTTAAATATTGACCCACAGCAAATACAGAGCTCTCAAATGAACGTGCATGTCCGTATGCCCGCGTCAAACGTGTTTGCTCACACAGATGTAATGGATACGTGCACGATTACACCCATGCAAGTTGTGAAATGTAAAGGGCAACAACACAATTTGTAGAACCCACTTGAAAAACCCCCACTTGACTGCTGCTGTAGGCTATCAGAACCATCTTAAATATTTCATCAGCCTTGTTGCTGGCAGGTAATTGCATCACTCCCGTGGTTTAATAAGGTGATTTCATGGAGGTGGATGCCTAGTGAGGATAGTCAGTCCTCTAATGGAGGCAGCCACAGTCCGTGGTGAGTGGGGAGAGGAGAAGCACCTCGGGGTTGGAGGCAGGCAGCAATAAGAGGAATGGCTCAATAAAGACTTGTCTAATTGAGCTGCGAAGCTACAAGAAGGAGAGCTGCTCAGATCAGGGTTTGACTGACGTTAGTTCTTGAGTTGCTGGGTGGCAGGAGGAGGGGGGAAAAAAAGCTGTTGTTTAATTGGACGGCCAAAAAATAAATAAATGAATGAGTGAATGAATAAATAAAAAAAATAAAAAAAAGTGGAAATATTATTGTATGTTGGAGCTAATTAAAGTATGGGTTTAAGCAGAGGAAGGTTTGGGCAGGAAACAGCTTCCTCACATCTTGCTTTGTGCACCAGGGATAGACACACACACACACACACACAGAGAGAGAGAGAGAAAGACAGACAGACAGACAGAGAGAGAGAGAGAGAGAGAGAGAGAGCTCAAACCTCCTCCGTGCGCCTCATTTCCAATCCGCCGTCCACTCCTCGTGCGCCCCTGTGCACCTGCTCTGGACACTTTGAGCCACAGTGACCTCACCTGCATTCTAGTCTTTCTTTTCTTTTTCTTTCTTTTTCTTTTTTTTTTTTTTGCCTCTTTCCAGACATGGAGTTCCCCACTCTTCTTCCCGACGCTTTCGCAGATTTTAACGAGCGCTTCTCGGTCTCACTAACTCCCCTCAACGTGACGCTCTCCGAGGATCTGCTGCGTGCGCCTCCGAGTGGCAACGAGACGAGCAGGGCAGCGGGCAGGGACACCACGAGTCTCATCATCGCCGTCTGCATCACGGCTCTGTACTCTCTCATCTGTGTGGTGGGGCTGCTGGGGAACGTGCTGGTGATGTACGGGGTGGTCAGGTGAGAGACACGCCATAACACACAGAACCTAAACTAATGAATGACAGCTAAAAGAGGGACATTTACTGTAATTTGCTGCTGGTTACAAGGTCAGTGGAGATCCCCCATAATGAAGAATATAAATATTGTTTTAAATTGCATCAAAGCCTCTACAAGCTCTTCTCTGGCTGTATTTGATGATTTAAGACTAAGGATATAAGACAGCGAGCTAAAAAGTGCCAAATTTGCAAAAAACAAAAACAAAACAACAACAAACATTTTCACTGTGTGACTTCGTCATGATGCCCACTCTGTCAGTGTATCTGAGAGCAGCACGCCCACACACAAACACACACGCACACACACACACACACACACACACACCTCCCACACACACACAAGAGGGTACTGAGGGTGGTGCACTCTTCACTTCACTGCACCAATTACTGCTGTCAGGAATGATGTTGTAAACTCAAATGATTCGTTTGCATGGTGAGCAAGTAGGCATGTTGCCAATCATAAGCAATCACACTCAGTCGTGTGTTGGAGATTCAGAGGGTTCTGGTTTTGTTGGCTTGTTGTTGAGCGAACGAAGTGCAAATGGGGAAGGTCAATCAATCACTTCGCTGAGCAACTTCCTACGTCCCAGGCGTAATGTGCTCAAGACGAAATGTGTGTTCCTGCACTTTGATTTGTCAACCTCAGAACAATCAAAGTGGATATAAAAGACTCTGTGCCCACTCTCTTCCTGGCAAAGCAATTACAGACACGAGGGAGATCATTGCCCGGTGTGCGATGTAATACATCTCTTTATGTGAGGGATTAAGATGATAAAAGACATCCCCTAGTCTTCCCTGATCCCTTTAGAGCCTGTAGCTGCAGTTTAATTAAATGTGACCGACTGCTGTCATATTCTGGACTCGTGTGGAGGAATCCATTGTTAAACAGGCTGGTCCCTGTTTAAAGAGAGAAAAAGACTGATATCTGATATCAAGGAGGCGTTTTCAGCTGCGTACATTACGTAGAAGAACAGTTTAATGGAGGCCTACAGTCGCTGTGAGCAAAGAAGCTCTCGCGCATTTGATGCGGTGCCATACAAAGCATTATTCATTTTAAAAGCTCTTGTAGTAGTTTGCTATTTTTCAAGAGAAAACAGCACTGATAGTCGGAGAGAGGAAAAGGATAAGGTCGAACAATAAACTGGCTTCCATCCTTGATACGTTTTAATAGAAGTCGTGAGCCAGCCACACTCTGCTCTGCAGCAGTAGGCAGACCTTGAAATAACTTTTCCGAGAAACAGCAGCTCCAGTCAATCGACCGTGAGTCAGAATAACGTCAGGGTACTCAGTGTTTCCCCTTGAATCAACCAGGTACACCAAGATGAAGACCGCCACCAACATCTACATCTTCAACCTGGCCCTCGCCGACGCCCTCGCCACCAGCACCCTCCCCTTCCAGAGCGCCAAGTACCTGATGCGCACGTGGCCCTTCGGCGAGCTGCTGTGCAAAGTGGTCATCGCAATCGACTACTACAACATGTTCACCAGCATCTTCACGCTCACGATGATGAGCGTGGACCGCTACATCGCTGTCTGCCATCCGGTTAGGGCCCTGGATTTCCGCACGCCCGCCAAAGCCAAGATCATCAATGTCTGCATCTGGATCCTGTCCTCTGCTGTCGGAGTCCCTGTGATGGTCATAGCTATGACCAAGGTGACAGATAAAGGTAAGAGGGAAAAAGTGCAGGGAATTACCAGCATTTTGTAAAAGCTTCTTTCATCAACACACACTTTTGTGGCAAGTGTTCAGGGAGCGATCTTATCGTTAAAGAGAAAACATTTAAGCTGGGTTATTAACTTGAATTGGCCTCTCCACATGGCCCTCCCATAAACTTCTAATTGTTTTGACTCCCAGGAAACACCGCCTGCACACTCAGATTCCCCGAACCTGAATGGTACTGGGACACGGTGATGAAAATCTGCGTCTTCATCATTGCCTTTGTGGTCCCCGTCCTTGTCATCACCATCTGCTACGGTCTGATGATCCTGCGCCTCAAGAGTGTTCGTCTTCTCTCCGGCTCCAAAGAGAAGGACAGGAACCTGCGACGGATCACCCGCATGGTCCTGGTGGTCGTAGCGGCCTTCATCATCTGCTGGACTCCCATCCACATCTTCATCATTGTTAAAACCATGGTGGATATCGACCACAAGAACCTCGTGGTGATGGCCTGCTGGCATCTGTGCATCGCGCTTGGCTACACCAACAGCAGCCTCAACCCGGTGCTGTACGCCTTCTTGGATGAGAACTTCAAAAGGTGCTTCAGGGATTTCTGTCTGCCGTACCGCTCCCGCCTGGAGCAGAGCAGCTTCTCCAGAGCGCGCAACAGCACACGGGAGCCCGCGTCCGTGTGCACTCCGGCACGTACCGAAGGACAACGGGCGTGACTAGGCATGGAGCAGTGGAGGGGGCGAACTCTTCAGAACGACCTACAGACTGAGGTCACACAGGTCTCCACCACAGGAGTCTGAGTCTGTAGACGCAGGCTTTTAACTACTGCTTATGTAAATGATCGATTGTGTTTTCGCTTTCATATGATGGGACCGTCCCAGCAGGTTTGTGAAACACTATACATTAAGGATTGATCACAAACATGCCCATGTGTGCCTATGTGGAAGAAAATGGATACACATACTGTATATGTACATATATAGTTTATAGTGAAAAAGTATGGACAAACACATGCAGCTCCCCCAGGAAGTACTGGGATTGTGATATGATTTCAGTAGGAAACAGGAGTTCGAAGTGTTTTGCCTCGAGGCTTTAAGGGGGTTTTAGGTGTTCACATCCATAGTGGGTCTCACAGTGATCAGATTGTCAGGCAGGAAATTGATCCTAAACACACGGAAGAGGCCTCTGAGGAGCAGTGGCTGACACGCGATTGGCCGAGCGAGTCGTCTGACCTCAGTCAGACAGATCATGAGAATATCAGGTTGACCCTGAAACTCAGGAGGAGCTGATGGCTGCAGCAGAGCATCTATGTGCCGCTAAAGATGATGAATCATGAGGACTTTGTTTAGATTAATGCTAACTTATAAAATATCTTTATTATTTGAGAGACCTTTTATGAAGGGCTATAATTCCTATACTGTTGATGTGACACCTTCAAATTACACCGAAGATAACTATGATTCGTTTTTTGACCAATCACAGCCGAGAAAATAGCAACACAACACTGACATATTATCACCTTTTAAAGATATTTAGAGGCACATTTGAATACCGTATTCATAATTCCGCATTCATTAGTGTATTAACATGTGAAACTAAGAATTGTTGTGTTTTGTGACCTTATGAGCCTTTCATATCTAAAGAGGGCCCTCTTTTTTTCACTTTGTTTGTAGGAGCAGTCTTAGTGAGGTCGCTGAAGTGAGGGGTGTTCAGCTGGTAGCTGTTGGAAGCCTCTTTATACATCCAACAGCTAAATTACATTTGCATTTAGGTTGAAGCTGCTGTAAGTGTGTCGTTGTTTTAGCTAACTGCCTATTTAATCCTCCTGGACGTAGCAGCAAACAGCAGGATCCTGCTCTGTCACAAGCAGACAGGACCACCTCCTAAAAGAGTTCTCTGTCCTGATTGGATAAAGTGGGCGGGGATACCAAAAAAATGTCTTCTGTCTTTTACTGCATGAGCTAGAGGAGGAGAGACATGGGTGACTGACCAAACACTCTGGAATATATAACAATTTGACATTTTTTCCAATAAAAAAAAATATCACTTACATCAGCTTTATTGGCCACCTGACAAAAGTAAGTTAATACTCACTGAATTCGGTCCTGTTTTTGGTCTTTACCACCTCCTAAGGGAAATATCTGGCTTTTTAGTTGTTAAAATCCGCCACTGTGTTCATCCGCTAGTTACTAAATATGTTTGTTTGCTATTCGCTGTTGGGAAGATAGCGTGCTGTTGGTTTCAGAGCGTTTTTGCTTTAGAAAGCTGCCTGTAGTGGGTAAACAACACGAGAGCAGTGGGAGTGAACCGAAACAGTCAAGAAGCAAAACAACGAGCTGAAAGGCGCTATAACGCTCTGTAGAGCTGAGGAGACCTGCAGAGTGCAGTGATTATTCTCTGTGGGGTTTTAACTGTGAGCAACTATCTTTGCAGTACATACATCATTTGATCCATTGTTAATATAAAAATATGTTTTTCAGCAGCTTTAAAGCTGAATTGACTTTAACCTCAAAGTGTTTAATTTAGTGTCTGATGTGCTGGAGCGAACTGAATGTGTTAGTGTCCTAATACTCTCTGAACACAATGTTTATCTAGACTGCTAATAGCACTGTCACTCAAACTCAGGGTGACAGTAATGAGTTTAGCTGAGACTAAACATTCACACACATTAATAGGGAAAATACTAGAGGGTGAAATTCTCTACGAACACAGCAACATGGTTTTACACTTTTATCGATTGTTACATCGTGTAAAAAATGCTCTTGAAAGACATTTTGAATAAGGTGATGATAGGGCCCTCGTGACTGAGCAGAGATGATCGGCGCTTTGAGCATAAATTCACATCAGCTGACTCACTGTTTCCACTCCTCTAGCAGTTAGGTTGTTTTATTTTGCGCAACCAAAACATTTTAGCCGACAGTACAGTGAGGAAGTGGAGGGGAAAGCTGTGACTGAATGACCTCAAACTGGGAAAGAACCAAAGGCTCTATTGGATAAAATGCAAAAGTAAGCAACAAGAGGCTTCTTATACGTATTACAGTTAATCGATACATTCCCAGTGATTATTGTTTGACTTTTGCAGACGAGATTATGAAAGTAAGAAGACTTCTTTTAAGCACATTTTCAAAGAATAGTCAAACAGATGCCTCTGATGTTGCCACTGCTGAAATGCAGCTCTGCTTCAAAAGGCCTCTCTATATGAAGTGTAAAGATGATATTGTTCTGTGACAGCATCTTAAGTGATTATGTGATTTAATTTTGTTCAATGTGCCGTCAAGCTGTTGTGACATTAAGCTTCACTTGTAACCAATGAGTGCAATCAAATGTTGTATTACATACTGTGTATTTACACAAAGTGCTATCAGTGTTCAGTGAAGCATTCTGAATCTTACAAATATATATATATACTGTTTTCCGTTTTCTGTCTGGACTGTCTCTAACTTCTTTTATCGCCATCACTGTAAGAAGAGCATCCATAAATGTTTCCTGCAGCCAGTATGTTCAGCTGAATGAAATTATGTACCGTAATGCCTTATTCAGCATTATGTTTAGTTCTGGTTCTGTAGAGAAAAAGTGCTCAATCTTTAAGCGTTTTGTCATTTTGTGTTTCAACAGATACAGTATATAAAGTACCTTATTGTATAGGTGTAAAAACTGATTTTGTCTCTTGTAAGTGCTCTCAATTTGAAATAATGTTGTAAATATCTTTCAGTTTTCTGTTCTTTGCTGTTGTTGTTACAGATGTTGTGAACATTTATATATTTATACTGTAAATGCCAGTGAGGCCTCGCGGGAGACATGTAATTTGTTGGCACAATCAAGAATGGATTATTGATCGGGGGGTGTTAACAGGGTCCAGCGGCCTTTGACCGGGTCAGAGGCCGCCCGCCACAGGGACAAATATGACTCATCTGAAGGGTGTTTGTAAATGTCAGTGAATACATGGATGCACAATATTGAATAAGTCAGGGGTGATATTGGGGTTTCTGGTCACCAGATTCCCAGAGGAATCTGCATATTTTATAATGTTTCATTTAAACAATAAGGCTGATAATGCTACATATTTTTGTTATTGTCAACAAATCATTTTTCATTTTTTTCGGGGCGGCTGTGGCTCAGTGGGTAGAGCTGGTGGACCAGTGATCAGAAGATCGCTGGTTCGAATCCCAGCTCCCCAGGGCGGGACTGACCACATGTCGAAGTATCCTTGAGCAAGATACTGAACCCCAAAGTTGCTCCTGATGTGCAGTTGGCACCTTGTGAGGCAGCCACTGCCATCAGTAAGGGTCCTGCAATGAGCTGGCGACTCGTTCAGGGTGAGCCCTGGCCTACGCCCATTGTGTGAAACTGGATTTGGCCCCAGTAAGCCCCGCAACCCCTCAGGGGGAAAAAGCGGCAACATCCCGCGACCCGCATGGACAAGCGGACATGAAAACGAAACGAAACGAAAAAAACATTTCTCTTAATGGTGCAATCTGTAAGAATTTGCCACTTGCTGAATTCATATTCACAATAAATAGGGGGCAGCATATTGCCAGGGTAAACGCGAACTGATGGTAACTTTAGCTTCTGTTAGCTAGTTAGCTACGGTAGCCGTACAGCTAATGGTCCAGGCTAAGTGGTTAGCATGCTAAACATTCGACACAGTTATTCAATCCAAGTTTTGAATGTTTTCAACCAAAGTTTTTACATATTGCACCTTTAACACCTGGGCACTCTGCTATGAGAACCATCATTAATAAATGGTATCCTTATAGGTAATTAAATGACAGCTGTTAACAAAACAGAAATGAAATGCTCTACAAAACTTGTTGCAACTGATGTTTTTTAAACCATTATAATTGCTTAATAAATGATTTATAAAACATTTAATTGTCTCTTGACAGTCACTAATAACTATTAATTAACATTAAACTATAAATTGAACATGTATTAACGATGGTTGTTATAAAGTGTTACCCTTTATATTGTACATTTCTTTGGGGCTATTTTCAGCATGGATTTCATGCTCCAGTGAACAGCTACTGCAGTACGACATCGGAGTGACTCACCCAGTGCAACAGCATGGCTCAGTTATGCGTTGTTAATAGTTCAATAGTAACACTGGTGTTCTATGTTACAGAGGAATTATTTATATCTGGACTTTCCTTGAACTCACTGTTGTTCTTTTGTCTCATCATCACACAATTTGTTGACAATAAGACAGGTGTAGAATATCACAAGCTTGATTACTAAACTGTTTTAAAAGTGGAATAAATAAGAATTTTAGTCGAAAACTATTTCAAAATGATTAAAATCATCAACAGACTGAAGAACTTGCAGTTTTGAAGCTATGATGTCCTAAAATTGGGATGCAGGGATATCTAGTGAAGTTAGAATGCCAACCAGCCCATCCCAGTCCAAAGCACCTGTGTTTGCAGTGTAAACACCAACACTCCCCTGAACAGTTTAATGGGCTAACTAGCTAACGGCAGCTAAAGTTAGCAGAAGTTGGCGATTACTCTGGTAATATGCTGCCCCCTGTTTCGTGAATTTGACAGGTGGCCAAATCCCTGAGTGACTACTTTCATCAGTTTTTGTATTCTCATCCTGGGGGATAATATGTATTTGAAAAAAACCCACTGTAGTATATCTTTACAAAGATTCTTGAATGTGGATTGCGTTCCCTCAAAGGCATGCGTGGGTCACACTGGAGAGCAAATACTCATGACTGGGTGCTACCTGCTGACAGTTACATGAGACATGCCAGTGAGGCCTACAGAAGACGTGTTCTTTGCTGCTTTTGTATCATGGTCTATGGATTACATATGTTCAACTGGCCTTTTATTTAACTTCTTGCAAACATTAAAGGGCTGAAATCATTCGATGCTGAAAGACTGATGGTGTCACAGGGAAGAGAAATCCCTTGATTAGAAAGCAGTATCGCCTCTCTCTCAGGCTCTTAAAAGATATCTCTCAAAAGATGGGAATGGGAGGTTTTCAGTCTTAAATCACTCAGAGATTCTATACAGGACTCATACACAGTCCCCTCCAAAAGTATCGGAATATTGGGGCCAGCTCCTTTATTTGTGCAGTATATTGAAAACATTTGGGTATGATATTAAAAGATGAACATGAGACGAGAGATCAGTATGTCAGCTTTTAATTTCAGGTATTTACATCCGATCTGTTACAAAGGGTAGAAGATGACATCATTTGAAAAAGAACACCACATTTTTAGCTGAGCAAAAATATTTGAACAGATAGACTAAAAACAGATTACCCACATACCCATTGCGACCCACTGACATCTCCAAACTTTTGCATTCTTCTTTTGTGATGTTTTTCGTGGCCTACAGCACAGCCTCATTCAGTTGTTGCTTGTTTTGGGGGGGTTTCTCCCTTCAGTCTCCTGTTTAGCAGGTCAAATGCATGCTTCATATGATTTAAGTCGAGAGAGTGACATGGTCAGTCTAAAACCTTCCATTTTTTTCCCCTGATGAACTCCTTGTTTTTTTTTTTTGTAGTGTGTTTTGGGTCGTTGTCATGCTGCATGATGAAGGATCTCCCGATCAGTTTGGTTCCACATCTCTTTAAATTGGTAGACAAAATGTTTCTGTAGACTTCATACTGCTACTGCCGTCATGTGTTACATCAACAGTGAAGATCAATGAGCCCATCCCAGAAGAGGCCATGTAAGCCCAAACCATGAAAATACCTCCAGCTTGTTTCACAGATGAGCTTGTGTGTTTGGGATCATGAGCAGATCCTTTGTTTTTCCAACCATTAGCCTTTCTATCACTTTGGTAAAGGTTAATCTTTGTCTCATCAGCCCATAAATATTTGTCCCAGAATTTATGAGCCATGTCTCTGTACTTTTTTGGCAAATTCCAATCTGGCCTTCATATTCTTATTGCTAATGAGTGGTTTGCATCTTCTGGTGTGGACTCTGTGTTGCTGTTCCCGTCCCCATAGTGATGTCACTGACAGGAGATTTAGGTTTGTTCTTTATGGCTCTCCCAATGTTTTGGCAGCAACTGCTGGTGTTTTCCCTCATCTACCAGTTCAGTATCTGTTCCTGAGTGCACCAGTGTATTCTTTCTTCTTCAGGACATTCAGAAATGGTTGTACTGGCTACATCCAATGTTTGTGCAATAACTCTGATTGATTCTCCATCTTCTCTCAGCTTCAAAATCATATGTTTTTCTCCCATAGACAGCTCTCTGGTCTTCATGTTGACAACACCTTTTTTAAGTATAAATGCAGTCTGCAGAGGATTACCCCACAGCTGTAACTGCGCTATTTATTGTTTGAACAATCAATGTAATAGAACACACCTGGGCAGCAAAAAACACCTGACAGTAACATGTTCCAATGATTTTGCTCACTTGAAAAATGGGTGGGAGCAACAGATCTGGATGTAAATACCTGGAAATGGATGCTGACATACTGATCTCTTGACTCATTTACATCTTTTGGAGTCAAACCCTAATCAGCGCAGTTATCAGTTATCAGTGCACAGCAAACATAAAGGAACTGGTCGCTCTAGTTCCAGTAGATTTGGAGGGGACTGGAGCTCGCAGCAGGAGACCAGACACGCAGTAACATTTATCACAGGGGGGGTTTAGGGGGGTTTAGGGGAGCAGGGCTCGCTGTAGATTTCCTCTGCGCTTCATCCCTATCCCTATGAAATATACATTGCACTGCTTATATGCTCACTGTGTAAAAGACAAATGAAAAAAAGCAACAAGATGAATAATTTAGTCAAACACCACGAGCTGACTCCTGAATTGTGAAAAACAAAGTGCTTTATTCAACAGAGCAGCCAGGTCGACAGCGCGACTGTCATGTCTGAAAAGTCCACTGTGATATTTGTCCATACAGAAACACAGCTTTGTTCTGCACTTTGAAGTCAATCTGTTTTTCCTCTCAGAGCTTACACGCAACAGGCGTTTTTCTTTTATCATTTACCATCAAACTGGAACAGTTACACGCAGAGAGATACAGTAGACAAGAGTGACGCGCAAAAAATTAAAAAGCTTTCATCCTCTGACCCGGACTGATGGTTGGGCTTGCTCTCAAGCAAATTAACAAAGGGAATCTTGCTGAAGCATTCAGAACAGCTGCCAGTATTCCCTTGCTGCCATCAAAAGCTCGGAGCATCCAGCAGTTCTGAAGCGAAGATTTCGTTTTCCGTTTCATCTGGACGTTGCTTGTTGTGAGACTCCCTCTGCAAATTGCATGTGTGAGGGAGACTTATGAAGGGATCTGCTGTACGTAAGTGATGGAAAACAAATATCTTCTCCGACAACTTGGATAAAAGACATGACTTGTGCTCCTTTGCAGCCATGTAAATCTTTTCACATAACAGACGTTGAGGTGTCACAAACGTAGACACCAACATACGTCAGGCTTTTCGCACGACATTCTGGCCGACCTGTCAATGTTGAATCACAACCGTATAATCCACTAAGGAAGAGAAGGTACACCCAGAAGGAATTGGGTTTTTATGATGATTATGCCGAGATTCTGGTAATGGATTTGGCAATTTAACCTGCTGCTTTGTGTGATCATAACACAGACATCATCAGACCTCCCGGTTGCCGGAGGTGTTTACGAAAAGACAGAAGTGCAAAAAGGCTCGGAGGCAGTTTAACTGAAAGCCTCACAGGGCGGCAAACGCTTGGGTATTCCCTGCCGAGGAGCAGAGACAGAGATTCAAACTGGGTGCCATCTGCCAGCTGAGAGTCTCGATGGACTGCACAAAAATCTGTTGGGGTGTTAAGGGGGTGAGTTGAACCTTATTTCTCACTTAAATAGTAAGGCCCCCTTTTTAACCCTCACCTTGACTTGGAAAAAGACACTGGTGTTACAACATTTCAACAGTCAAGGTACAGGCTGTTTAAAGATGTAATATGTAACATTTCTGCATTCAAATCTCACATTTTTCCAACAGTATTCAAACTAATATTCAGAATCCATATTATTCAAGAGAGCGTTTCATTTGGTCACCTGTCACTGTAACCTCCAGGAGAGCCCGAGACAGGGGAAGGACGTCGTTGAAACATGCCTTGAATAAAACTTTGAACATTACCTGTCTGCGAACATTTTTTGTCTGAGTCACATTTTTTGCCTGAGTCACATCAGATAGATTTTCATTACCAGTGGTGGTTGTTAAACAATGAAGACAACAGCTCCCATGATGCCACAATACCTACATTTTTTATTTTGTTTTGATTGAGAGACCCCTTGTGGCAGAAATGACATCCTGTGTATAACAATGTGTGACCGAGTTTGAATCAGAATATCATGTTGAAAGTTTCAATATGTGCCACCAACATATATATTAAATAGGTGTTGGTGATTACTACTGCATATGTGAAAACAATATGAAAGCCTGTTGTGGCTCCAGAGGGACTGCACAAAGTCTGATTAACTGTCCTTTGAGGCAGCATCACTTGTGCATTGAGGCACGAGGCACAATAGCTTAAGTTCAGTGACGATTTAAATCTCTCAACAGGATGACAGGATTGGTCAGGCCACCATACAACAACATACACAGTCCAATGATCTGAATAAATCCCGAGCTCCATCAGAGTTGTCTAAAAGTATGCAGAACCAAGGTTTATAACCGTTTCATCTTGAGAATTTCCTCCTTCCTGTTGAGTTTTTCACCACAGCTTTTCATTTTACTAGTTAAATGTGTCACAATATTTGCAAAAAAATGCACCATCATGAAGCAGAGCACTGGTGAAAAATGTCTTTTGATGTAACTAATGCCTTGTATGAAAGGCTAATATACTACTGCGACTTGTATACCTTCAGCCAATACCCTGCCCCTTTTCCTGACCCCGTCTTCTCAACATTTAGTCTTTCAGAATCAGATAATTCTTTCACAGGATCCATCCCTTTGCACCAGATCCTCAGGACACCATAGTCTGTTTTCAGTTCAGCTGCCATCCACGAAGGTGCTTTATTTGAGCGTAGCTGGACCTATGCCAGTAATTAGCACAGAAGCAGTATGTCACGGACGTCTAGTAGCTAGCAAGAAAAGCCCATTAAAGGGATGAATCATATACCATGGTGCTTTATTAAATGGTTTGATGCCTGTTGTCGTCACGTCAATAAGAACAGGTCTTTAAACATGCAGCAGATCAACAGAATGGCCGTTCTTACAAGCCCAGCACAGCTGCTGGTCCTCCACTGTGGGGCTCACAAGAAGCCATCAGCCCATTGGACGAGGGGCCCAATCCATCAAGACAATCTCCAGTAATTACAAGAATGGTCCGCAGGCAATGGACAACAAGCAGCTGAAAAGCAGGAGAGGTACTCATTTGCTAATAATACCCTATTTGTTTTCCTGCTCACGCGCTCACAGAAACACTTGTTTTGTGGGTGATAACAACCGAAAACAGCATCTTCCCTGCTATGGCAACGGTGGATACTTCATACATGTAGCACTTCATACATCTCTTAATAAATCTGTTAACAGCCAGGGGCATTTTGTTGTTAATGTCAAATTTATCAAGACTTTAATACACAGGATGTATGACAGTGTTGACATGAATGAATGGTGTGCCTGTTTGAAGATGTCTTTTTATTATCAATATTATCTGCAGGTAAAGAGCGAGTTATGTCTTTTAGATCATACGTGGTGGGAAGGCAGTGTGGGTTGAATGCTCTCTCAAACAAACACGCATACAATGAAGTTGTCATGTGAGGGGAGGCAATGATAGAAAATGCATGTTTAGTGTTTTGTGGGTAGCCTGTTGTGTTCGCTTTCAATCAACCCTTCCTACGCTTTGTACATCATAACTTCCATCTTCACACTGTTTTACACAAAGCCAAAGCTTATTCAGACAACTCAGAGTGAAGCCACTCCAGAGCACTCAAATCATGACAAAACTATACAAGAGACACAGCATCCCACACTTGAAATAACAGGTTAATTAAGAAGGCAGCGGGGTGACTTACAGGCTGCCACATCTCAATCAAGGCAGAGCAAAAAGATCCAACATTCGTTTTCCTTGTAACGTTATAATTTTAGCAACGCGATGCTGCTGTTAATGAATGCATCGCGCCGTCTGTCAGTGTAAAGCACACGTGAAAGACAGTGTGACTAGAACAAAAAGCGTATGAAATCCTTATGTACAGCTGTGCAACCGCTGTGATTAATTTGGCTCCCTCCGTTATTAGAGTGAATGTGTGGCTGGTGGTGCAGGTGCCTGAGTCTCCTCTGTCTCCTCTGTAATTAGTTTGAAGAAAGGGAGATTAGAGCCCACACACATTATGAAAAATCCACTAATACTTTCTACGAGTGAAAGGAATGAATCGCAGGATGCTTTTGCTGAATCCCTGTACGAATGTTTCCCTTTGACATCCCGCACTCGCGCATTCACCGACTTTCTACATTTCCAGCGCAAAGATGCTTTTAACACCCTTTCCTCACCTCGCAGCTTTAAATCAGTCATGACAGTGAATTTGTGACTTCTGAAGGTCTTTCTAAAAAAGACACAGCTTGTGTGTTGGAGGTCTCAAGGAGAGATTTCTACGTCTTAACAGGCGTCCAAGATCAAAAATGTAATTGCTCAAAATTCAGGCGCAGTGGGTGACTAGTAAAAATAACAAGTGCATATCTAGGGAGCACTTAATCAGTGCCGAGATAATAAGACAGAATATTCAACTCTGCTTGGTGTTTGACATCGTAACAGCTCATTACTGAGATAAGGAAATAAAATATTGGAATAAAACTTATCGAGGGGTTGACACATTGACGTGTCTAAAATTGCAGTCAAACTTCAGTGTCAAGTGATTGTCAAACTATATTCTTCATAGTCGAAAGAGATAATTACGGAATAGTGTGTCGTGTATGGCAGCGCACGAGAAAACAAGTGCATTCATTCTTTTCTGAAACTGTCAACAACATATAGAAGGAAGGAGGTTATGTTCTTTGAGGAACAATGTGCTTTGAGAATGTTTTTCAGAAACATTGTTTGTAAATGTACATTTCTTTTAATGCCCAGAATGCTTTCAGATGGTTTCTACTTGAAAAAAAGAACCATGTTTACTTAAGAAATCCTCAGTCATTATTTGGAGCCTCACAGAAAGATGTTGCAGCAGTCTCCCACTTGTTAAGTAAAAACTTTAAAAGTGATGTAAATTATGTCTTGTCAAACCTGTAGTATTTGGGATCTTGGGGCTTTCAGAGACTTGTATTTACAACACTGTCAAGCTCTAGAAATGTGGAATACAATCCACTTTCCATCAACATGGGGGTTGAAAAAATAAATTTCTTTACAGCTACTGTACAACTTATTACTACCAAGCAGGAAACGCTGCCTTCAGTTCAAATGCATTTCTGACACATCTGTTTCATCACAGAACAAACAGTGAGGCGAAACAAACAATAGAAGCGGTTCATTCTGATAGCTTAACTGCTTATGAAAGATACTTTAGCATTTCAAAGCTTATTGAGCTCTCTGCCACAAGTGTTTTTTTTATTTTTTTATTTCATCATGGGTCCTTTTGGCCAGATGAAAGCACGATGAGACGTGTAAGGACTCTGTGCATTTCACCTCAGATTAAACACAAAAGCACGTAGCTTTGATGTATGCACTTGTACCATCATTTGCATCCTTAAGTGTTTCTGATTTACATTCATGACTCGATGGGTATGGAATGTGTTATTTGCATACAAAAATAGACATAAAGCAGCAAGGGTGCAACTGCTTACCATCAGCAACTTTGTTTTAACCTACGTATCACACCACTTGCATAAATAGGGTGATCAATAAAATGATGTCTGCGGAACTAATATTAATGTCCAACACGATCATAAGGGTTGAGCCTTACTAAATGTAATTACTTATATTTCCAGCACAATAGACTCTGATAATCAGAAAGGACTGCAACAACGGTACTGGAGCAATAAACCAATGAAACCTAGTTTATCGTCAACATTTATCCCTTCAGTGTCTCAGAATTTCACCACCGTGGATAATGATGCAAACCTTTGAACATGATTGCTTTATCGTAACTTTGGGAGTTAAGTGTGATTTCTGCATCAATTTGATGGTTTATTAATTTGACAGTCATTTATTTCACTATAAAGACAAAACCAATGTAATATGTCACAATAAATTGTTGATGATTCTAATCATATCACCCTATCAGACCAATGTCTTTTGCATGTTTTCAGTTATTTCATCACAGTATAAAATATGTAAACCAACAATTTCCTTTTCATGTGTTCTTGTCATTTGTTAACCAGTCTTCAATATTGACTGAAATGTCCAATCATACTGGAAATAATTGATTATGTGTTAGGGTGGATTTTCCCTTTTGCAAGCAGGGTGTTAGATTTAGCATCCTGCTAACATGTCTGTGGTAACTGCATGGAACAGCTGTAGCTATTCATTTTCATTATTGCTCAAACTGCCAACTATTCTGTTGATAAATTAGATGTTTTGTCTGTATAGTGTCAAAAAAATAGTTCAAATCAATCACATTGTACAGAAGCCAATTTCTAAATGCCCACACCTGAGAAACTTAAACTACAAAATGTTCAGTATTTTCAGGAAAATAGAACAATTAATTTTTTTTTTTTTTTTTAAAGTTGGTGAATATTTGATGCATTGGATAAGAGAAGGCTTAAAACCTAAAATGTAATCTTTATTGTCAGACAGGAAAAGCAACACAATGCAGGTTACAGTATGAAGTGTTTCCAATTAGACACAACAATGATGTGTGCTCAAAGTAAAATGAACAGTAGTCTCACATATCAATCTCAGTATAAATGACTGAACCAAAATGAAATGAAATCACTGCTTTAAATGAAAGAGAAAAAACAAAAAAAAGGCTTTGTGGAATTCTTTAAAAGGGTTACACTCTCACTTCCTCTATGTACATGCCAATACTCACATTCACAAACCTCACATACACCTTCTTACAGTCATACTAATGACATTTAATGAAAAAAATTTAAAGTGAACATCAAAAACTAGATTTAAAAAAATAGTCTCTCATTTTTCATGATCTAGTGAACATCCACGAACATTTTCCCCACACCAGCGAGAAAAGAGTTCCAATAAAAGCGCTTGAATCTCACCTCTCCCTCAGCTCAGCACAGGAAGTCACACAGATCAACCCCATCTCCAGATTTAGGCATCGTGAACAAGGCCCCACCAAGTAACTGATCAAAAGATCCCCCATCAGTCAGATGGGCATCAGCTCTCCTGTTTGTCCCTGACCAAAAGAGCTGTATGCTGCCCTCCACTGGAGGCCGTCAGTACTACACGGTTCTCCAGCTGCTTGCCCGTCATCTTCACGGGGCTCCATTCATCATCCTCCTCTCCGGTGCCGAGCTGCAGGTTGGTGCCCATGCCCCAGGCGTACACTGATCCTGGAGTGACAACAGGCCACAGAAGTTGAAGTGAGCAACCTTTTTTTTTTGGTTCATTCAGGATTCTTACACCTTTTTCATAGTCAAATGTAAGCACTTTAATAGGGGGATTTCCAGCTTTTCCAGCACCTTACAACTGTAATGAATTACATATTTTTGTATATATATAAAATTGTAGGAGCCGTGTTTGAGAAAGGAGCATTCATGAATTGAAGTTTATATGTAGAATAGTACTTTACAGAAGTAGAAGGAATATAACATTATTTACAGTTTGATGTATCCACAGTTCATATTTACAGTAATGCAATTAATTAATGGTTTCTTGCGCATAAAATGGGCTGATAATTGAAATCTGTAAAATCTCATTCATTCTGCATTTGTAATATCTGGAAGTAGTTAACAAGAACGGTTTCCTGGTAACCAGATGTCTTGTGAGTTTTGTTTCTCGGTGGAATCTCTGGGCCAGTCAGGCATGGGGGGGAGACCGTTTTTGACTGTTGTGAACTGCTTTGCATCAGTGTTTTGATAAGCTTGGATTTTTAATCATTTTGTATCACCCTTTCTGGTGCTGATGTAAGCTGGTCAACTACAGTGCAAGAGTAGATGTTTTTGAATGGGGATCAAGACAAAGTAAAATTGTCAAGCTAAGGTTTCGTTCTTTGAGAAAACCCACATCTGTATATACTCAAAGATCATTTAACTTTGTTGCATTAGATCTGATGTTATTGTGCTGGAAATTACCAATGTTATGTTGTGTGATAACGTTCTGCAGAACAGTGACAAATTTTGGGAAAACACAAAAGTTTCATGTTTCAGAACATGTTATCTGACTGTAAGTAAACGAGGCATCATTTATAATCTGATTTAGCCAATATAAAATGATGTAATATTAAAGTAATACAGCTACAGGTTCAAGTACTTTTTAAAATGACAAAATAAAATGCAACTCTTTACAGGGATTTCATGCTCTTTACAAAACAGACAAATGAAGCTGACACACACTTTGGAAAAACTGTCAAGGACTATAAGGACTTGCCATGAAAGCAAGTGACACTTAAGTGAACACTTACAAAACCAACTCTGATCACTCAAACGTCTGACACCTTTTCTTTGTTTCTCACCTTCTCTGGTCACAGCGAAACTGACAGACGCCCCACATGCCACACTGCTGGCCGGCTCCATCCCAGTCACAAGCGTGGGCTCACTCTTCTCTTCAGCGCCTTCGCCCAGACCCAGACGACCATAATCTGCTCTGCCCAGACTGTACACCTGTCCTACAAGAGGAACACATTCAGAGGATTCATCTGTCTGCTTGTATCACGTGCTGTCCTTGGTGTGTCTTATTGTATTATTTCAACAAAACTTTTTTTGTATTTTGAATTCCAAACAGTGTCAACTTGTAGTCTCTTACAGACTTAAATGCTGAAACATGATGTGTAACATCAGTTGTAAATTACCCGATTACTTATGTATCACCTTGTAAAGGCCACACAGCATAAATCTGGATCAGGCCAGAAAGAGCACATATGTGGAACTTACCTTCAGCATCAAGGCAGACTGAGTGATGTTGCCCTCCAGAGAACTGCACCCAGGAAGTGGTGGAATTCTTGAAGCACATCAGTTTTTCCGGGGAAAAACATATCTTGGTGCTTTTAGTGCCTAAAAGATGAGGACAAATAAATTAACCTCACAATGTTTGATACAACTGCCTTCAAGCAGAATATGGCCAACTGACTCAAAAATATCTGGAAAACAATGTCAGTTATATAAAGCTGTTATTGAATCAGGTAAGTCCCATTGAGATTGAGATCTCATTTTCATGAGAGAAAACAAAAAAATATTAAATACAATACTAGGTAGATATATCATGTTCAAAACCGTATGAAACTGAAGTACGCTTAGTAATCTGAAAGCAGTCTAGATACCACTACAATTCAAATTAAAATACAGATTAATGGAATTCACATTCTCAAAATAGACCATACTAACCCAGCTGGTGATAGTTGGCGAGGCCAAATCCATAAATATGTCCTTCTTTTGTCACAGCAAAGGTGAAGTACGACCCACAGAAGACATCGATGCACTTAACTTTCCCTTCTTTCCCTTTTTTCCCTTTCAGAGAAACTAACTGTGGTACCAGCATACGTTCTGAAATCAGAAGACACGGTCAGCCAGAATGTCACATTGATACACATTACAGCCATGAAAACATCAAGTGTCAACATAACCATAAATCAGACATTTATACGCGTTAAATCTTGTGCTATTGATGCTTCCGGCTCGCGTTACTTACCAAGGCCTTTCCTGCCTCCTCTGTTTGAAAAGATTTCAGGCACTCTCCCCAGCTGCCCCTGCTCTCCATTGCCTGATGAATAAAGGTATCCCTCCAGCGTAACCATTACCAGGTGGTCGTTACCTTTCAAAGAAATTGTGAAAGATCAAATGAAACATTGTCAGATGTCATCTGCAGCATAGAAACAAAAACATGCAGCACTGAAGCGGACTCATTCTTACCTGATGCAATTTTCACAATTGGTTCAGGCATGGGGACTTTGACTGGAACAGTACACGTTTTAAGGGGCTCCAGTAGGCCTATAACACCGTTGTTATCCTGGAAAGACGGGTCCAGCATATTAAAAAGTGTATGGAAGATAGTTGATGCAATGTATACTGTAATGTACATTCCAAATATAACATCAGATCTGGAATGAAAATAACAACATCATCAATAAGGAACAGAGATTACAAAGTGAAACGCAGCCTCACTCCTGTCAGACTGTAGAGGGCAGGCAAAGGTACAGTAATGCAGATGTGATTGCCAGTGTGTCATGGAGAATTAATTTTGAAAAACCAAGTAGTAATCTAGCAGTGAGTGATAATAAATGTGGAGAGATGAAAATAATTAAGAATGTTGTAACAAAGGATCATCATGTTTGAACAGCTTTACAATTCCCTCTAACACTTAAGGAAAACTTAAGTCACTTTATCACAAACCATGAACTGTCAGAGATTTGGTCATGTAGCCACATGCAGCAGATAATACAGAGATCAAAAAGATGAATGTGAGAAAAGTGAGAGGTGCACATGACTACAGATACAGATATCAGGAGGGTTAAGAAAGGAAACGGATGACGAGGAAACCAGAAAGATCATAAGAACTGGTTGATGACCTATGGCCTCAGTCAGCCCAAATCATATATTGCAGCAAATAAGCCAGTCCTCCCATTTATTTACAGTGGGGGTGGAGTGGTAAAGAGAAAAACAGAAATGTAGCAGCCCTGCGGCAGAAAGGCTAGACAGAATCAACACTAGCTGACATCACGCTATGGTGGCCAAATCACAAAAAGCATACGAAAAGTTTGTCATGTTTTCTTACAAGCGCTGGTTGAAACGACACATTATGTGTCGGGTTGAAACTGATGTTGTCATATAGGCCAAAAAAGACACATGCACAAACATTGTCTGCCAAATTGCTACAAATTTCTATTATCTTGCATCAAACAATATCAAACCACCAGGAGACTGCAACTGCAGCAGAGGAGAAATACTTTGCAAACCTGTCTGTTATTCTAGTTTGGGAGCATGTGGAGATTTTAAAGAGTGAGAGTTATAGAGTGTTTGTTTGTGTTATTGCTTTAGTAAAAACAGCAACCGATTACTAAACAGTAATCATAATCCAATAAATACATTTTTATATATGGGGAGGGAGAATTTGCTTTCCCTGTGACAGCAAGGAAAGTGGAGGAGGTTAAATATCTTTTTTCGAGTGGATACTTTAAAAACGTGATGATGTGGGGAAGATTTCACACAAACAAACATCCTGACTTATGAACGCAGATCTAGGTGGCTGAAAACAACAGGTTACTAACCCTGAAGGCGCCCCACATGTACACTGTTCCATCATCTGTGAGTGCAGCTGTGTGGCTGTCCCCTGCCGACACCTGGACCACCTTCTCCTCCAGAGGCACCTTTCCTGGAACCATCTCAGACCCCGACTCTGCTGTGTCCCGACCAAGGGCTCCTTCGTCATTACAGCCAAAAGTGTAGACCTAAAAAACAAACAAAAAAATGTGTTGAAATGTTAGCAGGCAGCCACAGTGATAGTACTACTATTCCATTTCAAAGACAAGACAGATGGTCCCTTACATTGCCAGTGTCACTCAGGCATACAGTGTGCATGCCTCCAGCCACCACTTGCACGATTTTCTCTGGCAGGGACACAAGAGACGGCTTCTTCCTCTGAAAGATGTCCTCACCATGACCCAACTGTCCAACATCACCCATGCCCAGAACAAGAACCTGGCCTGCCTCCTTCCCATGACTGCTGTGGGAAACTGTCACACACACAATTTTTATCTTAATTAAAAATGATCATTTCGTCATCAAAAATGCAGCTACAAAGCTTACTCAAATTTCATATAGCCAAATGCTTTCCATCCAGGAACTTGGTGTTAACTATTCTCATCAAATTAATTTGGTTCTTCTAGTTTGAAATATATATATATCTACTGTGCATTAATAAATTTACTCTAATTGTGATTATTTTCAACAAGGCAGTTAACAATACACACACACCTTTATCAGCTGTTTGCTTTCTGAAAGCTCAATGATTTACCTTTCACTTTCTTGAGGTCTTGCACATCCTCCACAATGGGCTCAGACTTCCTCTTAGTGGTGGTCTTTTTGGCAGGCATGGCGGCAACACTTAAGGACTTTGGAAAAACAAACAAACAAACAAGAGGACTGATTTTAATAACCTACCATGGCTTACAGTCAGCCATCAAAACATCCATTATGATCTCTCCTGCACATCTCAACACAACTGGACCGTCTATGATTTTAAGGGACTTTGAGTGAAAGTATACTCATGGTAAGCACTAACTTACAAGCCTACTGGCAAACAAAGTTGACGAACTGATATGACCCAGGAGCTGTTGGGCTTCAACAGCTGTCAGAGAGTCATTTCAATGGCTGGAACAGTGTCAGGTTAAGGACAGCTGTGGCTCCTCCACTTCTGCTCCCAGGCTGTTATAACCTCCACAATAATGAGGGCACATCAAACTAGAGTCACTCTCAGTCACCTAACTCTATGATAAACACAACGTTTTTTCGGTAAAGACGTGTCTAGCTAGTGGTGTCAGTGCTTTAACATTCAACATGCGCTGAACATGCCATAGTTTAAAATAGGCAGCGTGATCTAACGCTGGCAGTGCCCATGTGTCCTTGCTAACACCCAGATAGCTAGGTTAACATTATTGATAAGCGTGTACATGGCAGAGTTTCAGTCTACCTATTGATCGAAAATGAACGTGACGCGGCCAGGTACTACGTAATGTTGCATAAAAAGTCACTCTCAATATCAAGCACATGTAACTTGAACAGCACTAAAGTATACTTAGTCTACATGACACTAGCTAACGTGAGCTGTTTGCTAGCCGGAGCTAACGAACGTAAGCTAGCGGCGTTAGCATGACATTCGGGAACGAAAGAAACTACAATAACACAATTTATTGAATGGACTACATACACGTCGCTGAAGTAGCTACGCAGTGCTTGCCTTTTGGACATTTTATGCGCTCATAATTTACTAACCTGTGATACGTGGAAGGTTGCAGTTTGCCTAGAAGTGAACGTGCACACCTTGTTCCGCTTGTTCCCGGTCGCTAAATTACGAATCCTACTATGGCAAAAGCAAGGCCCGCCCTACGATGCCTCTGATTGGCTAGGACTCCTTAACTTCATTGGTTCGGATTGAGGTTTAGGCATGAGGAGTAATGATTGGTTATCTTTAGGGTAAGAGTCGAAGGGTGAGCCAATCAGAGGACCAGTAAGCAGGGATATGTGTTTTTTTGGAAGCCCTCATCCTTAAAGGGACAGCAGCACTCAAACGTGCAGTGACGGAAAAGAACTGGCATCATTTACCCAAAAAGTAGGTACGTTTTTTTTAATTATTTTCAATAACTAGAGTTAAGTCACAATTGCGATTATTACATCAACTGTATTAACAAGCACAATGTCAATGCTGCAGTCCAGTGTAGCTACAATATATAGTAAGTTAGTGTAATCTATAGCTTTTTTGATTTATATATCTTTTGTATAAATCGTACGTTAATGATATAACTATGTATTTCATTATTTTATTCATCAGCAATGTCATTAGTAACTGTAGCTGTCAAATATATATCGTGGTGTTGAAGTAAAAGTTGCA
>CAEMYA010000161.1:4413412-4429985 GCA_903131615.1 Diplodus sargus
TGTGATATAATTCCATCATCATTAGGGGCCTCTCTGGGCCCCCCTCAATCATGGGCCCCTAGAATCCGTCTCCTTTACCCCCCCTTTACAGCGCCCCAGACTAGAGTTAAGTCACAATTGCGATTATTACATCAACTGTATTAACAAGCACAATGTCAATGCTGCAGTCCAGTGTAGCTACAATATATAGTAAGGTAGTGTAATCTATAGCTTTTTTGATTTATATATCTTTTGTATAAATCGTAGGTTAATGATATAACTATGTATTTCATTATTTTATTCATCAGCAATGTCATTAGTAACTGTAGCTGTCAAATATATATCGTGGTGTTGAAGTAAAAGTTGCATAGGAGTGTGTTTATGGGAATTTTTGACCATTCTTCCAGAAGCGCATTTGTGAGGTCACACACTGATGTTGGATGGGAAGGCCTGGCTCTCAGTCTCCGCTCTAATTGATCCCAAAGGTGTTCTGTCGGGTTTAGGTCAGGACTCTGTGCAGGCCAGTCAAGTTCATCCACACCAAACTCTCTCATCCATGTCTTTATGGACATTGCTTTGTGCAATGGTGCACAGACATGTTGGAACAGGAAGGGGCCATTCCCAAACTGTTCCCACAAATTGGGAGCATGGAAT
This sequence comes from Diplodus sargus, assembly GCA_903131615.1. NCBI lineage: Eukaryota > Metazoa > Chordata > Actinopteri > Spariformes > Sparidae > Diplodus > Diplodus sargus. Next base: position 4,414,046 of record CAEMYA010000161.1, read on the forward strand.
TGTCCAACATCTCTTGAAGCATTCAGAGTTCCTTTCACTGGAACTAAGGGGCCAAGCCCTGCTCCTTAAAAACAACTCCACACCATAATCCCCCCTCCACCAAATTTTACACTTGGCACAATGCAGTCAGACAAGTACCGGTCTCCTGGCAACTGCCAAACCCAGACTCGTCCATCAGAATGGAGAACCGCGATTCGTCACTCCAGACAACATGTCTCCACTGCTCTAGAGTCCAGTGGCGGCGTGCTTTACACCACTGCATCCGACGCTTTGCATTGCACTTGTTGATGTATGGCTTGGATGCAGCTTGTCTGCCATGGAAACCCATTCCATGAAGCTCTGTACACACTGTTCTTGAGCTGCTGACCCCGCTCCGTCATTTTACGTGGCCTACCACTTCGTGGCTGAGTTGCTATCGTTCCCAATCGCTTCCACTTTGTTATAATACCACTGACAGTTGACTGTGGAATATTTAGGAGCGAGGAAATTTCACGACTGGACTTGTTGCACAGGTGGCATCCTATCTCAGTACCACGCTGGAACTCACTGAGCTCCTGAGAGCGACGCCATTCTTTCACAAATGTTTGTAGAAACAGTCTGCATGACTAGGTGATTGCTTTTATACACCTGTGGCCATGGAAGTGATTTGAACACCTGATTTCAATTATTTGGATGGGTGAGTGAATACTTTTGCAATATAGTGTATCATAGGTGTAGGTGCAGGAGGTGATTGGTTATTTTTAACAGGGGGGATGGTCCAATGCACCGCCCTGCAGCAACACACCTATGTACACCTCCCAAAGGACATTGTTACAGGACACCTTTACCATAACTGTGACATTTCTAATTCTACAATTCCATTTTATTCAGTTATCTTCCTTCTCTACCTAATACAATTGTCTTTTTATAACTGAATTAAAGTATTGAGTAAATGCACCTTTAAATTGTATGCAGCGGACTGAGTTCATTCAGACAGGGTTTTCTCATGCTTCTCACAATCTACTTAAACAGGGTCTTGGAATTTTTTTAATTCCTTGAAGGACACACAGTGAACATTGTGCAAAATAGTAAGCCCCAACTGACTTGTAAGTAGGCCGATTTTATCGGCCAATATTAGCATATATCATATACACTTCAAAGGACCCATTCTTGACCTAATCTGCTGCTCTGGTGTAACCCCCCTAAACTGTTGTGCCTCAGGTTTGCCCATCTCAGACCCCAAGCTAGTATCCTTTAATGTCATGCTAAGATTATCCAGGACTAGCTTGCCTCGCTCTATCACTTTTCAGAACATCAAAGATATTGACTTGTTAGCCCTCCCTAATGGAACTGATGACTTTCCCAGCAGAGACAACTTATCTACCACATGTGAACTGGTATCCCACTACAATCTCAGACTTCATCTGCTGCTAAATACTCTTGCACCTCTGAAAACAAGGTCTGTTTCCTTTGTCCACTCTGCTCCTTGGTTTACACCAGTGCTATGCCAGCTCAAAACCAAAGGCCGTCGCTTGGAACGGCTTTATGTCAAAACTGGCCTAGCAGGGCACAAAGAAATGTGTCATAATCACATACTCCAATACAAGGATGCTATTTCTTTAGCCAAAACCACATACTACCCAACCTTAATCAGGACAGTGGATGGGAACACTAGAGCCCTTTTCTCAACCACCAACAATATCCTGAAACCACCTGATGCTCTACCACCTCACATACTCACTGTTGCACAGTGCGATAACTTCATGACCTTCTTCAATGCCAAAATTGAAACCATCCACCAGCCATTGGCTGCTTCAAATAACTCTACACTCTCTCTGCACTCTCTGCTCACATTTTCCATCAGCTCTCCACTTGATAGCTTCAAACTGCCAGCTGTCTCTGAAATAACTGGACTCATCCTTAAATCCAAATCATCCACCTGCCATTTAGACCCCCCGCCTACCTACCTGGTAAAGAGCTGCCTGCCTGCTTTGTCCTCTCTCATAACTGACATCATTCATTCCTCACTGACTTCTGGTGTTGTTCCATTATCACTAAAGACTGCTGCAATTACTCCAACTATCATGAAATACGGTGCAGATCCGAATGATTTGAACAACTTTTGTCCGATCTCAAATTTGCCATTTATCTCCAAAATACTCGAAAGAACTGTTGCAGCTCAACTACACACCCATCTGTGTCGCTACAACCTCTTTGAACGATTTCAGTCTGGCTTTCGTCCAGCAGGGTGTGTTTCAACTGGCGCGGGGGATAAAACAGCTGGTGTCAGGGAATCTGGTAACAGCTACCTCACTAATGGTTAAACTATAAACCAGCACAAAAATTACAATCACTAATATAACATAAGCCACTATGTTCTGAACAGACACACTAAGAACACTTACAAACAGTAACATTTAGTTTTTGAACATAAATAGCAAACTTCAATTAACATTAAACTGTCAGAAAAAACTCATCTCTGAAAAAACATTACTGAAAATAAATATGTGCATCTGCTACAGGTTTTATTCCGCCCTCCGCACGGTATGATTGTATAAAGAGAACGAGAACGTTTTAGATGCGGAGCCTTTTGCCTGCCGACTTTGTTGATCGTTTTTATACAATCGGGAGTCTGTGCAGGTTTTTGGGTTTATCTGTGCACTCCTTTGAAGGAGAATACAGAGCTGTAAAAGGATTCTTTAACTTAACACCATCAGCTCATCACTTCATATTCTTTGTACACAAAATATACTGCATGATGTATTCAGAACTGTTTATTTTACTTCAAATTGTACTGTGCCACCAGGTGTCACTGTAGCCCCATATTCTTACTTTAGAGGACAAGTTAAATGTTGAGACACTGCAGGGCTCCAATATCCACTTATTTAATGCACCAATATAGTGACATTTCTAGCAACACTGTCTCTAACAAACATTTATATTTTCCTTTCTAAACCATCAATAGGTAGGAGAGGTTTACGGATTAAAAAGCACAGAGGGTTCAAGGAATTGTAAGGTGTTTAATTAGATCCAGATGTGACTATTTACATTTACAAAGAAAACTGTCAGTCCATACAATTCCACATTCAATTAAAAATGAACAGTTTTACAGAAAAGGTACACTTTCATATTCCCATTCTTTGTAGCATTAAATTGTCAACTAATATTCTGTGCTTAAAAAAATAGCAACCTATAATACTTTTATATTTAAAATTTTCTTTTCAAATGAAAGGAAGACAAGATATACACAAGCATCAGTTAAACCTATGATCAACCTGTACACAGCATAGAGAACCCTGTAAGCTACTGGCCAGACGACGATACAAGATAAAACACTTCTGCAGTTTCAAAAGGTTCCGGCCAAAATGACTCCCTGTTCACCGTTTATACATTTTCTGATTTTTTGGAGAATTCCCTGATCTACAATCACAGCAACTTACATTTTAACTCTTAGTACGGACACTAGTAGCATGACCTTATTCAAAATGGCTACAGAATGCATTGCATGTTTGATCTTTAAAGGGAAGTACAAAAACTCATAAAAAAAAGTATAAATGAAGAGAGATTTTCCAGATCCAGTGGCGTCGGATTCTGTGTAGGCTCATGCAGTGGTTTGCAGAAAATCAGTGATATGAAAACCAGTATCCTATATTCCTTTAGGCATTGGGTATGTTGGCACACATAAAAACACCAACAGCCTCCTGACCAGCACCTTTTTCTATATCTAGGATTGACGCTTAAATGGCCACCTCACATCACAACCATAAATACAGGCAAGCCAAATAAAAAAAAGGCTCAAATAAAAGCTGTCACTACTCATGTGATCAAAATTACAATATAAAATATCTTGTGCATTACAGAATATTTTGTAATTAGATCTTTCCAAGTTTCATTCTAAGGTATAACAATAGCAGTCTGTACACAATTTATATAAAACATACACAATATCCCAGAGATGTCCAGTCCTATAACAGAATCTCCCAGTCTTCATCCTCCAGCCTGCTTTCCTGTTTGTCTCTATTATCTATTATTACTGTGTGGAGTATTAGAAGTCTTCATCATTATTATTACTATTATTATTGTATGTTATTACATTAACAAGATGGATTAGCTTTTCCATATACAGTAAAGAAGAAAAAAGGCAACACAGAATGAGGCCGCATTAAAGGTTGTAACTAGATCCAAGTCCCTGAGGGGTACCACATAACAGCAGACTGAGAGTAAGCCCTGTAGGTCCTCTGTCACTTCTCCACTTCATTGGCACGTGGTTCCCCCTGTTGTCTGGGAGAAATACTGCATCTGGTCCTCAGCCACCACCACCACCTCAGTTTAGTGAAAGCAATGCAGTGGGAGGGCGATGGAGAGCAAGCGAGAAGCATTCTTGTTTTGAGTCAGTTCCAGGTTTTCCCTGATAATCTGTACATTACATTCAGGAAACGTAAAAAGGGCGATCTGTCTGCATAGGGAGCAGCGTCTTGCCACAGAGAGATCTCAAGTGCTTTGTTATCCATGAAGAAGGTAAAGGCTAAGGCCGATGAAACCTAAAGGAAACAAAGAGATCTCATCAGCCTTGAACAGACATTTACATTCTGTTTGAAGTTAGAAAATTTACATGAAATCAAACAAGCCATTTATGGTCAGATCTTTTGTCAGTGCAATATGTCATGCAATATATGTACAATCTGTAATTAGAACTGTATAAGATAGTTATCATTTGATTGGAATACCGGCTCTGTTTAGTGATTCAGATCATTTGGTTAAGCTCAGCATTAAGAACCCCTACACAGCTCTTCATTCAGTAACACAGTTTTTTTTTATAATCCATCAAAATACAGAATATAAGGAAACAGATTAACATATTTTGACATTATGATTAATAAAACAACAAAAACATCAAATACTATTACACACGGCTACAGTTTTATTTTATTTTTATATAAAGTCTTGATGTCATTACCAAAGTGAGACGTTTCTGGATAGTTTTTTAACAAATAAGTTTACTGATCAGTCTGTTATTTGGGCTGCTTCATGAACAATTCATCATAAGTTTTTATTATTTGTGGCAGGGTCCGCCATTCTAATGCTAGATGGAAGATTCACAAGAAACGATGCATTTGTATGATCCAACATTACTGTTTTTCATGTCATCTCAATGCTATCAGCTTCCCTGTTTAATGTTCACTGAACTAACACTGTATCAGGGCTGTATCAAAGTACTGCTTATGCAAACCCAACAGCTGTGTCACACGAAAAGTCTTCAGGTGATACATGGGGTGACTTTTATTGTGAAGCAATCACAGGAAACATGTTGTAGTTTTCAGTGACTTTGTCTGAAATGCCTCTACAGAACAAGAGTAATTTTCTTCTGTTGTACCTGGTACAAAGAAGCTGCATACAGTATTTGCTGTAGTATTAAACCGCACTCGCTATCACCATGGTAACCACAGGTGTCGCCAAGTCAACCAGGACTGAAAATGGAAGGATTATAATGTCAAGGTCCAGATGATAAAAGGTATACCTCGTGTAGATTCTGCTCTCTTCATGAACCTCCATTTCAGTGCTCTTATAATCATTGAGCTCCTTCCGGATGGCTGCCTGGATGAATCAACAGGAAAGTCATTATCAGTTGAATGTGAACTTAAAAGTAAAGGTGTAACATAACGCTTGAGACTAATATCATGTGAAACACAATCCACTGCAGAGAGATTTGTTGGGTGCATTATAAGTACTGGCAAACTGAGTTAGTACCTTGTCAGCAGGAGTCAGTTTGGTCCACGGCTTGTCTGCTCTTCGATCATAGTCCTGGGCATCTGTGACTTCCACGTACTCGTGGAACCGCAGGATTTTCCTCGCCTGTAGTTCTGCAACTGTGGGTCTCTGACTCAGCTACAATTGAGAGAGAGTTTTTGTCATTTTTATATCCAGCAAATACATAATTCGACACTTGGATGTCTGTTGTGGATGTGTTGCCTCACCTTCCTGGTCAGCCGCCGCTTGATCTCTCTAACCTCAGCTTGTCTGTCAGCCTGGTTTTTGGCTGAAAAAAGAAATGGAAGGAACAAAAAAACAACAACAACAGAACTGCATTTAGATGCTGCATGAAAGCCAGGCTTGAAGTGCACCAAAGGTAAAAGCAGTTTCTAAAATTAGGCATCTAAGCGTTAATCTGTGTTTAAAACAGTTTTTTCATGTCAATTCTTGCTGTAACTGCACATATAACATGATATTCTCTTGGACAGTTTGGAGACCTGAATCAAGAATGTTAAAATGTATGTGTGTTTATTTAAATGTATGTGTTTATTTTCACATACAAGATAATTCATAGACACGTCGTTTGTCCAAACTAAGCAAAGACCCACAAAAAATAAGTCCAGACAAGTTATGGATTAGCAGGTTCACAACAGAATCCTTCATGTTATAGTGAAGGCAGTAAAAGCTTCATTAAAGGATAACAAAGGTGAAAAGGAAAGAAAGACTTGATACTTACGCTGAAGGATGTTTCTTTGCTCAAGCTCCTCAGCAGTGGGTCTCTGGCTAAGTCGCCTGAAGTGGGAAAAAAAAAAAAAAAAAGAAGAGTAGGACTATTTTTACACAGTTTCATCACTTTGTCATTCAGGCAATAAGTAGGACAAAGATCTAAGAAATGTTCTCCTGATTTCTTCAGGAAATGCACATTCACTATTGTCAGTTTAAGGGATACAAAAGAAATGAAATAATATGCACAAAGGTATGATGTTGCCCGTCTTTACCTTGTCAGTGCAGTGCCGATCTGTGTGCGGATTGCCTCCCACTGCTCCCTGCTCTGCCAGGTGAGGCCGGTCTGTCCTGGAGGCTGGTCGTCTCTGTTGCTCCTGTCCTGAACAAACCTGTCCCTGTCTGGGGCACAGGGACGGCAGCTCAGCTTCAGAGCCAACGTGTCCTTCCTCTTGACCCTGCTGGCCAGGGCGCCTGGATTCAAGCCAAGCAGAGATATGTTCAGGTGTGAAGGAGCACAAAAACAATTAAAAAGTCTTGACACAAATCACATTGTTAATCTTACTGGGTGGCGGCTCATCCTCTTCATCTTCATCCGAGTCTTCGTCTTTATAAAGTACAGGGCCATCCGAGTCACTGTCCTCCCCATGCATGTCATGCTCCCCTTCCTCATCTTCATCCTCCTCATTTTCATCCTCTTCCTCACTGCTGTTTCCCCCTGGAATAACACAAACACCGGCATCTCCAACCAAGCATCTGCGACTCCGAGGCTCCAGCTCCGGCTGGGGGATCTCCCCATCATACGCGTCCTCCTCCTCATCATCTTCATCCTCGTCCTCTTCCTCCTCTGAGTAGTCATCTTCAGATCTAATGGAAAAAGAACAGAAATACATTTATTCACAAGCATTCAGGATATTATAAAAACATCTATTGCGTCTACTCTACTTTTCAATGACCCAAAGTCGCTTTCAATGACCCATTCATTCACACACAGTCATACTGGTGGTGGTAAACTACGATAGTAGCCACAGCTGCCCTGGGGCAGCCTGACGGAAGCGTGGCTGCCATTCAGCGCCTACGGCCCCTCCGACCACAACATACACATTCACACTAGGCAAGGTGGGTGAAGTGTCTTGGCCAAGGACACAACAACCATGATGCAGTTGGCCGAGCGGGGATCGAACAGCCGACCCTCCGAACATAGGCCGACCCGCGGAGATAGAGATACTGCAGAAAGTCTGTTAGTTACCTTTTTTCTCTGGTACTGACTTGTGATTTTGTCTTGATAGATAACCTTTTTTTATATACAGAATTTTCCAAAATGATGTATCAAGAAACTCACAATTTTAGTGGTTGGATGCTGACAGGAAGGGGGCGCCCACGATCACTTTGGTACTCTGGAGGGGTTTCAAAAAGCAGCGTGTGCGCCCGCTGTAACCCGTCTGGGTGCGGCTGAGCCGGGCCGGGACTGGACAGGGCTCTCTGGATCATGATATGCAGCGGGACAGGAGCAGGTCGCTGAGGAGACTCATTGGTCGGACTTGGTGGGTCAAACAGCATTGGTATGGGTTGGGGCAGTGGGTGGGGGTAGGAGTGCTGATGGTGGAGGTGATGTGTGTGTATGTGCTGGCGGGGAGGAGAGGGTGGTATGTGTGTTGGCAGTGGAGGGGAAGGAGGAGGGAGAGGTAGCTGGAAGCCCATGGGGAGGCTGCTGTGGTCCTCCAGAGAAAGCGGGGAGGGGCTGATGAGATGGCTTGAACCAGAGGAGTCCTCTGTATTGCGTTTGGTGACGGGGGTTGTCCTCTTAGGAGGCATGGGTGGCGAGGGCTTGGCTGGCACAAGACTGGTACCACCGGTGGCTTGGTTGAAATCACCTGCAAATGAAAAATACAGTTAATACATCCAATCATAAAGCAAAAAGCTGTAGCTTAGGCCTCTGCGTGAGCTGCTAGCAAGCGTTTTATTTTTCTATCTAATTTGCCACTGTGACATGAGCGCACATGCAGCAGCTCTACATGAATGACGTACCCAACATGACAGAATACACATGAACGATTATAAATACTGGGATTACATGTCTGGCTGAGCATTATTGTGTAGAAACAGTGTGTCACATCACATGATCGTGTCAACATGAATGCACACACTGCCCTAACAAACCAGTGTGCAGCATGTGCCCCAGGTCACAGAGACGAAGAAGATACACAAAGCCTACATGCTCAACAAAGCCAAACTCTAACCCTTCGTCAAACTGTGCTTAAAATGCAAAGAGCTCCTATACGAAAGACTCAAATGCAAACCCTCCAATTATTTGCATGCACATTTGTATATTTGCTATAAATCTTAAAACTCTGTGAAACAGCTTTTAAGCCACACCAATATTAAAAGCCATAGCCGTGCTACTGAGGCGTAATAACAGGTCAGTGTTGTCAGACTCAAGACAAGCAGACTGAACTGGATTACATCTTCCTCTCTAAATTATATGAAGCCCTTATGTTAGAGCCCTCTCGCCCCTCCATTCAACCATCCAGTCACATCCACCCATCCACCCCAGTGTAGCAGAAGCCAAGTGGATTAGCGCTATAAAATTCACTTGATGCATTGCAGGCCACAACTGGAACTTGCTGAAGGCTCTCCCTCATTCACATGCCAAACAAGAGTACAGCATTAAAAACATTCAACTGCTCATTCACACAGAAGTGTTCTCTCACACATACAAAGCACCCGGCAGCACACACACATTTTCAGCTCATTATGTGCATGCAGCTTTTATATACCATATCCAAAGAAAAGCGATCAGTGCCAGTCAAGTTAAAGGCATTTGGGGGAAATATGTTGGCAGCTGGAAAGTACGCGACACGATGAAGAACGCAGACTCTGAAGGGGGACATTCCAGACATGGGCACCCTGGCCACAGAGATACCAGGGGGCCTTTTACCTGAGCGCAGGCCTCCGGCCCGCCGGCACAGGTAGACGGGCAGGGACAGGTAGACATCATAGTCGCACTCTCGCTTCCAGCAGGACCAGTAGAGCGGAAGCTGAGCATTCTCTCCCCCCTGCAGGGCGGAGACTAACAGGGAGGAGACGGAGGCCTTCAGCTGGAGTGTTTAATGATGCAGGTACATGGTGGTTGATGTTGTCTGTTGTTGAGATGGAGTCTGCTAGCTAAATGCTAATCATTCTGTCCCTCAACTGAAAAAAACTCAACCATAGTCTTTGTTTCCTTCTCAAACTAATAGTTCCACATTGCGGGAAACACACGTATTTTTATCAGAGTTTGAGGAGAAGACCGATACCACATTCATGTCTGTTATGTTAAGTGTAAAGCCACAACTAGGGACAAGTTAGCTTAACACAGCCTAACGACTGAAAGCAGAGGGAAACAGCTAAACTGGCTCTGTCCAAAGTAGGCATGCATGGTATGAGGCAAACTGATACCAATTGTTCTGAGGGCAGCTGACGGCTTGATAGGGCTTCATCTGATTGGTAAAACAGTGTCAATGCAAGGCCTCAAGGAATCCATACGATAGGCCAAATGTTCCCATGCTGGGTGTCAATGCATCAGTCAGCAATAGTCCAAAGCCAGTAAAGTCTGTGTAACAGCTCCTATCAACACTTCCTTACTTGTTTCTCATTAGTTTAAAGTGTTTAAAACTGAAGCTCAGCCAAACTAACTGTCTCCAGGATGTAGCTTTATATTTAATGAAGAGATATAAGTAGTATTCATTTTTTCATCAAACTCTCAGCAGAGAAGCAAATGTCTGTATTGCCCAAAATGTTTAACAATTCTTTTAAATGTTTAGTAACTTTTAATCTTGTTCACAGCATTATATTCTGCCACTAATGAGAACCAACAAAACCTCAAGGGAAAACCAACAGGAAACAACCCCCCCCCGATTTGATTAGTCACGTGACTATCTGATGACATGATAAATATGCAAGACGTTTGTGAGTTTAAAGAGCCTGAATAATTTAATCATACAGACGCAACTGAAGGCATGACAAGAAGTGCACACAAGGTACCAACAATCATCAGATCTGCTGACAAAATAAAAGTGAATCAAAGTAGACGGCCCTTCCCGAGAGGGAATTAAGGCAAGATCCCAGATGAGATAAGCCTACAGTAAACAACAACAACCACTATGCTGCTTCCGACAGCCACAAGAGTCCCTGTTATCTTCAGAGTGTAAAATGCTGGGGAAAAGTTGCAGCTAAAATAGTCCAGGCGCAATAAGTAATTAGCTGGGGAAAAGCTGCTCAAGCTGTTCAGACAACATCATTCCCAGGGTGTGTGTATACAAGTGTGTTTTTTGTGTGAGTGTGTAGCTAGCTCTGTTGAAGACTTCTATTTGCCGTCAGTTGTTCACTGACTCATAAATGTACATATTGTATTCGCCAGTGGGAAAACGACATGCTAACTGAGCACACATCTGAGTGTTCATAATATTCATTTGTGACTGCTGATGTGGGCACGTGACCATGACCACGGCGATACCCTTCATCACCTGTTAACAGAAGCAAGCCACTCATTCGACAGAACTTACCCAGCATGGTGGTATTGCCCCTGTTTACGGGCTTTGGTGGGGGCAGAGGGGGCTGCTTGGTGCCCTGAGAGGTGGAGGTTGGGGCTACAGATGACTGCTGAGTAGATGCTCCCGCAGACGAGACGGACCGGACGGGTTTGGATGCCGAAGGGGCAGAGGGAGAGGAGTACTGGGTCGTGGGGTGGTTGGACGGGGTGCGAGGTGCACCCTTGCTGCCAGGTTCAGGGGTGGAGCTCATGAGCCATTTTGGAGGCATGACACCTGACTGTTTAGGCGGCAGAGGTTCTCGCAGGGAGTCCCGAAGGGCTTCTGGGTCAGGGACATAATGGCTTTCTGACTCTATATAAGAAAAAAACAAACACAGCATCATGAGGATCTATTATATAATAAATGCACACACAATATTCTTCATTTTTTTCTTATTATTGAATTAGTGTTAAATCATTATGAAATACCCTTTACATGGTTATAAATGTTTCAGTTCAGGGACTTGGCAATGAGCCATTTTCTGCTGCTCAACCACTCAAAGCACTCTCTGCCATAGCACTTGTTTGAGAATTGCATTATCTAGGGATCAGCTGTGAAGATAAACAGAGTAGGCGGTTGCAATTACCACCAAAAACCAACCTCCCCCTCTGTCACCCCACCGCACCCCAAAGCAGCCCCCCCACGCTGCTGCTCCCACGCCATTCCTCAAAGCCACAGCTCTGAAGTTCAGGGTTATTTATTTACAGATGAGCTTCTATCACTGTGTCGTCATACAACCAAAGAGGAAACAATCCAAAGGAAAGGAGGAAGTGAGCATGAAGAACAGAGAGGAGAGGGAGAGAGAAAGGAAAAGAGGACAGAAAGCAGGAGATGTGATAAAGATAGAAAGAGAGTGGGAGAGGGAGAGGAAAGCAGCATCAGAGAGAGAAAGAAAAAAGGAAAACACAAGGTGAGACGGAGAGAAGAGACGAGAAGGGACACACAGCGGGGAATGGGAGAAAATATCTGTTCACCTCAATAGAAAGAACAATATTAGGTCTGTACTGGCTTTTTAATATATACATGCAATATATTTTTCATCTGTTGTTGTAGCCCAAGTTCCACAATTGGATCACTTAGTTTTCCACTCATCTCACTGTCATACTTTACAATGGTAGTGAAGTCGAAAAAAATCTTCTTGTGTCAGATAAGTGATAAATGGACAAGTGCGATCTAAAAACAGCCAAAAACACCATTATTTCTCAAAGTGTAATGTCTGAGTAAAATCAATTAGCTGTGGCTCTTCACCAATTATCACTGAGCTGACAGTGTTAGCGTTAAAGGGCAATAATGGGTATAGTGATCGTGCCACGTTAATTAGGAGAGGAGAAGAGAGGACGAGTTATTCCCTCATGTTCCTGAATAAGAAGCGTAGCTGGAGCAGGGCCCCTGGGAGCCATCAGGAGCCTGTCTATATCTGGGAGGACAGCATATAAGCAGGGAAGTGACAGCAAGATTAAAAAAAATACATGGACTGAAGAATCTTTAAATGTGTATGAAGGAGGTCAAATTTTAAAATATTCACCTTATCTTTGACTTTCTCACAGTGAGGAAAACTCAGCAGGGACATTATGATGACAGGTTTTGGTGGGTGAATCTCAGCTGGCAGGGGGAAATATACTGGGGGATGACTCACCTCTGCGGGCCCTTCCCTCCTCTGCAGATGCATGTCGAGGGAGTGTGGGCTTCCAGTCAGTTTCCGCAGGCCGACTCCTCCTGCCATCCTCCGATGGGGCCTTCTGCAGCCCGGGCCTCTTCTGCCCATCCTCAGGGTGAAGTCGGACCCCGCGTCTGCCCTCCTCCATCTGGCTGTGAATCTGTCCCTGCCAGACCATGTTAGGCTTCCACTCGCCCTCAATGTGTGCACGTGAACCCATCCCTGCCCCTCTCCACCCGTCTTCATGAAGTCCCGTGCCCCTGGAGCCCGGAGCTCCCCGGCGGTCTCCGTTAGCGGGAGATCGGACCCTGCGATCATCCTGCTGGGGAAGCCAGGCAGGGTTCATCCTAAAGTCCGACTCTAAGGGGAGTTTGCCCTGGTTGCACGGGCTCCTGCTACCACAGATGACTCCTCCGCCTCCTCCAACCCCAGCACTCACTGGCAGAGTGTGGCCATTCTTCACATAGGCCTGCTTTTGTGTATCTGGATCTGCATCTGAAAAGTTTAAAAGACCTTCGTGAATTTTCAACTATCACGCCTAAAAGTGATAAGATCCAACACTGACTCATCAAGCAAGTACACTAGCAGGAAACTAAGTACTAAATATTTATTCAGTCTAAATTATTCAAAATGTTTTTGCTTTTGTTGGAAATTGTAGTTCATTGTGTTCTCCCTCTTGAAACTAGATATAGTAAAACAGAGGTGGTAAAACGATTAAAAAAGTAGGTATTCCTTAAGGTCATTGATCAAGCAAATATGCAAATCTAGCTGCTCAGTGTGAGGATTTTCTGCTTTTCTTTGGTTAATAATGTTGTAGACATGAAAACTTGTTGAATTCTTGGCCATGCAGATCGAGTCCTTTAAAGCCTTTGTGACTTATTCTGATGGGCATTTTTCACTGTTTTCTAACATTTTATAGAATGAGAAATAACAAACCAATCAGATTAATCAATGACAAAAATGTTTAGTTGCAGCCCTGTTACATGGTAAAACTATAAGTTGCCCCTACTCCAAACCCCACAGACAGTGTGTGTGTTTGTTGGTGTGATGAAGGAGCAGCTGTAGGTTTAATAAATGGGCTTCTGCAACAGCGGGGCCTGCATTACGCTTGCACACACCCCTCTCTCAAAGCTATTTTGCTGCAGGGTACAATTCGCTCCACTTTTCCTCAGCTCTGGAGAGTGGCATGCCATTTTAAACAGACATTGCATTACTTTGGAAAAAACAGCAAGGTGAAAGTCAATTTGCTTTTTTTAAATATGTCTCAGATACCTGCTGGTTAGAAGGACAGTGTTCCTGCCATAATGTACTGATGACTTAACTGTACTGTCTGTGTGGGTGTGATAGCCTCGGGGCTGCTGCTGTCAGATACAGACAACGCTGTGAAGAGAGAGATCAGATGAATCACAGAAGCACTCTTACCGTTGTCCGGGACCTCCTTCAGCACTCCCTGTTCTATGAGCTCCTGCCGCGTACGCCTCGTCGACATCTTTCTCTCCAGTTCTGCCGTCAATAAAAAGGATTTACGTTACACACTGAGCTTTCTTGTTGTAGATCTCCACAAGGAAGAAATATTGCAGTGTAGTCGTTCACTTTAGCGCATGACCTCATGGTCCGGAATACAAAGATTGCCGTTTAGAGCTCCTCAGTCAACAGGATATTTTGTTAGCGGCCTATTGTCTTACTATAGGTGCACTGAAAACATTAGGAAAGCCAGAGGGGTTTGTAACATTCAGGCAGGAACACATGCATTGAGGAATTTTGATGAAAGCTGATTTTAACCGATATGACCAGCGAAGAAAGAGGGAGGTTCACTCATGCTGTGAACACAATGACTTCACATCACAAACCTTCCGAAGTTTCCTTGAACTTCTCGCTGCTTTTCTTCTTCCGCCACTTCCATGGCTTGAAGATCTTGCCAAGGGTTGAGAACTTGCCCTTACGCTTTGGGGTGCTGTCCCCCGTGCTGCCCCCCTCTCCCACCATTGTGCTGTGGTGCTGCTCAGCTTCATCATCTACAATAAAAGCAGTAATAAAATATAAATCCAACAGTTTTTAAGAGAGATCTGGTAAACGAGACACAGAAGCATGGAAGATCAGCGAGGATCTTTTCGGTTCTAACTGAGCTCATCTGCTGCCTTTACAGAGAGGGCCATGTTCATTATGGCTGTTATTATCTTTAGCTGTTAGTTCTCGGGGACTGAGTGTGCCTTGGCAGGGTGATGCTGAGAGCTCATGGACTCCTCCACATATCCACAGTTAACAGAAGAGGTCTGATGTTGGCGTTGGGCCAGGATTTCTCGCTGTCAAGTGCTCACATTCCTTGGCTGGATGGAGACTAGCGCCTTATCAGCCTTTCAGCCCTCACTGCCTCTATAGAGGAGAGCAGCTCACACATGGATGCAGTCATACAGTAGCAGAAGTAGTAGAAAAAAAGTCAGTCATGATGAACTCATACAGCAAACAATCAAGAAGTGAAACGTCTCAAAGAACAGCGATCATTAAGAGATACCATTAAGGCTTAAGGTGCTCCATTAAATGGCATTCTGCTGTCATGGTTGCGTATTTGGGGTTACATGATTGACAGGGTGCTGAGCTCAGAGAGAGTTTCAAACATTAGCTGCTTCAAGGCTGCAGCTACTCTGTACAGCAGACATAATATTTACCAGTGGAGAGAGAATAGGGTCCGATTTAAAACATCCAGTCTCATGCACACACCGGATGTCTGGGCAACAATAACGCTTCGCAGTCTGATTCCCACAACAATATCCTCTCACACAATACCTACAATACTGATTTGGTGTATTCAGCAGACCAATAAAGAACATGGAAACATAATAATAATAATAATAAAATCATTCCTGGGTGGAAAGTGAGTCCTCATTTGACACACACACAGAAGGGGACGTCAGAGTTAGTTATGGACCAGCGCCCCTGGAACTGGCAGGGTTTCAGTATCTTGCTAAGGGACATTTTAGCAAGGCGGATGGTTGCTGACACAGGATTCAAACCCATTTTTGCAGCTGAAGGACAGAGTCTTTAACCGCTACTCCACAAAGCTACCTCAATGCTGCTGGCGGGGTAAAATTTGAACTGAATGCTTACACAGTCTTTAAAAGCCTGACCGTCAGTAAAACCTACAAAACAGCTCAAATCAGAACTGTGAAAATGTATGCACTTCTGCCAATTCAAAAATGAGCTTTTGCTGTAATTTTCTGAAGTGTAAGTTGTGACTGACAAATCTTTAAAAGAAAAAAAA
>CAEMYA010000161.1:4430005-4440999 GCA_903131615.1 Diplodus sargus
AAAAAAAAAAAGGCACTGGTCTACCTGGAAGAGGGTTGTTAAGCGTCCAGCTTCCATGGCGGCGGGATTTGAAACAGCATGCCATGGGGAAGCAGGGTGCATTCAGAAACCCCACAATCAACCGTCCGGTACGTATCCAATTAGAAAATGCCAGAAAGTGAAGTTGCTGAGAGCCGTTCAAAACTACAGCAGAAAGGGTCCGGGTTCAAGGGACATGTCCGCACCATGGAAATCCAGCTTATCTTGGCGAGGTAGAAATCTGAGGATTCAGACCAGCTGCCATAACATCCAGATTAAGCATTGCTTAAGGCAGCTTCCCCATGAACCAGAACTGAGGTTCTCACACAGCAGCAGACTGCTCTGTCAGACGAGCCCTGACACAGTGGCTCAGCTGAAGCCAGTGAAGCAGGATAAGAGCTGCCTCTGCCAGGCCTGCACACTCCAAAGCACTGCAGAGATGACGATGGCACAGGACTCAGCCCATGCAGCAGGCATCAAAACAATAATTGAACGTATCCTTAGGAGACTTGTAAACTTGCCAGCAATTATAAAATGTTTCAATCCACTGGCACAAAAAAAGACAAAAAAAGTAAAGTACATCCAACTCAATTATCACATTCAAGAGAACTGTGGATCCACTCAAAATGATTCTTCGCAGATACAGACAAAACCCTCCAAAATGTCAATGTTTCAACGGCAGTGCGAAGAGGTCTGTTGTGTGGTGGCACTACAGCTGTGTGTGACTGACTGAGTCTGGGAATGGGAGTAAAGGGTACAGAAAGAGCTACAAAGAGCAAAAGTACAGGAGTTATGAAGGGAGGGGGGGCAGCCTGGAAACACAGGGAGGAAACGGCACTCCGCCCTGATTCTGTGACCGAGAACAAAGACAACCTCTTCCCCTCACACTCAATAACAGTCCACTGTACTGCTCATAGAAAAACAGTGCTGGAAGGTATAACACAGCGACACTAGTGAAACTAATTCATATTCTGATGGTTAAAGCATCTTGATCATACAAAATATATTTCTATTCAGAAGAAGGCCAGAACCAGAATCCTTCGAGTCATGCTCAGTAATCAGCAGCTCTGCCAAGATAAGGCATACCAGTCAGGAAACATGGGGGTGGGTGACACTGTATGTGTCTGTTCCTCTGACGTACCCCTATCCTTAAGCCACACCTACCACTCTCTCACATCTCGCAGAGAGGCCAGATTTCCCTCTAACCTCATGATTCAATGAGTCATGGCAGGCCCCGTCAGGTGAGCATGTGGTTAAAAGAGATTGTTGTTTTAAACAGTACCTGGCCTTTAGCCGAACTGCGAGCCAAGTGTTCCTGATCACTTACATAAGAACACCCCTTACACGGGGGTGAGATGGTTGGGAACTACCTCCAACCTCAATATAACAATTACCCATGCCAGACCAGATTATGAATCTTAATCCACTTAATTGACAGCACAAGGAGTTTATAATCACTGTGACTGCTTCTAGGGGAATCTTGTGTTCCCTAAAATCATTCAACTTTTTAACAGTTGAATAATTACCATTAGATCATGCTGTTTGGGGACAGAATTCTGTCCGCTGAATTCACTTTATGATGCTTTGTCAATCTAAAGTTTAAAATCTATAATTAAAAATGAGTTTTTTCTGCAGCTTTACACTGTGATATGAAAAACTACAATACTGCAAATACCAAAAAATAGGCTTTCAAAAATGATATAAAACCTCACAACCTCTATTTTCAAACAATCATTATATAAAAATGTCCAATCCAATTTAACTGAGCAAATTACTGTCACATGAGAAAATAAGTGCGCAACACAAGCATGAGTGTGTAAAAAACACAGCTGAGATTCATCCACGTGATCCCAATGATTTAACATTCCTTGTGGTGGTGAAAGTGAAGGGGGGGGGGAGACTGTGCAAAGTTGATTATACAATCTCCCCCATCTCTCTTCTAGGCTTTCATTCATTAAAGAACTACGGAATAGTAAACTGATTTCATGCCGTGTATGTTTGCTGATGAGGAATGCACAACCGTGAAAAGTATATACACAGAGCATGAGTGAGTCTTGAAACTCACCGCCATTGTTTTGTTGTTGTGGGTGCTGTGATGGGGTCTCCACACGAAGGCTCTGTCCCATGATCCAGCCCCTGAGGGGCCTCTACCTGTCCTGCACCCAGAAACGTGCACACAACCCTGGACAGATCAGCAGCTGCACCTGCCTTCCTCCTTCTTGTCCCCTGGTCTCCCCTGTCTCAGGTCTTTTCTTCTTCCCTGTGTTTCTCTCGTCTACCCTTCCTCTACGCCTTTCACTTCAGTCCTTCCCCCGTCCCTCCCTCTCACAATCTCCTTAAGACCTTCCCTCCCTGCAGGAGCTGGACTCCCTCTCCCCCTCGCTCACTGACCCTCCCTCCTTGGCTCACAGCACAGGTCAGCATTCACTGAAAGATGCCTGCCATTCCTGGGAGAAGTACGAGTTATGTTTTCAATTTGATGCGTGTGCTGTGGTATGCACAGCAATGTGTGCATTCCATAATGTATATACAAATGTAATATATGCTATGTGCTGCAGTGACTCAAGAGAAAAAGGACGTGCATGATCTCCACACAAAACATTATGATAAAACAACTTAACCAACATACAAAAACTAGACTCAAAACCTCAGAGCTCAGACCACACTGTGTTGCCTAAAAGCATTTCTCTGCCTGACACACTGGTGTCAGTATTTACTCGCCTTGCTAGCGCTGAGATGACAAAGAGAACAGAAGACAGAGATATAGACAGTGTCTCTATAAGCCATTCCTAAATTAGTAATACATCTAACCTGACAAACAAAAACCTTAATTTAGTCTGGATGTGAAGGATGGAGAGAGAAAATTGGAACAATTTCAATCAATGCCCTCATTTAGGAGAAATGTTAAATAAGATCAGAGAGTTTTTGTGGGAGCTGTGGAAAGGTCAAGTGTGTCTGCATGCTGTTCCCTCCCATCATTCCAGTACGAACAACAGACAAGAATCAGCACAATTACAGCTGCTATGATGACACCAAACTTGTTAAGAGGAATGAAAGATCACAAGTCCATCCGACAAATAGGAAGATGTGGTGCATGCACGCTAATATAGAGCTATTACTACTCTTGTTCAGAGAGCACTTATCATGCTGCTCACCTCTCTTAATTCTTTCAGACACCATTGCATGCACATCTCCAAAACTCTTATCACAATTTGAACAGTTTGGAGGCATTTGCATGACTTTGAAACATGTTTGCCAAGGAGAGCTGCCCTGTCTAGGGCTTGAGTATAGAGAGGCAGAGCAGCAAAGAAAAAGGACCGGTTTCTGTACACATGGAAAAAAAAAGTGTGGACTGGACCCCCTGAATTAGCGCTTTGATTTCTTTGGAGTCTTGTGTGTCTTCAGAAAACCTTGTCCAACTGCTCCTCAGAGGAATCCAGAGCACTGAGCTGTGTCATTATGCCCGGATAGATCAGAGTTTTCTGAGCGTTTGGCTGCATCTCGGGCTGTTTCTAAAGATGGAGAGCTAGTGTTTTCGGCAGCGTTCCTTTTCTCTCCCTGTGCCCCACATACAGCCTCCACAACGGGCCGGCTTCCAGAGAGAGCTGAGCCAATCCGCATGAGCCCAGAACCTGTTGGCCTGACCTGGATAACAGACTGGGCCAGGCCACTTCAGCAGGCACGCAGACTGAAGCAGGTACACATACGGCCCAGTCC
Source organism: Diplodus sargus (assembly GCA_903131615.1). Taxonomy (NCBI): domain Eukaryota; kingdom Metazoa; phylum Chordata; class Actinopteri; order Spariformes; family Sparidae; genus Diplodus; species Diplodus sargus. The sequence goes on from CAEMYA010000161.1 coordinate 4,433,741, forward strand.
AACATGGGAAGAGTATAGAGCATGCCGTACGCATGGTGCTGTAAAGCTCTGTGTCACTACACTAAGTCTCATTCATCACAGAAAAATGTATCTTTGTCAAATGTCTTGACATATGATTCATATATTTCTATGAATACCACCTGTCTATATAGAGGAGGAGCTTATTAAAAAAGCAAGTTAAAGAAATATCATCTGAACAACAACAACTCACCGAGTGAGGACAGGAGAGAGACACTAAACGTTGGTATGAAGACAGCATTTAGGAAAATACTTAATCCTTAATGATTTTACCTAGCCTACCTTGCAAATGATTTATTGTGGAAATACGCTGCAGATAATCGATAATGAAAATAATCATTAGCTAGGGTTGTTTGAATGGATTAAATGAATTAGACCCAGAGGTTTAGTTACTGAACTTTGAAGCTGGTGTTCAGTCTTCATGCTAAACTAAGCAAGAAGTAGTTGAAGTTGAAGTATTGGAGTGATGAGAGTTCTGTGTGTGCTTTTATTTTGAAGAAGCTACAGGAAGCCTTGAGTAATAGTTAAAAATGTCCAGATGTACATACCCTAAACAATCACTAGTGACTGTTCTTTTTGGTCTTACAAAGGGGAAGTGGCTAACTATAGAGCTACAGGTGACACTTGACCAAATACCAGCAGTGCACTTCATCAAGGTTATCACTTCCTTTTTCCTGTACAGCTGCTAAGTTTCCAAAAGAGAGAAGGATCAGTGTTGCCATACGAATGTTTGAAAGCAATTACGCACCCCCTTTGTTTTTATTTTTTTTAAACCTTTTTTGTTCTGGCTGTTTAGCTTTATTCATAGGACAGCTGGAGAGGTGATCAAAGATGGTAAATGGGGGTTGACACAGCAGCCAAGGGCTGCAGGTCTGGGTCAAACTGAAGTAACTTTAAACACTGACAACTGATATTCACAGAACCATCTCTTTGGTAACACAGCGTACAAACACACATAACACACAGACCTATGCTGACCAGGGAAAACCCTGCTTTTGGTGGGGAAACCAATCCTGGATCAGGCCCTTAGGTTGATAAGATGTACAGCTGGAGTCCTGAGTGGCTCATAAAAACGCAGAGGCTAGACAGACTCCATAAACACAGTGGATGTACAGCGAGATGAGTGGATCTACAGCTCTCTCCACAGCATTAACACTGCACTTAACAAACCACAACGACCGACTTGGTACTCACCACGATTTTCCATTACAGAGTTTGAGGCACACCAATCAACGGTTCCTGAAAAACAACAGTTTGAGCATCAACACCAGTTTAAGAAGTGAGTTGAGACCAACAAGTTGACCCCAGTGTAGAACAAGAAACACATTTCACTTAAACTTTTTTCAGCAAGCGATGCTTAAAGAAACATCAACACTGTGGTCTTAGATTCATGAGACATTTAGTCTTAAATGTCTCCATTAAAATTCTTTAACAGCCCAAAGGCATCTTTTCTGCAGAAAAGTATCCAAAGCATCTGATCATCCCTGACCACTTTCAAGCCAAACTTAAAATCAAACCATATGTCGTTACTTTTATTAAGCTTAAGAAATTTCATAAGCATATTGATCATTATTTATGGACATGTTTTTTGAATATTATCACTTTTTTTGTCAGCACTACCTTCAGAAATGACTAAAAACCCTAAATGTGTTTTTTCATTAACACATCCAAAAATATCTTCAAGCTTTATTTATGTTTCATTTTTACTTTTGCAATTTTAGGCTGTACATGACATTAACATGTAAATATTACTTCAGCATCACTAATTGTGGATCTCTTTTAATATAAAAAGATTTAGACATACACTATAGAAAGTCATGGGTGGGGGTGTATGTGGTCCTCAGCAGCAGTTAAGAAGTATTACTTCAGGTCTCCAGCATGCGTAGGATGGCAGCTCCACCCATCTTAACCCCTCTGAAAAAGAGAGGCAAAGAGGATTTGATCAATAGTTAGTCATAAATAGAGAACAGTGAAGATGCTTGTGTCATCACTACAAATAAAACCAACATTCAAACAAGCAAGGATCTTAGAAGTCAGACACCAAAGTGTTTTAAAATGGATAGAGCAAAAGACAAGGTGTAATGTCTGGAAGACCAAAGCATGAAGATGACCTTGACCTCCCAAAAAAGGAACGTTATCGCCATTATCGTCTGTAAGCAAGTTTGTAAACCAGGCTGTTCATTGTTTATGGCTGAGACAGTTGGATGTCAAAACAAAGTCTAAACTAGGCTACTTCTTGAGTTTTGGTGAGGACAACTGAGTGGGAGAAAGATAATGCAAGTAAATTAATCAGTTTAAATTAAAATCACAAATTAAAAGTTGATAGCCAAATGTAATGGCTACAGAATTATGACACCATCTATTTTTAGATTGGTTCCCTTTAAACCTCGCTTTCACGCTGTTATTTAGTCTGCCAGTGGGCACGAAATCTCCTGGGGGAAATGAAGGAGATCCAGTCAGGTTTATTGGTAGTTGTGACTCCACTCCACTACCACTTTGAAATGTTAGGGGATGTGAAAGTTGTCCGTTTACACTTTAATTACGAATCACTACAAATACTATGTTTCAATGGGTAGCAATAGTTACAATAGAAGAAAAAACAAATCATGAATACTTTAGTAGAAATATAGCCCTCTGAACAGTGATGTTCTTGAGATTCCCAACACAGGACAGATTTTTATAGAGACAGAGAGATAAATATAGATATATATATAGAAAGATATATATTAGGGCTGCAACGATTTGTCAACATAATCGATTACGTTGACAATAAAAATTTGTCAACTGGAAATTTTTGCGTCAACGCGTCGTATTTATTATTGTTATTATTATCATCATTTTTTTAAAAAAGATTTGAGAAGGAGCAAATTGCTGCAGCACCGCTACTAGAATGCGCACCACAGTGTGGCGTAGAAGAAGAAGAAGACTGTTGCGCAGAAGAGGAAGCAGAAGCAGCAGAGGAATATGAATGATGGCGGAACATGTCGAGGAGAGCAGGAAAGCGAGACCAATCACGTCCAAAGTGTGGGAACAATTTTGGCCGGTAACCTCCTATCTTCAATATATGATATTAAATTTACGTGTGACTCTGTAGTGGAGCTTAGATCGGGGCCAAAAAATCAAGCCAAACCCGATCCGAGCATGTTGAGTCCTAGCCTGGCCCGGCCCGTCCCGTCCCGTCCCAACACATAAGCTGTAGTTACTGTGTGTTACTATTATTTTTGTCATTGTCCTTGGTAAAAATATATATTTTTGCTTTTTTCTTGCGTCTCGGGGAGTGATGTCACGTGTGCGACAAGTCACATTTTCGGCATGAGGACAAGTCACGAGTAACACCACGCAGCCACACAAACACAAACAACAATGGAGGGAGGACAGAGATGCGCGTTTTCTAGCTGGAAATTAGTCATTATTTTGAGTTATTACAATTTTAAAAAAAAGAACAACAAAAAAAAAAACAGGCTGGGGCAGAGAATCTAAGCTCTACTCTGTAGTAGCCAACAAACCTACAACCAAATCAAACTGAAACGGATTTGCATTTTTTTTAGACATATTCATCCATTAGTGTGCAACCACAAAGTGATTTATTAAAACTCATAGTTGCAACAGATCTCGAATGACAGTGCGGTTGTTGTGAACCCATGCTCCCCCGAGCATCGTCAGACAAGAGGCCGGCTGGAGACAAGCTCTTTAAGGACATTCTTTGGTTAATAATGTGTACAGAGGTGAAGGGTGGCCAGCAAAATCTATTATGAAAAAATAAGTCAAATTTGCAAATAAGAAGTTTCTGTCTGACTGGAACAATATCAGTAATATATAATATTCTTGAGTAGGATATTAAATCAGTACAAAACAGTAATGATATAAATTGGATAACACACTGAATAGTAAACATCCACCTAATGCAATGATTTATAACATAATCATACTTTGTAAGATATGTAATTAGTTAAAAACTGTAATAATTAGTATTAATTAGTTCAATTGATATATTAAAAATCCAGTTGTGTTTCAAAATATTATGTTTTCAAATGCATGTTTCATGGGTTTTTAATTTGTCAAAACAGATGCTCCCAAAATAATCATGACTAATTGAAAAAATAATCGATAGATTAGTCGACAACCAAAATAATTGTTAGTTGCAGCCCTAATATATATATATAGAGAGAGATTGGAGGACAATATAAGGTCAGACAAAAAAAGATGTTTGTACGTGTGGAAAAAGGCACAGCAAAGTGAATGTGTGACAATGTAAGCAATTTTAGACAAAATGAAAGGACAAAGTGTGAAGCCCAGAAAACAACAAAGGCCCTTAAAAACACACATAATACATAATGTCGAAAGCTCAGTGTTTGGAGGTACACACAATTGGGTGAAACTTTAAGTGGATGAACGATGGCATGACACTACTGTGATCATCTAAAAAAAGACATGATGCTACAGTAATTCCAAAAACTGGATGACTGAAGCGTGATTCCATTTCTGTTACGTCACAGTGATTGTGGTGTTAAAATCTCGTGGGAGAACAGTTTCCTGGCATACACTCAGACCTTTGGATCCAAGTGGGCATTGTTCAAACTATTCACGAGTAAAAAGTCAAAACGCTGTCATCCAACACTTCAGTAATGTAATTAAACACTTTTGTTGGCCAAGAGCATCACTTCACAACCACAACTAATCCTTCAAGTACCTGAATTGGACAATTAATGTATGACATAAAGTGATTTTATTGGGCATACCTAGCAAAAACAATCTATTAATTTAGGTAATATAAAAGATGGGAAAGAGACAGGGTAGACTTATTGCAGAGCAGGTGAAAACCACACGAACTGCGATTTAACTGAGTTGAGAGGAGACTGAACCTGACATCATCACAGAAGCTGTTAGGATCTGAATTTCCAGGTCCAACTCTTAGACTGGAACACAAAATGTTCTTTTTTAAGTAGGGATGGGAATTGAAATGATTTTATTTCTACCAATGCCATTACTGAATCTGCTTGTCTGTCAAATTCTTCATCTGTTCACCTATTGATTCCTGACACATTTTCTGTGTGGAAAATAGTAGTTCTTCACAGGTTGTTAGCATCAGTGTAACAGTTTTATTATCATGCGAGTGAACAGTGTAAAACAAGGCATGCACGTGACTCAGGTGTGCCAAAGCACCAGTATATAACAGCTTTTAACGTGGACTTTGTCGAGTCAAGCTGGCTGTGGCGCACGCCTCTGAGTCATCATCTGTGGATGAAATGAGAGAATATTTATACAGTATTCTTTATTTATTTTCTTAGTCAAAGATAAAATCTGCTAAGCCTATTTGTGTAGTTCAAAAGTCTTCGTAACTTAGGATATTTACCCTCAGTGACTGGTGTGATGCTGGGTTGGAAAGTAGTGGCACTCATCAATGTCAAATTATGGCATTTCCTGAATTTAAGTCCAAGTTGCAAAGAAAGATATTTCAGCATTTTTCTGGTGCTTTTAACGTTACATAAAATGGAATACATTAAAACTAGCACTGTTCTCATCTTTCTTTATGACCTGATGCCCTGCTTTGGATGGATTGGTCCCCTCCGCCATGACTCGTCCTTGATGCAAGTTCTAAGAATGAGTTTGACAACATTGTTTTGCAATGTAGCAAGTGTCCAAAGAAATGCGATCATCAATAAAAGAAATTGATTAGCTTGGGGTAATGACTCCGATTGGACATTTTGAAAATGGTTCTCAACAAGAACTGGTTCTCCATTCCCATCCCTATAAATAATGAAAAATGAGCAGGCTTTACTTATCTGCCCAGGTTGTATATTCGTATATTATGTATGTCAGCTCAGAGAGTAAAAAAAGGATGACTTTTAGACTAGCATTGCACTTAAAGTGAAACTCTCCGCAAAAAGCAACAAAGGCTTTATTTGTAATTGAATACGAGTCAAACCTTCGCGTAAATGCACAATTTAGACGAGAGGCACTTTTAAGATTTACCGTAGTTTCGTTTTCGGGTGCAGGGGCATTGAGAACATTGTTTGTGCACACAGAGTTTGCTAAAAAGAAGGTTTTTGAACTACTCACCGTAGGAGCCTGATCTCCGGCGTGCCGCCGTCATTGCAGACCTAACAGGCAGGCTTGAGGAGCGGTCCACCATTACTCTCCTGCCTGTTAGGTCACATTCGGGGATCGACACTTTTTGTCTGCAATGACGGCGACGCGCCGGAGATCCAGCTCCTACGGTGAGTAGTTCAAAAACCTTCAAACAATGTTCTCAATACTCGTGTTCATGTGTAGAGACCCTGGTGATACTACGAGCAAAGTTTCATGTTGTGTCGATCTTTCTTAGTGTATTAAAAATAGCGCTTCTGATGCTAGCATAAGAGTGCCCCTGAACTCCATTGAAAATGAGCTTGCCCGAAAACGAAACTACGATAAATCGTAAAAGTGCCTCTTTCGTCATAATTATGCATTTACAGGAAGGTTTGACTCATATTCAATCACAAATAAAGTCTTGGTTGTTTTTTGGTGAGTTTCACTGTAAGGACTCTAGTTGCTGGTTCCAGCATCTCAAACAGGAAGATTTTATGCTATTCTTTGTTATACAAGATAGCAAACTAAATATGTTTGTGCTGCCAACAATTTTGTTAATTGACTATTAGTATAAGTTGTTTTTGAAGCAAAAATCCCAAATATTTCTGGTTACAGCTTAAATGTGGGAATCTACTGCCTTTCTTTATATCATTGTTAATCTAAGATGTCATCCTGGGCTCTGGGAAACTGGCCACTATTTATAGGGCTTTTACAGAAAATATTAAACAAACAAACACTTAAACAGAAATACTCATTAATTGAAGTCCAACACTAGCATCATTACAAATGGTCAATTCTTTGCTATAAAGCCACAACCTTTGTGAGAATTGAGAAAAAACAAGCACAGACATTTGCTTTGCATGTGAAACGAAAACAAAATAACATGAGAAAAAAAGGCTGCTTATAACTACCAGTGAAAATGTACATATGAGCCAAACTCTAACCCTAAACAAGGCCACAAAAATTCCTTCAGTTCCTAGCTCAACAATTCCGATGAATTTCATTTCAAAATAATGCTTCTGGCGGTCTCATGGGATCCAGATCATCTTACATTTCAGAAAAATAACTGTTCTAACCAAATCGCAACATCAGATAAAAGCTAAGGCCCCTTTAGACTTTGTGATAGTGTCCAGGCCACCAGAGGCCCTTTAACAAGACCATTAATCAGTCAT
>CAEMYA010000161.1:4442028-4500388 GCA_903131615.1 Diplodus sargus
GCTTCTCACTCCAGGGCTCGGGTTTTAGGTACAAAAAGCCGCCAAGTCTGTGGAGGAAAATCATCAACTCCACACTTTCTGGTTAAACTCTATCAAAAAGGTGAATAACTCCTTTTAATACTAGCAGGTCAGGAGTTAGCTGGGCTGAAGTATACTTACAGGCCTGCTCCAGAGAGATATCGGTGATGGATGTGTAGATCAGAAAAAAGCAAAGTAAAGTCAGACCTGCAGTCTCTCTGCATGGACCTCTCTGCAGTTTGTATCCCAGCAGCAGTTTCTGCACCCCTCTCCGAAGAGGATGGACGAGGGTGTCTGTTCCCAATCCGGGCCGGGTGAGCGTCATCACCCAGCCTGCCCCAGAAAAAGCATCACTCACCACAGGGACCAGTGGCCCACTTTCACAAGGAGCCCAAAATGCTCCTCGCCTTTGCTAAACTTTTCTTCCTCCCTCCACCTGTGTGAAGACTGCACTGCAGGAGGCTACCACCATGCATCTTCACGGTTCATTGTGTTAAACATGTCCACATCTGCTCCTTGTCCGAAGGAGGAGGTGGAGGGGAAGAATTCAGCTGAGAGCTTCAGAGGAATCTCAGGCACACATCAGTCTCATATGCGGTCTAACCGAATCAATCAGGCCCAGCTGACAGCTCAACTATAGTGGTTGCCTCTTAATGGGCCATTAAAGTGGGGGGGAGAGGCTCCAATGGGAAGTGGGAAGAGCTACACACAAGCCATGAGGCAGCATTTTCTCCTCTGAGGAGCAAATTAACCTCAGGAGCTATTATACCACAGGCAGATGACACCCTACAGGAGAGGAGATGCAGGCTCAAGAGAAAGAAGGGGCATCTGACTGGCTTCAATATTACCCTGCATATGCCACATTTACTGGTGAATGCACTTTTGGATACATACAAAGCAATAAATTGGTCATTTCTGACAGATCACACACTTTTTAAGCCTGTTGAAAGAGCACAGTTGCTTCCCATCAGTTTAAAATTGACACTTGTGCTCGGAATAAATTATTATGTGCTCCTTATGTCACATATTTCATGTCATGCCAATTATTTTTCTGTCCTTGAGGGGGAAGAAAATCCACTCTGCTTGTTAAATAATGCAGCAAACGACTTAAAAAATGGGTGGGGGGAAACAATACAAAAGGCTTTGCTAGGCTACTAACCGCCGCTGAAAGATGCAGGAGCGAGTGTATCACGTCTTCCATCTTTGCCCGTCTAATTAGACCTAAATGAAGCTCTCGTTTCTCATTCTCTCGCCGTCAAGACCGACTACTACTTAAACGTCTTCTTCCCCGAGGCAAGGTGTAAGTTACCTGACAGGTTGACTCGGTCTGCCGTGCGACGAGCATCACGTCTAAGCGGCCGTTACTCCCGGCGTGAAGGAGAACACGGAGCCCGACCTGCCTCCTTCTCCGAGAGCGGATCTCGCGCCAGCGGACTCAAGATGCTGATGAGCGAGCGCGAGCGGGTCAACGCAGCTACAGCGGAAGCGACCACTTCCGGTGCTGCCTTTCAAAATAAACCCAGTCGCAGGGATCGTATTTTGTGACGTTTTGTAACAAAAAACAATTCAAACGCAAAGACAGATACGATGGGGGTTGTCAGCTGCGGATTCTCTGTTGTTGCTGATAGTTTAGCTTACTTTACACGCAGACGAAGACAGGCCTTGACGCAAACATCCTTTGTCCACCTTTTAAATGAGATGATTACTTTAAAGCAGTGGGGTCTGGTTTCTGCCTTTAAAGCCCTCTGCAATCCTGTCTTTTTTTTTCTCTTCTTTTTTTTAAAGTGCTTAACTGATTAGTTTTCCGATTCAAGCAGCACCACCTTTCTGATGCCTTCAGACAGCTATTTTACAGGCCTGTAAATGTGTTTTTCCACAGCACGATAAGCCGTAATGGGGGGGAAGAAAAAGATCCCGGCATACAGACCGTACAGGCGCATCCCACTGACTGACATCCGACTGCAATCATCGACACACACCATCTACATCCCGTAGATCACACGCATCCTTTGTTGTGCACGGACGCAGAGATCCGTGGAAAATGGAGTTTGGGGTGGTGGACCGGCGGCAGCAGAGGCAGCGCAAACTATCTCCCTGTGGCGCCCGGGGTGTGCACAGAACCGAGATGTTTACACGCAATGCTGCATTGCAAACGTGCAGTTTACTCGCGATGCCGGCTTGTTGTGCTTCTGCCAAGTTGGAGCGTAACTCAGCGTATTGTCTGCGGAGACATATCCCTCCAAACTCAGCCCCAGGGACACATTTGCTCCCCCAGGATACCGGCACACAAAACCTGTCTCCTCCTGACTCACTCCTCCTCCGCCTCCTCCTCTGAAATTAGTTTAAAAATAGCAGCCCGGTCATTTCCTCACCTCACACTTTCCCCCTCTTCCACTGCCCGGTCCAAACATTTCACTCACTTACCGGAAACCATCCCGAGCTGAGCATCTCGGTACCGGTAGTTCTCGGCGGGAGCTGCAGCTCCACTGATGGCGCTGCGAGCACGGCTGCTCTTTGTGTGGAGAAGACTTCAGTACCCACCAGGCATTGCATTGCATTGATTTGGGGAGGGAAAAGGGGGGGTGGAGGAGCATTCCTTTATATTATCCTGCTCCCCACCGTGACAATGAAACACTGCGTGACTGAGATGCTGCTCTCCACTCCCTACACCCATCACTCCATTTGAAAGAAAGTTATCACGTTGCAATCCAAAAAGATCCTGATGTCATAACTCACCGTTTGTATGACCTCATCAACTTCACACCTTAAGCTATAATCAAAAAACACAGCAACAATAATTAAATGAATTGCATTTGATAAACCTTCAATAATGAATCTTGATAAATGGAGACTGTTTCAATCTCATGTTGTTTAATTTCATAATCAGTATGTCTAAGATAATGCACATTAAATGCAGTCCCATAATTTGTTTAACTTTAACACCAGAAATCAATTTCGAGGAGCTTCTGTCACTGTGTCGGAGGTGAAAATCACATTTTAGGCTCACAAAGCTCTTCAGCTGCAACTACCAGTGGCATCAGTTATGATTCTTTTTATGCATGTTTTCTAATTACGTTTAAGTCAAAGCTCTCAAATAGATATGTAAATGTTGGTACAACCCTACAGACCTTCATCCAGTGGCTGAGCATTTGCACATTGATTGTCTCTGCTTCACCGGCAGCTGGCTCATACTGACACACTGCACACGCACTTACCTGCACAACCGTATATATTCTTTAACGTACCCATGCATATTTATACTACCATCCATACCGCATGTCCTGTATCTGATCACCATTATATATACAGTGAAACTGCCATATGCCATCCAAGTCTCAGTTTCAATTATTGACATACTTTTTAATCTATTTTTTTTATTTAAATTTTTGTAGAATTTAACAACAAAGGAAAACACATACACTGAAAAAAAACAACCTCTCCCAAATAAAACAAAAAAAGAGGGGAGACAGAACAGAAGACTTCAAAAGTAAAATAAAAAATAAATAAATACATTTTTTGCAATTATCTCATTATCTCAATTCTATTCTATTCTATTCTATTCTATTCAAATGTGGCTGTCAAAAGCATAGAATGGGGGCAGGATGTTTCACAGTTTAAGAATAGACATTGTTGTCTAAAATAACATCAGTGCAGTGAAACAGTAAATATCAATGGGAGTTGAGTAATTATGAATCAGCCCAGGGAGCATATTGACCTCTGATCTGAAGTTTTCTTATCATCGCATACTTGACAACATACTGTGTCTCCCGACACAGATGTAACTGTGATTGGCCAATAACAGCTGACATTACTGGCAAACGTATATATCAATCAGCCTCAAGTGTGCATTCCAATTATGGGAACAATTTTCCATCATGTCTGTATGTGAAAGCTGTATAGTATAGAAAGCTTATTCTTTGTTTCTATTTTATTATCTTTCTTTATTTAGTTTTCATCTGAATCATTCTGTCCTCTCTGTTATTGATTCTTGAACGCTTGTAACAATTGAGCTATGAACCTTGATTCTGTCACTACAGTCTTTATGGTATGGTGTATATACTGAATATAAGTCTACACATTCTTAACTGCCCCCTACTGCTTATTCTATTTATTACCGCTATGTTCTGCATTTTCCTGAATGTCACTTCTGGTTAGATGCTAAACTGCATTTAATTGTCTCAGTGCTTGTACACAATGTAATAACAATAAAGTTAACTCTTATTGAACCAAATCTAATCTCTGAGGCAAAAGCAAAATATGGTCAGTGGTGAGTTTCTGTTTTCCCAGTGAGGTAAAATACAGTGTCTGAAATTTTAAGCTACCTGTTCTTTACCTGATTATTTTTCTATTTTCTGCCCCTTCTATGCCACTACATTTCAGAGGTTTGTATTGTACTTTTAGCTCCAATACATTTATTGAATAACGTCACATACAGGTTAATTTACAGATTCATGATAAGATAAGATATGATTTATTGGGGAAATCAAGCTATCAGCAATATATAAAGTCATAAAAAAACAGTCCCACCTTTAATAGCAGCTTTAAAGGGCCACTTACATGTTGACACATTGATAACTACAATCCAATAATATGATTTATATTGTAATTGTTCAGTATACTGCCCACCTCACAGTATTACTGTTTTATTCCCCTCTCCCACATGTGTCTATCCACTTTATGTCTAGTTTTGTTTTGTTTGTGCTGATCATGTCTTGCAATGATTTGCTGTTTTAATTAATGTGACTTTGATCTCCTGCACTGTAAGATGTAAACAGCAAACACCAAACAGAAGAGTGTCAGCCAGCAGATGGCCTCTGTTCACCACAAACTCACTGCAACAGCTCTTTCTCACTCTCAGACATCACATGTGGCGCGGAAGCTGCTCCTACAACATCATGACGCAGCAGCATTGGGTGAAACCTCTGCCCAGCATTGTCACGCCTGTAATGATGCTGATTTGAAGGGACAGACGGACAAATGAACTCCTTCTCAGCTCAACTGACAAAGGTTTCTGGGAGGTTTCGCACACTTACTCTGCAACTGTGGTGGAAGGGTATAGTGTCCTTAGCATACAGTCCAAAACTGTTATGCAAACATATTCAATTAAAAACTCTGTGTTCAGAAATCTGAAGAGAAAAGCTTTATTGATGAAAAGCCATGGAAACATAGTTATTGTGTTGGTGGTAAGGCATATGCAGTGAGTGGAAAACAAAACTATTTGCTGTTTCATTTTCTATTCAGTATCTACAAACACCAGTGAGACTTCCCTGAAGCTGTTAATCAGAGCAGCAAGTGCTGAGCTGGGGATGTTTTTGAAGTTGTAGGAGCAACTTCAGCACCTCATGTGATGTCTGAGCGTGCAAAAGGCCTGTTGCAGATAGTTTATGGTGAGCAGAGGCCATCTACTGGCTGACTATGGTGATAGCATGTGTCTCCACCGAATTCAGAGAAATAAAGCCCAAGAGCAATACACACAGTATACATACTGTGTCTCATCATAAATACCAGTGTGTAAAAGTCATTGCAGTTAGGAAATCATTTCAGGTTTGCGTCATAAGCTAAGAATTAATCCAAGTGAAACCTTGATAATACAAGTTTTTATTACGACACTAACACAGGGAAACATTTTGTTCTACAAGGGAAAAACCCAATCGTATAAAATCTTCTATTTCTTGCCCCTGTGAGTGTTTGATGTGCGCGATGGGACTGCACTGCAGCAGCACCATATCTGAAATCTTCCTGGTTCAAAAGTTGATCTGGTACCTAATCCATCATTTCCTTAATGTTTGAGATAAGGGATTGACTCTTGTCTTGATGCCATGGCACTTCAGTCAGCCTTTTAACCCCTTCAGAACCGCATTTTTTAAAAGGTGATTCTGAATCCTCTCCATCATAAACACAGAGTGGAAAAAACACATTTTTGGTAACTCACGTGTCTGATAGTTCCATTCCAATGGACACAGGGTCCGAAGGGGTTAAAGCTTGCTTAATGCTGTCATTGTGAACACAGCATGAAAACCATGTGACATTTGATCGTGTCCTGTTATAAATGGATGGAGCAGAAAAACTGAAACATGAACAACCCGAGGGGATGAATTGCACTGATATAGTAACTGAGATGACATTGGTTTGAACTTTGAGTTTGAAATGTTTGGAGTCAGCATTCACCATGACACTGCATATAAGCAACTCCAACAGTCTAAAGTATATGTTAATGGGAATGTTGTAAACCACATTATTTATCTGTAGTTCACTGTATCTTTTAATCATCGTTGCTGTTTTACTGCAAGATGGGCTGAACTTTTTAGTTCAATTGAATTTATTTCAGAAAACAAAGCAAAAAAATCTCAGCCATCAAATCCAATAAATGCACAACACATTCTTTACTGGCTAAATAAGCTATAAAAATTTTTTCTTTTTGATGATGCACATATGTATCAGAATATAAACACGTAAGATGAAAAAGATTATGGTCAATTTCACATTTTTGGCTATGAAGTTGTGCAGGGATGCAGCAATATACAGGTTTGAAGCTGCTTTTTAAACTGAATAATATCATACTTTAAATATTTACTTATCTGTGATACTGGATTCTACTACATTCATGTTATCAAAAATATGTATATTTTAAGTTCATATCATGTTCCCTGTCTGTCAGTTCATAATATTTTGTAAAATTCTAGTTATTTAACTCTATATAGCAATTTGTAGTAATGTTTTTACACTGTATTAATCACTACTCTTTGCCACATGAAAAGAGAGGCCTTCCCTGTCTCTTTCACAGATACCAGCCACCCAATTATGCTTGATTTTTTTCATCAAGCTTCATACATAATCCCTTGGAAATAAACAAACATGTTGAAAAATGCTCTTTCTCGCAATGTTAAAGTGAGGAAAAGTTTGCGTTTTTGACAAAAGTTAATGGGCTCAATTCTTGGTCAAGGCCTATCCATCATCCAAGTGGAAACATGACCAACTAAGCAGAGTAACATTTGTGTAACGTCATCGATCATGAAACCGCAGCATCTTGTACATTGATACTGATGTTGCGCATTGTGCCCTGCATGTTGCACATGTTCTGTACATAGTTTTTTAGTTTTAGTTTTATTTATTTTGCACAATTTTAAAAAATACACAAAGAATGACAAAGAATACAATAACATACAGCGCATGGAGAGGCAGAAAACCCAGTGGGCTTATTTGAAGCCTCCACCTAAATAATGTTAGAATTTCACAATGTTATAAGGAAACACAAAATTAACATACAAAAAATCATATGACAACATATTTCATCTTATTCTAGTATTTTTACATTCTTTATATAATATTCATACTGGAAGGCAAAGACATAATTTCATTGTAGAGGGAAACTTGTTTACTTTAACTGTGACAAAAAAAACAGCACGGTAAAAAAATGTTCATGTTATTAATCAACTGATTTTTCTAAATTCTGGTCATTATCGCTACACTAAATTGAAATCATTAACAACCAACCATTGATAGAGGAATGAAACACTTTCCTCAGAAATGTCAGTGCTGATGAGAGCATGTTGCAGAGCTTTCCATGACACTTCCTCGAGCAAGTGATTAATAAAGATAGTTCCTTCACTATCAAGGTTTATACCATCCCTCCCTCGAAGTGAACCTTTGCACTTTGCCCTGTTATACCGTGTATGTAATTCCTCTCCTGCCAAGCCTGCAAAACACCAAGGTGCCACACAGTGTTGCACAGCATGGATTGTTCCTGCATGGGTTAAATTGTTCGGATGTTGACATGAACAGCACAGGCAGCTGTCTCAGCCTGCTTTAAGATAAAAACATGATCTTGTGGCCTGGTGGTAAAGAACCATTGCTCTGCACAGCAGAGGGTAAAACACATGCTTGTAGAATCCGCCTCTCTTTGCATGATACACTGCAGTCTTTTTATAAAACACCCCCCATTATAAGTCTCAACAGTTGTGTGTACAGTGTGTGTGTGTGTGTGTGTGGTGGCTGCTGGGCCGTTGCTTCACTGCACATTCTTGGGGAACAGCTGTGGAATATTTGACCACTGGCTCCATCAGCTTTGTTCAACAGCAGGTCTCAGTATCTGCTCTGGCAAGCTGCTGATCGATGGGCGCTCATGAAGCTTTATGGATACCTGATAAAAGTTCCACTCCTTTATTAGAAATGAACTATCATAAATGCAGCAGCACACAAACTTATGACTCATCATGAACAAAAGCAGGAAAAACTGCCTCTCACAGCCACATTTATGTAATGATTTTGAAGCAATTATTTGAACTTGACTTACACCTAAACTCTTTCCCTCTGTTTACTCAGGTGTAAACATGAACAACTAGCCTATTTTAGGAGTAGGAACACACTGTTACAAATTAACAGTATTTATTGTCACTTTAGAGTGAATGAGGACACAGAAAGCATTTGAGGAATGTTTACCGAGTGTGGGGAATCAATGTGGGTTATATCTAATGTGATGCGATATTTAAAGCTATATATACCACAGGGGTCAGTAATGGTACAGTGTATGAGTCACTGAGAGGATTGCTCAGGGACCATAGAACCTTCTACCTGCTAAAAATAAAGATGCGATCATGAAAATATCTAAATTGCCAGAAGTTGCTGATTCCACACCTGCCTCATGGGTCAGCGTCTGTTTCTCTCCACAATGTAAACAAATCTTTCAGTTACACAACTAACATTTGGAGCGCTGCCAGGTGAAACCTCTGTGTGTTTTTAATAGGAACCACAGGACTAATAATGGTGGTAGAGAACTTCATCTTAAGAGGGAACACACTGTACTGAAATGGTACATGTTGTACCTGCAGTGGAAGAATCCCCCTAGATATCTCAGAGAGGATATCTATTTCATTTTGAGGGAACAGATAGACTGAAAAATTTGTTAAAAATACATTTAAAAAAGTTGTTACTGGGTGAGATCAAGTATTCAAATGTTTATTATCAAGGACTTTTTGCCTGATGCCTTGACTGTGGACAGCTGAGAGGTGGAGACAAATCAAGGATGTTGGGATCACAATATATGCATTTTAATTGCTAAATTATTATTAAGTATGAGTGAGTAACTTAAGTAATTCAAAGTCTTGTGTTTTCATATAAGCATATACATTTTTAGCTTTTAGCCTTCATTTAGACAGGACACCTATTAGAGGGAGAAAGGCATCCAGCTGTAGAATAGAATAGAATAGAATAGAATAGAATAGAATAGAATTACTTCAATGATCCCAGACTGGGAAATTATTTTGTCACAGCAGCAGTGGGTCTGCAAAAAATATATACAGTGCAAATATACTATAAACAATAAACAATAATAATATATACAACAAAACAGTAGAGAGATCAGAGTTCTCTCTGTCAGGCAGAGGTGAGAGAGTTAAATGGGACCCAAGTCGGAATTGAAAAAAAGAGAAAGAATCAGCTCTCGATTTAACTCAAAGAACATCTGCAGCTTATCTATTGGAGCTAATTTGTGTCAGTGTTGGTACAAAAATGATACTGCAAAACTCTTTAGAGGTTTGAGAGACTGAATTCAATACTAACTTTTCTCATGGTTCACAGTGGTCTGAAAATTAAAATGTTAAATGTCAGTTTAAACATACATCTTTGAATTTATTAGTTGATGAAAACTAAACTTAAACACATCTTTTCAGCCAATTCTGATGTCAGGCTGCTTTTACTTGACCAAATTCCTCTGAATCCCTGTATAACCTTTCTGTTTAAAAAGTGCTCAGGCCCCTGATAAACAAAACTGAGTTGAATGAAGGTGGCTGCTCATTGTTCTCCAAGGTGACACATATGACCTATTGCAAAAGCAAGTAATACAAGTCACTTCTCATTTACAGCATACACACAAAGGTACATGATGAAATGAAAAGTGGTTTTCTTTAGCTTTTGTATCGCAGCTCCAAAAGAATCTCAGAGAAAAGAAACAAAAACAAAACAAAAACTAGTCAGTGGTCATCTTGTGCAGTTAGAGTACAGCTTATGAAACTATCGATGTATAAAGAGGCTTTGATTTTAGACATGTAAATATAATTAATATCATTAATGTGAGATACTCTATGTATGTAACCTGGGAGTCTGGTTTTTCCAACTTGTTTCCCTCATCAGTTTTGTATTTTCATTTAACAACATCTAGAACAATAACTACTCACCTCTGACATAGTTCAGCTCTACAGTCGTGTAATGTAGATTAAAAACAGCTAAAGGAGCCAAACAGCACAATACCAGACACAACACAACAACCTGAGCCCCAGGAGAGTTACAGGGTGACTGAGTTCTTCAGACAATGGAAACAAGAGGGACTTATCTGTGAGAAAGGAGCTGGAGAAAGGGTGAAAGTTTGTGGTTTCACTTGTTTGGGGAAGAGGAACTTCCTGTTTTGGAACTTGAAGTTGGCTGAGGTGGATACAATGGTTGGATCAGCCCTGTGAAGCCGACTGTACAAACAGAGTAATGTAGGACAATCAGCAGGTCACAGCACAGGCTGAGGCTGACATATCCCTGCAGGCGTAATGTAACTGTGCAAATCTCAGTTTGATGAATCATTATTAATCACCACTTACATTCATACAAAATGAAGAAACAGCATGTTAGCCTGAACTATGCAGCCTTTCAGGTGACAGAGGTTAGAGGAGATTCTGCAGGAACTGACCTGAAGACTATTCTAGACATAGTTATTCCTCATTGATGTACATAGATGTGTCTCTAATGTTTTAAATAAAGCCTTCCGGCCTTATTCTAAAGCAATATTTTCACTTGGTATAGAAGGAAGTGAACAAGGGTCACTTATAATGTGACTTAGTTACATTTAAGTGTTCTGGTAAGTACTTCATTGACCACAGCTTCACCATAAAGTGCATATATGTATATCAAAATGTCTGTTGTTAGAAGAGCCTGTTATAATGATGAACTACATAAATAATCTTAATTCTATAGTCTATTTGACTTTTAAAGATACTTGAAAAATGTGCACTGTGTAACTGCCCACTGTTGCTCGCCATACTCAGTGCTATCTGCTGCTGAGCCACTAGCTTTCAATAGCTAGATAGTTCTGTTAGCCGTGCAGCTAAGTGGCCCTATTCGATATAAACTGACTGGCTCTGAGCAGCAGGGGAGGAACGGAACCGGGTTCAGCCATCTCACTGTGATCATGACTGCACAGTGAACTGGGGCCAATCACAGCGTCTGTTTTTCAGTTTGACACTGAGGGACCCCCACAGGGGACCCCTGCTGGAAAAACCAGCATTGCTGGTAAACCTCACAGCACATGAAAATATTACAATGTGTCTTTATTTCATGTATACTACGAACATGAAAACAATGTATGGTTAGGTAAGGTAACAGTAATAGTAATTCAAAAATGACAAACTATTAATGACTCAATAACAACATTCCAGGTAGACATAATCATATTGCATTCAAAAGTTGTTGTTTTTTTTTTCAATGTTTTAAACTGAAATACTGGTCACAGCTTTCTATAATATTGCACCTTTAGTATAGAAACATCCTCCATACATACAGTAAGTTTTTTTTGGTTATTTTATTCTTGAGAAGGACCCACTTTGTTCAGCTCACCAGAGATTTTCATGTGTGTATGGTGACAACACTGTTTTAAGTTTTAAGTTGTTCACTGGAGTCTCTCCTGTTCCAGCACCATGGACAGAGTTCTGCCTTTGAGGCAGCCTGTGCGTCCCTAAAGCTCAGCTGACACAGTAAAAACCGATTTCATCATTATCTCACATCGGTTAATCATTGATAAGCATTTTTCTTTGTTTCCATTTCATCGTTATCTCTTTATAGTCCCTGAATGGCTCGAGTTAAATAGAATGACTCGCCATATCTTAAACCGTCAGTGACCACGCATCATTTCCGGTGATTAACCTGTGACTGGCCCGTTGCTTTCTGCCATATCTCTACTTTAAAAATGTTTCCTGTTTTGCTATGTAGGACACAAACGACCATTTACTGTAAACCCAGAGAGTCAAGGTCATGTGAACAAGAGTAGAAGAAGATATGT
The DNA here is from genome assembly GCA_903131615.1 of Diplodus sargus. Classification (NCBI taxonomy): domain Eukaryota; kingdom Metazoa; phylum Chordata; class Actinopteri; order Spariformes; family Sparidae; genus Diplodus; species Diplodus sargus. The sequence continues at coordinate 4,454,084 of CAEMYA010000161.1, forward strand.
TGACAGGTATGTTGATGACCACACAGAAGTGTACAGCTGATATTGAGCATGCCGACATTATAACACTGTCAGAACAGGACTTTACCCTCACAACTTGTACTCTGTTAAAACAGTAACTAAGGGAAAGGTAAGTTAAGTAAGGAAAAGATAAAGGCAAAAAAATGGGGAGGAGAGATCAGGAAGACTTGTTTGACTGTCTGAGAACTGTCTGTGCGTATCCTCTTTCTAGTTCTCTTCTAAATATAAAGCTACAGCCAGCAGCTGTTAGGTTAGCTTAGGTTGGAAACAACTGGAAACTGATTTTGTTTTTTTGAAACCAGAAGGGATCATTTTTGGACAAGAGGGTGTAGCTGAGGAGGATGCCCTGATTGTCAATCACAAGGTAGCAACGGCAAAGTCCTTTAAGTCAAATCTTACCACTCGGCAGCCATCTTTGACCAAACAAGACCAGGCTTCTATCTAAATGAATGGGGAGAGAGCCCTAAATTCACTTTCAGTGGTCACTTGGAAATAAAAGCTGCATGTGCAGAATCACAACTCAAATCTGATTAAAAAAAAATCTGCCTAAAAAGTTTGGTGACTATGCCCCAAATTAGGTTTAAAGCATCAACTTATTTTACACCTCAATCCAGACTGGTGTGATGTGACACTGTCAGCTGATCCAACCAGAGCAGTTGAATAAATGTGAGTCTAATGTGTGATAAAATTTACTTTTCTTGGTGATCCTGTGCAGTAATGTTTGGGGAGGAAGGGGCCAGATATGTATCATACAACTGCCATTCATGGTGTTGTGCACTTTTCTACCAAAAACGTTTTGAGGGATTTGCCTCCTCTCTTATAACGCCACGGGCCACGCCCTAAATCATACTCTGTTTTACCATGTCTTTACTGGTGGGGAAGGCGACTCTGGGGAAAGATAGTTGATTGCTGAGTCACATTCCCAGGTTAGGGTTGGGGCATTCGGTTAGGATTACGGGCCGAATACTGATGTCTGGCTTTGGCGTTTGATGACCTGGTAATGAAACTCAACCCTTGACTGTCTTTCTCCAGAATCTCTGTTCCTAACTTCAACTCTAAAGCACCATGACATACAAAAGAGGACTTGAAACTACCTACTGAGACCATATGCTCATGAGGAAACTGTTTACTGAAGTAATAAATCCAGTGAGAAGTCGTGTCATTTTCTCATAAGTTACATTCAGTCAGATTTCTTTTTGAAACCAGTGGAGTCGCGCCCTGCAGGCCATCACCAAGAATGCAGGTTTAAGACACATCGAATTCTGAGCTCCATTCATGATTCATTCAGTCAGTGGTTTAAACCAATCCCAGCTGTCTCAGGGCGAGGGGCGAAGTTGCCAGCTCATCGCGGGGCCCTCTCTGATGGCAGAGGCCGCCATGCAAGGTGCCAACTGCACATCAGGAGCAATTTGGGGTTCAGTGTCTTGCTCAAGGACACTTTGACATGCAGCTCAGCTCAGCCCAGAGCTGGGATTTGAACCAGCAACCTTCCGATCACTAGCTGACCTGCCACCTTACAGCCACCCCAAGTTGAGAAGCATGAGTGTTAAATAACTCCGCCCGAGTGTATCTGTGACTCTACTGCAAATACAGGCAGCCTATCCGTGCAGCTAGACTGAGGTTTTGCTCAGGCCTGTCTCAAAAAGATGGCTGCAGGGGGTCTCTAAAGGAGTAATCCAAAGGAGAGGTATGACAGGAATTAAATGCAATTCAGTGAAGCAGGAAAACCTACCCCTGAAACCGCATTAACACTTGAGTCTTCTTACTCATTCAGTTAAGCATGGACGGTATGTACAGTACAAGCAGGCAGAGAGGAACACAGGGTGATGGGCACTTTGTACCTCTCTCTCACCCCCTCAGCAAAGTTACAAAACGCTGCATTCTTTCCACAGATCCCAATGATAACATGGGCCGCACCGCCTTTGAATGGCAAGCAAACCTACTATTGATGTGAGCCTTGAATTCCTGCACCATTCATCCATCTCAGGCCTTCTTTTGAACTCAGAAATGTGTTTGCTTGTCACACATTTGAAGCATTTAAAGGGTTTTCTCCCCTCCCCAAAAGATTCTTCATGTTGAGTTTCTTTACAGCAGACAGCGGTGACAGTGCACTTTACCAAGACAAGGCCATAAATCAGAAAATAAGAGATAAAAACAAGATGTGGTCAATTTTCCTTTTTGTTTTTTATACTCAGCAAGAAGCTCCTGCACTTTGCCCTCTATATTTATAATGTTAAAGGTGCAAAATGTATACATTTTAGTTTAAAAATAGACATATATTATCAGCAGAATGTGAATAAATAACAGTTTTAGTCAAAGACATCTATGTATTGTGTTGAGATATTTACTGAGGTTAGCATGCTAACCAGCCCCATGCCTGAAAGCTCCTGTGAAACACTCCCCTGGTAACCCAGCTAGCTGCTACGTTAACTGAGCTAACAAGCTATCAGTAGGTACAGTCATGGGTGTACAAAAAGAATAATGTTAGCAGCCGTTAGCTGTACTCTGGTGACATGTTGACCCTATTTGTTGGGAGTACGAATTCAAGGTGGCCAAATTTAATATATTTCACCTTTAATAAGGTTTCAGTGCGTCATGTTATTTTCGACAAGACTGCAAGAGAAGAGGACAGTGCATGGGAGCTTTTTCTTCAGATTTTGTTCGGCCTTGGTCTTCTTCCACGCAAGTCTCGATCTGCAGTTTATCTTTACAGGTACAACCTTCGACAGACAGACAATAATCAAAGACACGGGTTTGATTTGATTACAATTTATTTGCCAGCCAAAGTATCCTACATATCTTTCCCTTAGGAACAATAAATACAATTATTTTAATTTCATGAAAATAATAAATCTGTTGATCCATAAAAGAAAATGTATGTATCTAACAAAATAATGAGTGAACACATGCCATGTATGTGAGAACTTATTGTACACAATGAGAAAAGAACTTAAAAATCATACTTGAGTTAAAGTTAGGAAATCAAGCCAAAATATTGGCAGAAGTGAGTCGCTCAATCAAACAGTTACTTGAGTAAAAGTATTCAAGTATTTGATATGAAATGTACTCAAGTATTAAAATTCCAAGTAATAGTATATGATATGGTCAATTATATATATATATATATAATTAAAAAAAAAAATCTGATTGCTATTAAAATGAATTGACTTTGAAATACTTAAAATGTACTTTTAGACAGTACTTGAGTGAATGTACCTAGTTACATTTCACCACTGCCTGTAAGTGCATGTACAGTATGAATGTCTATTTTCCTCTGTTACATCCGTCTATGTCAGTGCTGCCCTGGTCTGTCTGCACTGTGACACAGAGTCAAACATGACCAGTGGTGCAGCGTTGTCCTCTCCTGGTAGTTGCTCCTCTCGACACTGATCCTCCACATCCGTCTCCATGATGTGTTTGCAGAACTCTGTCATATTTTCCACCCTCTATCCTCGGGTACAAACAGACACCTTCGAAGCGCTCCGACCGTCCTGCATCAGGTCTGTCAGCGGCCCTTTGTTCCCCCCCCCTCTATTGAAGGAGTGTCATTTGTTCAGGTGCTCGCTGCTGTCTTTCTCTCACCGTCGCTGCCTCAACAGCCACATTGTTTTTTAGCCAGCGTTCCTTGTCTGTGCATCCAGAGCTCTCCTGTTGGCCATAGATCTGAGGGACAGGAAGTAGGTCAGATTATTAAGTAAAATGAGGTCAAAATATCACATGTCACTGAAGTTGAATTCTTGTCATTCAAAGCTCACCGTAGGATGCTGAGTATGTTGAGTTGACGTCTTTTTACAGATCTCTTTGGGGAGGTGATTCCAGGGCTGCACATGAGGAAGAACATCATAGTTGGCGAATAAATTAAAAGAGACTAAATACAGACTGCCCATGACATTTCATTTTGCCACTTTAAAGTTTTATTGCTATTGTTCTAGTTAAAGAATATCTAACTTACATGAAGGCATTAAAATTTTACTTTTTTACACTCTCAGCCACCTAAACCGAGATTTATCTTTACAAGCTCGCTAAACGTTTTACTTTACAAGAAATCACTGTCACTGTTCACCCATGAAGTCTCCTGTCTTCGCCTGTCAGTCACCCTCTTATCTCTGCTGTTTCTAGGTAGTGACACAATTCTGGGGGGCATTTTCTAGGAAACAAGATATCTCGACTTGGCCTCTAATTGCTTCTCAACTTGCTTCACCCCTCCGGAAACAGACTTTGTGCACTAGACAGAAATCATTCTACCCCCAAGGCCTCGGCTGTATAATTTGATGATCACAGTGGGAATACTGAAACCACTCCTTGTCCTCCACAAAGGGCAATAACATTTGCCTTTTACTCTCACGTGGGCCCTGCTTCACAGTTGTTTTGGATGCTCAGGGGCCTTGACTCACCTCTGACGACAGAAGCTGGCGCAGGTTTGATCATCCGGGCTGGCACAGCTGCAACGGCAAGTAGATCTCCTGCGTCTGGACAGAGCGCTGCCAAGACCATAAACTGTCGTCTTACTGCAGAGAGAAGGACAGACACGGTGCCATGAGCGAGATATAAACATTGTGCAGACTTTGCTCTTTGATACTTCATGTCCATTTAATCACCTAGTGATATGATCGCAATTGTTTATTCTGGATCAGGACGCTGATGCACTTCTGTGTTGTGTTGCTAATCATCCTGACCAAAAGTTACTATACAGAGTATGCACGTGTGTCCTCTCGTGCTCACCTGGGAGTATTGACCCAGATGATATCCAGGTGGCAGAAGTAGTGGCACTCAGAGTCCAGTATGTTGCTGCAGGCGCAGCGCTTGGTCCTCGCTCTCTGAGGGACACGGTCAGCAGCCTCCACCTCCTGCTGCTTCACCACCGGTAGACCCAAACCTGGTTAGAGACAGAGCCACTCAGTAACAGAGACACAAAGCATCAGCATCTGTCAGGGTTCTACTGTTTTACCGTCTGTTGTTTTTAAAAACAGATGGAACCGTTACATCACCACAATTTGCGTGTGAGAACATGAAAAAGCTCATCAACCATCCTTAAATTCTTAACAAATTCTTCCTGCAAAACTCATCAGTCTTGATATTTAACAGTGAGCAAACAAATGTATTTACAGGATGGATATGCATGGATTCCTTTCGCGCTAAGTTCTCACATCTACTTCATCTTGTATCGTTTTTTGATTAAAAAACCCACACAAATTCAAGAAAAAATGCTTCTACTCTTCCTCCACGCTTCCACCACGTGTGCTTGCGTTGGTACAGAAATCAGTTACAAACTGTCTGTCAACATTGAGCAACAGTAAAAATCCGCTCCAGATCAAAAGAGCAGCTTCTGTGTGACAAATTGACCCTTTTATGTGTTCTGGGCTTGCCAAAACACGCATGTGCATTAACATGCAGTGATGGCCACTGCTTGCTTTGTGCACAGTGAAGCTGACATAAACTCATTCACAACACTGCTAACAAAAACACAAGTTGTACGTTGTTACCATTCTCTCTTTTAACATAACTGACAAAGTTCCCAGATTCATGTAAAGGATCAGAAGCTTACATGTGATGTCATGCACATCTTCTAAAACTAGAGCAAATACTGTAATCTTTAAGAATATATCTTATGAAAAGTAGGCTTACCCTCCTGCATTGTAGCCCACAGAGTGATGAGAAGAAGCACGCTGGTGTTAGCAGTCATACTGTAGCTGATAGCAGCTGGACGAGGCTCTGCAGAGAGATGATTATCCGTACAGTCACAGCTGTGTTGTATTTGCTACTGCTGTTTGTCTGCAGGTGTCTGAGTTCTGCCCTTCTTATACCTCCCTCACATGATGTAATGGAATAAGCTCCACCCACAGCTGTTTGCCATGGAGCCACAGTGTACGACCCCAGGGTGCTGGAAACCTGTGACACATTCCAGGAATATCTGGTGATTTGTAGCCTCTTCGTGACACCGCTGTCACCCGCTGAGTGACATTTTAGTCTGAAGTTTACTTTTGGATAAGGAAATGTCTACTTCCTCGAGCTAGAGAAGCGGAGGAGGACATGAAGTTAGAGGGATCGCCTAATGTGCTGGAGTAGAGAGATGGAGGCTGATGTGTGAATAGGGTCTAATAAGCGATGGAGGAGGAACAAGATAATGGATCCCAACAGAGATCACTGGGATAATTGGAGGGAAGTGATATGTTGGTTTGCAAAGGAGACATTTTAAATTGGACAAAACATATAAAATCAAGCTTCATCATTGATATCCAAACCCAGAAATGTAAATCAGAAGACCAGATGCTTTTTAATTTCGAAATCTAACCTGTGAAGCTCCTAATACAAAGCCTGACACAATCTCATCCAATGATTGTGACCTTTAAATGTATTCTGAAACTGAATTGGAATCAAAAACACTTTTAGAAATGTCTATAAAATACCTTATTTTGAGCAAATATGGATTAATAAACCTTTTGACCTCCAAGTACTGTACTGGCAGTTTGATGTTACTGAAGTTAGGTGCCACCATTCAGCAATTTATTGGACTTAACAAATCAAATCAAATATTTGCTACTTACTTTTTAATTGTAGTCTTCTTGAATGAGCCAAGCCAGTGACAAGCTGAAAATAATTTGTTAATAAAACTATACTGAAATATGTTTTTGTTTTTGTTGTTGAGGCGACTAATGTTAGTGATGCACTGGACATCCAAAAAGTCTGTTATTTCCCCCAATGGTGCGTCTACTCTCTTAGTAGATAGTGAAACAATACATCACTATCACTGATTCACATTACAGATTGATGTGACTTGTGCAGATTCCCAGAATCTCAGGTGATGCCGTCCCAAACCAACAGCGAGTTAATGACAACAATGACATCTAAAATTCATAATTCAGCAGAAAGGAAAACACAATGCACAACAGAGAGCGGGAGGTGGATTGACACCCCGGTGCTACAAATGAAGCGGGAAGAAAATAACCAACCTCTATAGACTATAGAATATAGAATATAGAATATAGCCACACTACCCTGCTGTATGAGCTGGAGTAAATTAGCTAACTGTAAAACCTACGTTTAATAAGCATATATTTGCTAATGTTAAGTCAATGTTACTGGACTTTGCTAGCATGTCCAATGTTTCAGCCTGGTTGGAAGACCGTTCTTATCGCATCTAAAAAAAAAAGTTTTTAATTTGCAGTACCAACATAATGAATGAATGAGCCTTCAAAGCTTGTGAATGAAACATGCAAGGCTTGATGATTAACGTGAACTGCACTAATTCTCATCGTGGTGAGGGCTGTGGGCTGCATGTAGAAGGGTCCTTGGGCAAGATACGAATCCCCAAACTGCTCCTGATGTGCTGGTCGGCACCTTGCATGGCAGTCACCGCCATCAGTGTATGAATGTATGCATGAATTACTGTAAGTTGCTTTGGATAAAAGGGTCTGCTTAATACCCTAAATGTAAATGTAATGTAAATGGCGTAGGTGAAATAAAAAAACTTGGGGCCTTTTTTTTTTACTTCTTTAAACCAATCACGATCGTTTTGGATTAACAATGAGCCAGGATGCAGCTACAGCAATACGGTGTCTTTTTTTTACACGTGGGCGGTTGGACCAGGCATTAAAAGGCAAAGAAAAGTTGAACAAAAACAGCTGCTAGCTTGTTTTAGTTTATACCATTAGCAACAATCGGGTAAAGATACCTTTTCTTCTTCAGCAGGTAGATTGCTCGCTCATTTTTGTTGTATCCCATAGCAACAGGAATTTTAAAAACAGTAGGAGACAGAGAGCGGAAGGGAGGAGAGTGTCCACTGATATAACCCTTCGTCCTGTGAGTCAGACTAGTCATTTTGTGACTGTATGAGTATAACTGTCATAAAATCCATTAAAGAGTTACATTTGACTGAAATGAAGCCTCCATGATGGCTGGTGAGGGCTCACATACAGATAAGCAGGCTGCTCTTCCCTGCCCCTCTGGCACCATACGCTGCTGGTCATGTCCCACCCACATGGTGCCCAGTATGCAGGTCAGCCGTGCCAGAGTCATGCTGATAGCCAAATGGCAGCCCTCACTCATGTGAATACAGTCCATGCATGTTCAGATTAGTAGCATTGATACTATCTTCGCTGCAATTATTTCCCAGAAGAGGACGGGCCCCTTTTATGATTGGGAAATCATTTTCATTTTCTCCTGTGAGCTGAGATCATTTTTGTCCGACGGCAGCCTGTGAGTATGTGAATCAGGCAGTGTATTCGGGAAAAATATAAATTGAGAGATAGACATGTAATCTGTTTGTTATGTATAGTTTTTACTATAAGAGCATTTTGTCATTTTCATTTCCCTTGTATGGATGGTGTTTACCTAAAGGGGCTTACAGTCCGTTTTCCATGAAGCACAACACCTGAACATATAGAACACAACAGAGAGCAGACAGAATGTTTCCTCGGCAGTGCACTAAAACATGTCAATGAAAACACTGAGAAGAGCAAATGAAGCACAGAGGAGGACAAGTGGGAGGACAGAACAGAGGATAGTCAATACAATGATTTTGTGTTGTGTAATAGGGAGACTGCGTATGGTTGTAACACTTTTTACTTCAGTACTGAATTCTGTAGTTATTGTTCTCACTCTTTTATATCTTATAAAGTACCCTGTTTTTTGTTTTGTTTTTACTACAAATGGATGCAACACCATGCAATTTGCTACAAAATGAAAGTGGAGTGGAAACCTAAGTACATAGACACAAAAGGGTTTTCAATTTGTCTGACCACCTATGCTAGAATTCAGTTTTAATATGGTCTCCAGTGGCTAACCTGTCATATGCTTACCTCGTGTAGTCTGTGCAAGTGCAGGACTGCTGCCTGAGTCAAATAGTCAGCCAACAATTGCTTTTCCCCCCTTAGAGAAAACTTTGTTTTTTGCTCTTATAACTAACACTGAGGAAGAGTTATTAGTGAGTTGATCAGGATGTACTAGTGTCAGAATATATAATCTGCCAGACTACCGGTGGGGAGGGCACAACATTTCCCTCTCACATAAACATTTGTGGAATGTGTAACATGGTGGATGAGATGTCCACACTGAAGATGTTATAACACATTCTTGCACCAGGGGTTATAAGTTCAGTTCCCTAAGGAGCACAGATGTAACCCCTGTGCCGTCACATCAAGCAGCCGTTCGATCTCTGGAATATGGATAGCGAGTAAAAGCAATGCAAGTGAGAGGAAAGCTAGGGAGTCTCTCTTTGTTCAGCCACACTCCCGTGTGTTCGCCAGCTTCTGTCCTTAACGCAGGTGTTTATTTTTAATTAGCAACCTTACCTCCTCAGTTCACTCTTCTGAAAACATTATCAGCCTCTAACCCTTCTGATTCGGTGCAGTCGGCTGTACAGAGCTTTGAAAATGGAAGAGAGCTCATTCCCTTAAAACTAGTTTTCATATGGGTGTCTAAAAATACAAGTGCCTCCCCTGTTGCCTGTTTTATAACATTTTTTTGGAACGTCAAGTCACAGCAGCAAACATCTCTGGGCTTCTTGTCAACACACTCGCTGCTGTGCCTAAGTCAGCTTTACGTAATCCACGTCTTGCTGTGCTGTTAAACATTGTTGTGCAAAGCACCAGTGACAGTGAATGGAAACAAAAACACTGCAGGGATGGGAGTGATACATTAACAGGAATATTGTTTTATATTGTTTGTTTTGTACTCCTTTAGTTGCATGTGAAAGGAGTGATTAAAACAGTTCTGTAAATTGGATGCTATACAAGGGTTTAATCGTTGAAGGATCAAAATCAGCCTTTGGAAATGATTAGTGAGTGTCCTCTCACAATCATAAAAAATGGGCGTTTACAACTCATTGTTACAAAATGAATACACAATTGACCTATATAACCAACAGAATTTATAGACTTGTTATTTTATGTTGGTTGAGATTTGATAAGGTGCATTTCTTCAGAAAGGTGTGTGTTCACCCTCTTGACCCTAATCAAATCCAAGTGAGCAAGAATGCAAATGACACCACCTCCTTTATCTAACATATCATTCCTCCATGGAATATGATAATATTTGGATGGATACCTTGAGGGTTGCTGATTTAGTAAGGACATCTAGTGGTGCCTCTAAAGGAATACAGCTGCCCTGAAGTAAGAAAAGCTCAGCAGACTGATAAATGTGGGCTTATATCTGCTACTTAACCCTTGCCACATGGCGAACAATTAAGAAAAACGCCTTAATAAATGAGCAGAGAGGCACCATAAAAGGAGACACCACAGAGGTTTTAGATCTGCTATAGATCAGGAGAGTATAACATGTTGGCAGTAATAGTTTCTGTTACCACTGATAATTTCTACAAAACATGTCATATCATGTTCACATGACATTATCATCATGATCATTTGCGTGACAAAAAACAGATATATTTGACTGATATATAGGACGGACTTAATGGGCTCAGCAGGTAGGGCAGGTCAGCTAGTGATCAAAAGGTCGCTGGTTCAAATCCCAGCTTCGGGCTAAGTTGCATGTCGAAGTGTACTTGAGCTGTAGTGTGTAACTATTTTTGGTTATATTTGCTAAAATTGTCATTATGATCTGACAGTAGAATAACATACATGTCAGCTGTGTAAAAATCCACTGTCCGAAAAAAATGCCCCACCATTGGCCACGTCAAAGAGAAGAAATAAGAAGACTGACAAAGAAAAGCAGTGAAAAACAAAGAATTGGACAGAGCCAGAGAGAAAACAAGGATAAATATTGGAGCGTCATTTCAGAGGTGTAGGGAGTTGCAGCAGAGTTTGCTGCTTTTCTGCTGGACAAGTAAGGACCCCTGCTTGATATATTTTTAATTCTGTTTTAACCACTAGGCTATGGTGGCAGCGGTTACAGTAATACTCACAATAGCGCATATGGTCATACAATGTTTCAGTCGAGCTACGTAGCTTGTTGCTAAATCTAGCTTGTTAGCTTGAATGCTAACTCCGGTGTTAAGCTTTGTCTTTATGGCTGCTGGTTAGCAAAAGTGTCACAGTGCCGGGCAGTTATAATAATGTTTGTGTTCAGGATGCTCTGAAGTGGTTGAGTTGGTTTAGAGAAACAATGTAGTGCCGGGTAGTGATTAGTTGGTAACTTCGTCTACAGCAATGTGAAGAATATTGTCTGTTACTCAGGATATGTACAGTCATTGGCTTATGTTGTTGTTGTTATTTTGAGTGTGAAATCTTGGTTATCTGGCTTCTTCTGTTATCGTCATTCCTCTGTGGGGAGGAGCTTTGAAGGCAGGGCTGAAGCGCAGCAGAGAGGAAGAAGGAGGGACCTGGGAGCTGTGCTCATTCAAATATTCTGGCTAAGTCCACTTTTTCTCAAAACTCCAGACTGCAGCTTTAAGTGAGAAAGTACAAAGTACAACTAAACTTAGGACCAACTACACCAAGCCAAGACCAAAATATCACAACGCACCACAAACAACCACTAATATCACCACAGGGTACCACAAAAAGTTACCATAAATGACAAAGATATGACAACTTGTGTTCTAACAAATTCTGATGCGACCAGTTGGACACAGATAGATAGATACATGTTGTAGTTTTAACGTGGTTTCTTTGTCAATGTTCCAACTTCCCTGATTTGTTGTGGAAAACCAATTCATTGGTTCATGACACAAATAAATCATTAAACAACAATTCTGTAAAACTGTAAATAAAACAAGCATTGTGGTAGGAATGCTATTGCAGCCAAAGCACGATGCTGTGCACATGGTGGCATGGGAAAAAAACAACCACCCTCAGGGGAGTCTGGTGCATTTTTTATTTCTTCAATGACTAGAAATTTTGCTGTGTGTGAAATCTGCAGGGCACTTAATCCTCCGGTACCAGCCAAGCTCAATTCCTCATCTCTGTCACCAATTCAAGTCACAAGAACATCATGAAAAAGACACACAGATGTAACAAAAACATCCTTTTTTCAATAAAAAAAAGTAAAAAAAGAAAAACAACCTTGACACAATGATCATTGTCATCAAATAACAATAAATAAGGAGCGCTCTTCCCTGTACAGAGATATAATCTAATCTAAAATCTTTTGTAATAAAAAATAGAACTTCAGTGCAATTCCTTTGACACGTTTCTGCTGCTCCTTCAATATCTCCGCCATGCGACACTCTGTTACCCTGGCATTAAAGCAATGGAACAGAAACAATCAAAACACCAAATATTAACCCTCCCAAATGACACAAAAAAGCAGATATAAAATTTCACAGCCTTTCTTTGTCTATCTGTACTGTACATCTCAAAACACAAACCTGGACAGAAAAGGCACAAGTAACTACAATTTGTGTAATACTGGACAAAATTTGGACAAACAGAAATTGAATTATTTTTGTTTAAAGATTTTGGTCATTTACAAATTTATACATATTCCTTTTACATATATTCAAACAGACATTAAGATTACCAGTATCAATACAGATACAGGAGGGATATATTTTCATATATATAATTTAGATGTATATAGATAGACATTATTTTTACAAAGAAAAAAGTGCATTTTTATAACAAACCTGAATATTGCCAAAGAACAAACATTTAAGTTAACAATAGTATTGAAAACTGTATAAAAACAAAGTAATAGAAAACAAGACTAGTGTAGCAACCAATAAAGCAAAATGGGATGCATGATGCATCAAGGTGTAGACACTGTTACGTGCTCTGGTCTGCTCTGGTTGAGTCTCCTTTAGCGCTTCCCTCAACCCAATCACCACCAGAATGTGGCTCCTCCCCCTCTGGCTGCTGTCCAATGACAAGCGAGGCTACAGGAGCTGCTAAACTGAGGGGTGCTCTTGAACGACTGTCTCCGACGCTGCGTTCGCTGGTCTCAGTAGCAGACCTGCAAGTGTGGGCTGAGCTATGTGAGCTGCCATATTGCTTTGAGTCTGAGGTCTCCAACTCCGTTTTGGAACATGTTAGTGCTGTGCTGAGAATGCACCGCCCTGACTGGCTGGTTCCTGCTGCCTGGTGCTCCCACCAGTGGTCTCCAGGAGTCCTAAGCCCTTGAGTTCTAGGGGTCCCGCCCCAGGATGATTCAAATCTGGCCAGTGATGGCCCCTCCATAGGGGGAGATGTCGGGGACGAGGGGGTGGTAGGGTGGGACCTTGGTCTAGCCTGTACCATTTGGATCCCTCCGATGGGGATCATCAGGCAGGGGACCTTGGCTTGTTGGGAGTGCATGGGAAGATGGCTGAAGATGGTGTCTGTTGTTTGGGTGCCAGAATAAGCCTCGCACGTAGAAATACGGAAAGCAGGTGGAAACAAGCTGGTTTCTGGCAATGCTGGCCCTCCTGCTGCTTTACCACCTTTCTCCTGTAGGGGGAGCAAAGACATCATCATTACAGTTCATAGACTCACTCTGTCAGTGCAGTCCTGTACACTGAGATCTTCCTAGTCAAAGTGCAGAGGAAATCCAGTACATTGTGGTTGCTGTCTATGTCTTGGCACAGACCAAGTAAAAAAGACTCACCGGTTTGACAAGGCTACCCTTTGTACCTGGGCTCTCCCATGGCAGGTATCCAGGGGTCCTGTGCTGTAACCCCAGTGGCAAGGGAGGAGTCCGAGCTTGGACTGACCGGTAGCTGCTGGGTGAAATAGGAAGAAGAGGAGAGAGGGGTCTGATGGGAGACGGTCCTCTCTCAGGGGAGGGCGAGACATGCCGGTTGGGTGAAGACAATTCCGTCCTGGGGGAGAGGCTGTGGAGGGGTGATGACAGCTCCAGACGTGGAGAGAGGCTGCGGCTGGGAGAACAGCTCTCACTACTGGGGGAGAAAGCTCTTGGTGATGCCTTCCAGCCCCGCCGGGAGAACAGCGCTCTCCTGCTGCCTGGAGAGGCGGCTCGTCTACTGGGCCAAACTCCCCTTGGGGACAACTCTGGACCGGGACTGGGACTGGTGTGTGAGGGCTCGGGTTCAGGAGTGCCCTGCTGAGAGTGCCTACTGCAGCTGGAGTGCCCTCCAGCTGATGGGTGGGTGTCTGACGAACAGGAGGATGGCGGGTCATCATGGGACTCGTCTTCCTCATCGTCATCATCATCTGTGTCGTCATTGTCCTCAGACTCCTCCACGTCAGAAAATTGATGTTCCTCCTGTTCCTCGGAGCCACCCACACGCTCATCACTTCCTGCTGTTTCTGCGGACAGAGAAAAATTCACTGTTTAAATTATACCCTTTAAGGTTCATATTATGGTATACAGTATACTCTAAACCTGTACTGAATCTACAAAACATGTTAACAACAATTTTTAGGAACAAGCACAAAGGGTTAGGACAGCGTACTGTGTCTTTCTGACAAACCTCACCCACCACCCATCAAAACCATGTTATAAATAGACTGAGGATGAATAGAACTGAATTTAATTGAATAGCATCATGCCTCTATTCACAAACTATCTCTACAGCCTTGTGAATGAAAAGGCGGTTTAAATTATGTGTCCTTGGCTCAGGTGAGTGTAGTCTGTCAGCAAGAAAGAGACAAAGAGGAGAGACGAAGTAGAGGAAGGTTAAAGGGGAAATCGTGAGGTGGCTGGCTTTTTCCGGGGACGGATGAATGTGTTGGAATGGGTGCTGACATATGCCAGCAACACATCCTTGAGAACAAGGTGAACTTGCCAGACAGCCACAGCCACATCAGGAAACATTCTGTATTCGTCATTCATTTAGCTTCTGCTTTTCCGCATTTCTTATGCATGGCCAAAGGGAGGAGAATAGAACATAGTGTTGCATAAGCTGTCAGTGCTGAGCAGCTACAATTCTTTACAGGCACAAGTTCATCCAGCTGTGTACCAATATTTCTCTGCAGTGGATGGGAAATATGTGAGATGCTTCTCCATCCCCTCTTAAGTACCTGTTTCCTCGCTCTCCGGCTCGTCGAGTGATGACTCAGATACTCCCATCGCCTGGCATTTTTTCCCATGAGCCTTCGACTTCATATGTTTAGTAAGGTTCCCTATGAAGGAACAAGAAAAGCACATTAGGATTGCCCTCGACTTTTTGAGGGTAAGAAAAATTAAGAGGGATATATTTGCTAACTGCGCCTTAAACTATAATGAAATAGAATGAATAGCAGTACAAATCATGTTTCAAGTGACTCGTTAATTGTTCCCTTACCTTTGGTTTTAAAGGCAAAATTGCAGTGTTTGCAAATGTATGGACGGACATCTGTGTGCGTTCGGATGTGCTTTTTCAGCATGCTCGGCTTCTTACAGCGGATGCCACACTCTCCACATATGTACTTGCCCCTGCCGCGACCTCTCACATAAATGTACTCTTCGTTGGACTTGAACCTACATGAGAGAGAGCGAGGACAAAGAAATAGCTATACAATTAGGATTAGGTTGGTCATTCTGAATAGATACTGCCATTTATAATAAAGGCATACATAGTTTTGTACCAACCCTACAATGTGCTTTGGGTTGTTTTCTGAGGACTTGCATTTTACACATCATACCCATGACATGAGCCCTTCAGAGGCTGAGATAGTTAGGATTACTTTCATATAAACTGCCAGTGTCACTGTATTGAAAGTATAGTAGCTGCATGTATAAAGCTTTTTCATTGCTATACACTGAATTGCATTTATTTCTGATATTTTATTTTTGGGCCACATGAGGGCATCAGAACAACCTAAAACACACATATTTTCACTCTTGTGAAGTTGTGTTTTTGGCAACCTGTTGGAATTCAGTCCATTCTACTTTTCACTTTATTTGGTCTCCAACAACCCTCGTGGATGTATCTGGCTCTTCAGCTGATAATGTTCAACAGCTAGTTTCTTACTTGGCCTGTCTATCATTTGGTGCTTTGCAGGAAGCACACAGTGGGTACATTTGCTGGAAAGAAGGTTGATGACAGTTAAATTTGCCAGATGAAAAGCCAAATAATCTGTTAAAAGATGCTAAATGCCCTGAAGCTGAATTGGGTGATAATTCTCTTCAGCTTTGTCACAACAAGCAAGCACTTGTAGAGCATTCTACCTGGTCATATTAGGTGTGCTCTAAACTGAAAACATCCCCTTTAAGATGCGTATTTCATGAGTCTGGTCTGATGGTTTACCATTATTTTATAATTGTATGCTACTTTGTATTATTGGTTCCTTTATTGATTTAGCTCATGTGTTTAATTATTATTATTATTGAACTTAATTCGAAATTACTGAATTTGTATTACTGTTTTGTGTGTTATTTATTTTCCTAATCGGTTGATAGTCATTATTTTATGTCGTTGAATGGTTTATAATGCACATGTATTCTTTATGTTTATTTTTATTGTGCCTCCTTATCGCTAATGTTTTATACTAACCGCATTGTTTTTGTCGATGCAACTTCCATTGTAGCTTATCCTTTGTGTTTCCACCTGTAATAACATGTGCCATATAAAATAAAGCTTGGCTTGCTTGTTTGCGTTTTACATAACACAGTCATGTGACCCACTGTTCTCATAAAATATTGATATGTGCACCTTTAATAATGATAATAAATGTGGATGTGGGTTTATGTGTAGCACAAATACACAAACACACACACACACACACACACACACACGCTAGGAAGAGAAACTGGGAAACAAGGCTTTCTTTAGGGAGGCGGGTCAGGGAAGCCCCACCAAAACCCCGGCAGCGCTGAGTCCCTTGGCTGTTCCCTCCACTACACCCTGGGCACACAGAGAATACCAGCTATTCTGCTGTGACCGGGTGGCCCAGCCAACAACAGCAGCAACTAAAGAGAGGGAAGGGAAGCCTGGCTATGGCCCACAACCTAAAATAGACACTATATATAAAAATCAAGCAACATTTTTAGGTCTAGTCTATAAAAACATTGTTTATACACAATCTCAGTGTTTACCAAACGGCTATTTGTGGACACAGCGGACCGCAGACATTTTAAATCTGAATGAATTGTCCTCTATGCAAAACTCCATCTGCTTTCACTTCTTATGAAGAGATGCACAATCCATTCTGAATTGTAAATATCCAACGTGTGCTGACTGTGTTTAATTACAGGATATGTGCCACATCTACAAGAACCCAGGCTGTGAATGCTCCCAGTTGTATAACAGAACCGGCAACAGCAAATCATAACAAATTGTTACACAAATGTAAAATAGTCTCAACAGTGGCATTATGTTGTATTCATTCAGGAGCTGGCTACTGTTTACTGGCATGTATTTGTTGCCACTGCTAAAAATATCCACCCGCATCTCAGTAAAAACAAGGCAGAAGTTGCACTTCACACATCGAGCATTAAATCAGAAACCTGTCTCTCGCTAAACTCAACCGACAGTCTGCCCCTGCTTGTACTCTAGCTTCCTGGCTGCCATGGCAGATTGGTGGAGAGAATGCCGCTTTCAAACATTGTGTGACTGATTGATAAAGTTATTGAATATCTTCGCAGCAACAACTGAATAACAGTAAAAGGCAGTGGTGCAGGGTACTGAAACATATTTTGATCATTATTTAACCAGAAAGGAGTGCTCGGGAATGGCTATGTCATTTCACCAGTATGTTTAAAGCATTATGACAAATCTGCAGTGTTGCTACCACTAAGATGTACACTATAAAAATCAATCTGCATGTTTTAACAGAATGCAGAAGGATACGGTTCAGCGTGTGTTCACTAAGAGGGATTAAAGCTGTTGTTCCACTGACTTCTGCTGCCACCAAGAAGGAATAGCCATGCTTTCTTATTTGCTAAGACATGTTATTGAGGGAAAAAAAGCTGCCTTGATCCAAAATCTGTTTCTTTAGCTGTGTGAATGTAATAAACTCTGCAGACCCCTGCACCCCTCTTTTTTAAAGGGATTTCTGAAATTGGATCCAGATGAAATCATGCAGGCCAGTGGAACATAAACAAAGCTGCATGATGCATTTCCATAAAAACAGTGTTGCTTGTTCTCTGCAATAAAACGAGTGACAGACAGTTGTGATTTCAATGTGTTGACAAAAGGGAGACAGGGATAATGAGTCAGGGTACAACACATTCTGCTGTGTTCAAGAGTAGCAGTGCTTATTTGCATGCACAGATAAAATACAACAGGACATCAAGAGGTGCAGGTACACACAGAGAGAGGACGCATAGAGAATGAAGAGAAAATAAAACATTGGTGAGTAAAACTGCAAGAGCTGCCAGAGTGGCACAGGCAGCATGAACAGAAGGAGGAGGGTGGTATGATGAAGAGTGAAGACTGTAGGCTGTTTATGGATGAAAATACAGACTTCCTCAATGTAATGGGGGGGCTGCAAATGATAAAGACTGGTAATTACTGCCTTATCTACTGTTAAGCAGACAACTCCTTCACACTCAATCTGTGTGCACATTTACAAAACACAGGACTTAATGTGCAAGTGTTGACACACACCACACACACAAAGTCATGTTTCCATCACTTTTGGGGACATCACATACTACATAACCTACATTCATTTCCAAGAGACCATAACTTCCGCTTGCCTTACCCTAACTGTAAACCAAGTCTTCACCCTTTAATTAATGATTTACATTTTGTCCCCATAGGGAAAATGGGGCCCCAAAGTGTAGTGTGTAAATAGATGTCCTCACAATGTGGGTAATACATGTTCAAACACAAATACACACACACACACACACACACACACACACACACACACAGACACAATTGTGTTTGCATCATTTTTGGCGACATTAGACTGAATCACAATTATTTTCTGGAGACCTACCCTGATCATAACTAAAAACACTACTTTCCAAAGTCAAACCCAAAACTGAAACCCTAGCCCACATTGTGGGGACTTACAAAGTGGAGTTTTTCCCATCTTCCTCTTTTATCCATATCTATCTGTGCCACAGCTTCAATGTAAATAGATCTGCACAGAATCAGCAATTGCATGGGGAAACGTTGAGCTCTAAACACATTAAACTGAAAGACGAGAGGCTGCACTGGAAACAATCACTCAGACATTTATAGAAAGCACAAATATGTAAATATGTGAATGCAGTTAAGTGTACAAATGCAGACAGGTTTGAAGACAAACAGTTGCACACACTGCACACAATCACAACTGATGATTGCTTGCAGATTGCCTCATATTGTTCCCCTGTGTCTTTTCAGTATGTTATATAACTGTAAAAACAGGTATTAATGAGAGTCTAACAGTGGAGTTAGACAACCTTTTCCCCCCTCGACGAGCACACACATACGCACACTTTCCAAATTAACACTTCTAAAAACACAGACACTCATGCCAGCAGCAAGAGGAAAAAGCTTGGCTGCAGGTACAAATGAAGTCCCTGCGGGTTCCATTGGCTCCCATCTGTTACTGTAATTCTCTATGTGCACTCCAGTCAGCTCTCCATAGTCTCTGTTTTTGCTGTCAGCGGGCGTTGGTTTGTGACAGAACAACAGATTACTTGTGTAATGAGGCACCGTCATTATTTGCAAATATTGATTTTTGAATTAAAAGATGTGCATTTTAACAGTCTCACTCTTGTAGTTCTTACCCGCCTTCAAAGATGCGAACACGAGAAGCCTCGCTCTGTTTGGAGGTGGAAGGTGCTTCCTCTTCTCTCATCTCTTTAGTGTCCTCCTTTTCATGTTGCTGCTGATCCTTTACTTGAGTGAGGGTGCTGGGTGGGGTGGCATGTACCTACACTCAAAACACATAGGAAATTTCAAAACAACTTAAAATGAAGTATTAACTTTAATTGTCAAGAGTACCCAACCAATTTAGTGCTGTACTCCTGTCAGATCGATGATAGACAGTTTGATAGAGCAGTACCAAAGATATTTTCTTTTTTATTCCATTAATTCTTTCTTGTTAGCTAGCAGTGGCTAATGTAACCTGGTAGCTGTTAGCCTCACACAGAGCTGAGGAGTACGCTGCAGAAGCCTGGCGAGTTCACTTCATTCTAACTCCACTGCACCAGTTTTTGTTCATTTTTGAAACATGTAGTTTTGAGTCTTAATAGCTGCAGGTAATGTCACCTGAGGCGGTTTATCGGATTTTGCACAGCTCTCTTTGGAGACACTAAAGGCTTATACAACTTTCACATATGCAGTAGTACTTCCTCAGACCTGTTAACAGACTTTGATGTTTGAAATTTTTCTCATTAAAACATTAACGCTGGGTTCATGAGTAAAACATCCAGACTAGTTAAAAAATACAACATCTTATATTCTACAGAAGTTCATGGTCTCCACATTAATTTATATACAAAGTGAGTGTACATTTTGGTTATGTTTACCTCTGACACACGTGGGGTCCTGCTACTGCTAGGGGCCGGTTTGCTTGTG
This sequence comes from Diplodus sargus, assembly GCA_903131615.1. Classification (NCBI taxonomy): domain Eukaryota; kingdom Metazoa; phylum Chordata; class Actinopteri; order Spariformes; family Sparidae; genus Diplodus; species Diplodus sargus. The sequence continues at coordinate 4,474,377 of CAEMYA010000161.1, forward strand.
GCTGGGGATGGGGCCATGGCCATGGTGTACGTCTCTGAGCTGTGCTTCTGTTTTGAGCACAGTAGGGACAACGCCACCTTAGTGCTGACACCTGGTAAGTTGGGGTTGTGGGCACTGACGCTCCAGGTAGAATAAACTGAGGTGCAAGGTTCCCTCAGGGCAGATGGATTGGGCTTAACATAGTTCAGGTAGCACCAGTTGACTGAGGTGGAGGTGTGGAGGCTGGGGTATGAAGTGATGCTTTCTACCCCCTGTTGGACCACTGGCGGCGCCTCCGTTTTTTTACTTGTTTTCTCAGATGACTCCTCCTCCTCCTTTTCCTCACTACCATGCTTCCTTGGTTGTTGCTCCTGCTCCTCCTCCACTTTAACAGTTGTCACCTCCCCCCTCTGAAGCCGTTTCTTCTCTCCTTCTTCCAGTTTTCTCCCAGCAGTTTTACTTTCTTCTTCCGGTCTTACCTTCTGTTCTATGACCCCCTTCTCCTCATCTCCAGCCGTGTGCTCCCCTTCCCCTTCCTCTTTTACCCTTTTCTGGTGACGTTGGGCCTCAGTGCTGAGCTCCAGACTGGCTGCAGGAGAAAGCATACGTTTACTTCCTCCAGCCCCCAGTGGACCGTATCCCTCCCCAGATCCTGAGGCCAGCTCTGTGGGTAGAGTAAGGGGAAGAAGGCTCTTAATATCTGTGGAGGGGACCTTCAAATAGGATCTCTGCAGCTTATCCCGTTCCACCTGGCCCATGATGACCATTGCTGTGCAAGAAATTGGTTCCTGTGAGTGAGTGGAGGCCAGGATCTGGGACAGGGTGGTATACATGGCACTGGCATAGGTAGGTATATGGGTCTGGAGCCTCACAGGCACCACAAGGGACACAACTGGTGTGAGCTGTGCCACGCATGTGGCGATGACTGGTCGTGGGTGGTGGTAGGAGATTCTTACAAGGGATTGATGGGTAAGGGCAGAAGAGATGGTGGGTCTGCTCTCTGTAGTTGGAGGGGAGGAAACATGTGCAGTAAGTCTTGGAGGGAAAGGCAAGTACAGAGTTTGACCATCTCTCGTTCTGGAGGTGAACTGGAGAGGAACTAGAGTAGGTAGCTGCGGTAGTGGTATACCCAACCTTTCTGCCATGTGGATTTGTGCTGGGTGTATCTGTATAGGTGGAGGTCTTGTCTGTGAATGTAAGAAGGCTCTGTGTATTATTTGGGTGGAGAGTACTTCAGAGAAGGCTGTGGTGACTGGGAGAAGCTGGGACAGTGATCCTGGGGGAAACGCTTGCTGGCCTCTGGGTTGAAAAGGCAGCACATCCTGAGAGCGTGGAAAGATTTGTGGCTGGAACAGCTGCAAGGCTTTCCCTGTGGTGTCTAGGCTGAACCGGGAGCTTGTCTCAGTTGAGTAGAGAGGAGACTGGATAGCACGGGAAGGCCCAGGCTTTGGACTGTCTGCTCTGGACAACTGAGTCATGCTGGCACCCTCCTCCTGCTCAGGTTCCCCTAATGTGGCATGCTTCACAAGGAGACACTTTCTCCTTTCTTTCCAGGAGGATGCAGACTGCTGAGGTGACAGTGACCCATAGTCAAAGGACTTACTTCTGGCCTCTGAGATCTGCTCTGCTTGTTGGGGGCTTGTTGGGGCCTGCTCTGAAGCTGAGCGCCTCATCTCCTTGTGGCTTTGATGGTGTTGGTGGGAAGTGGATGGCACCATCAGCATCTGGGAGCTTTGGCTACTGGAGGCCCAGGCAGCAGACTCTAGTCTTGCTGTGTCCTCAAATGAAGCAGAAAGGCTCGAAGTGTGGGAAATGTTGCTCTCTTGACTTGGGCTGCGAGGCAGAGACACAGACTCGAAGCTAGACTCCCCAGAGGACTGGGCTGCTTCTACCAGGCGGAGTCTCTTCTTCTTTGGTGGCAGCTTCTCTGCAGGGAGCTGGGCCAAAGTCTGGCTACGCTGAGGCCACTGGAACTCCTCTACTCTCTCTGCCTCCTAGGATATATAAACAGTTCATTCATTTACCATTCAGTGTAAGATAAAGAGAAATTGACTGATCACCTGCACTAACAGTTTATCAGGATGTTGAAGTAGAAAAACAATTTAAATCAAAGAAGGTAACACCAATGCATCAATGCTACTTTAAATAATAATGCACCTTGGATGAGGATGCTGTCACTGGCGGTGACACAGATGGCATGTCGGCATCAGGCTCCACAGTAACAAGGATCTCTGGCACTTGGATGTTTGGCTGGCGGATGAGGCGAGATGTAGAGGGTGATGGTTTTGGCTCGAGTTGTTGTGTTTGCTGAGTCTCTCTGAGGTCTGGTTCTTGACTTTCCATAGACAGACTCTCCTGCTTCTCAAAAGAGCTTGTGTGTTGGATGACAGACACACCCTTCCTGTCCTGCTGTTGCTGTTGTTTTGGCTCAGTCCGTAAAGAAACACCTAGAAGCAAGCAGAAGGAACAACACATTGGCTCCCATCATATTACAGGGGTATACTGCTTTTAAATGAGGACACAGAGCTGCCTCTTCATTTCATTCTCTTATCTGTAGTCAGGGCAACATAAGTATTTTTTTCTAAAGTATACATATATTTTCTTGTACATGCATATGTTTTATTTGGCTGTTTACATTTACTCAGATGTTAAAAAGGTATTAAAAGGTATGAATGAAAATTTAGAGCTGCAAGAATCAATCTAAAGAAAATCACTTGCCAACTAATGTGATACTCGATTATTCTTTTCAGTCATTTTTAAAAGCAAAATTGCCAAACATTTGCAAGTTCACGCTTCCAGAATGTGAGGATTTGCCTTTTATGTAAATGAGGACTCTCTGGGTTTTGGACAGTTGGTTGGACAAAAGAAGCAATATGAAGAAATCACTTTGGGCTCCGAGAAATTGTGATAAACTTTTTTTTTCTCCATTTTTTAATGTCATTTTACAGACAAATTGTTTACTAGATTGACTGTGAAAATAATAGGCAGATTAACCAACAATGAAAACAATCGTTAGCTGCAGTCCTACACAGGATAACTTTGGTATCAGTTTATCTGCTACTGTGGGGATAGATAAACAAACCTGAGAGGGCCTGGCTGTGCTCTGGTCTGCTTGGCAAAGGAATGAGGCCTGCAGAGCTGCCTGACATGGCTACAGATCCAGGGCTGGGAGGATCCTCCTCCAGACTTTCCTCTTTCCTCCTCTTCCTAACAGCCATGGCCAATGCTCGGAACTTATAGTGCATCATCATTGGGGGGCGATCCTCCCTGCATGTTTTACTTGCATGCCTGCTCTCTTGTTCTAGTGTTTTCTGCCCAATACACGTGCCTCTGTGGGTCTCGTAGCCTTCACTATGTTGGAAATGGGCCCCACAGACTTCACATTCAAACAGGCTCAGAGTCCTTTGTTTTTGTTGTTGCTGGGGCTGCCTAGCTAGTTCTGTGCCTCTGGCGGGGGACGAAGAGGAGGGTACCGCCTCCTCCAGCAGTTGCTCAGCTCCCAGTGGGACCTCTATGGCAGGTTGGCGCTTCAGCATACGCTGGGCATGGCCAACCCTCATCTCTGCTACCACTGCTTGCTGCTCATCGAATGACTGGCAGAGACGGTAACCTCTTGGAGACATGGTGCCAGAGGTGGAGGGCTCTCCTGGGCTGGTAGATGATGGCATTGAGTGGCTTCTAAGCAGAGGCACTGCTGACAGTTCCTGAGTACCTGCTGGATCCGCCTCAGGATTGTGGAGGTGCCTCAAACCACTGGGGCCAGGGACTTCTCCTTTGGGATCAAATGCGTAGGGATCTTTAGGGGCGGTAAATTTGGGGGACTCCATGCTGCTCTTCCTGGACAGAGAGGAGCGTCTGGGCTTTACACTGTCAATCTCACTGGTGTCTACTACTGCTTCATTGATAGTGATAAGCTTGGTGATGTGCTCTATTACTTGGGTTTTGGGTACAGCAAAGGGAATGCCCTTGTCCTCTGTTCCTGAGGATGAGGAAAGTGAAGAATGAGGCTGCTGCTGATGGGGACTGCGCTGCTGCCCTCCCAGCCTTCCATATTTCCCTAGAATAATTTCTGCGTAGGTTTTGGCACTGGCACTGGGGGGGCTAACTTGGGACATGTCAGTACTGCCTGATCCGGAGAAGTATCCAGACTCTGTGCTGCCCTTACTGCCGGGCCCTAGGGAAGAAGATGAGGTGGAGGAGAGGGAGGAAGGTGGGTCATCTGGGGAAGCCATTGGGCCACGTTTCCTTTCACTAAGCCTTAGTGCCAGCCTTTGCTTGACAGCCTGGGAGTCTTCAGGCCTCTGGCTCTCCTCCGAGCTTCCAAGCAGCTCCTTGCCACCTTTCTTCTGCTGGCCCAACATCTCCTTAGATTTTCTGTGTTGGCCCGTCTCTTCTTCAGACTCAGTGCTTTCTCCTTCTGTGTGCTCCTCGGGGTCTTCTCCAATGCCGCTGCCCTCTGGTCCACTCAAACTCTGCTCATCCCGACTGGATGCCAGGCCTGCTTTAATACGATGGGCATGGGACTTGCGGTGCTTATAAAGGTTGCTCTTGGTCTTGAATGAAAAGCCACAGGGGGCACAAGGGTAAGGTCTTTCTCCTGTATGTGAACGAATGTGTTTCTGAAGAACACTTGGCTTGGCACATGGACGGCCACAGTAAGAGCACACATATTTCCCTGGTTTTTGAGGTTTCTTCTCCCCTTTTCTGGGTGAGCTGACTCCTTCTAGGCCCTCTTGGCTGGACTGAGATGGAACCCCCTGACCATGCTCACCCCGGGTGGAGGAAGTAGAGGGAAGAGATGAGGTTGATGAGGAAGCTGGAGAATAGAAGCTGCCTCCTGAGGAACCTGGGGTTTCTGAATGCTGCCATGCTACTGCTTGCTGCTGCTGTAACCGAAGCAGAAGGTCAGTGCGTCTGGGTTGGCGATTTTGCAGGCGGCCCAAAGCTCTGTGTACAGGACGAGGATTAGAAGGCTGCTGGGGCTGCTGAGGTGGACAAGATCCTAGCGAGGATTCAGCTGTTACATGCTGTTGCTCTTGCCTTCCAGAGCGCTCCTCATCAGGCGGACGGCTGGGCTCAGCCTCCATAGAGTGGGGAGGAGGCCTCAAAGACAGACAAGGAAGGGCTCTCGGAGCCTCATGGGGCTAACCGCATGGCAGCAGAGAGGTCAGAGGCAGGGGAACATCGACAGACTAAGCTGTAAGTCACAACAGAAGGCCTTTTTCAGTGTGGGCCAAAAGTTATTCAAGAGGACCAAATGAGGCATCATTAAAAGGTGCCCTGGAGCTGCATGGATGCAGGTAAACATAGATCATATCCTTGAATGATGCAGCTCTGCCTCTGTCCAGCCTCAGCCATCCTAACAGCCCTTCCAAGGTCTTCTCTGCATCTCCTTTGTTGTTGAATGAATGTTGACTGCTCAGACTTCTGGATGGGTCTAAAGAAACACAGAAAAAGAGTTACAGAAGCAGAAACACATAAATACAGTCTCTAAAAAATGTTTTGTCACAAAGAGCTACAGTAAAGCAAAAGAGTTTCCCCAGTTCTCTCTTCCCCCTTTTCACGTTGCAATAAAAACAGATGTACAAAGTTTTTCTAACTAAAAGCGACAAAACAAAGAGAAGTGATGAAGGAAGGTCCTGCCAGGATAAAATACAGATACAGCAACACACATATGACTTTGTGAGGAAGACTTGTCTCCTAAAAGCCTGCCACACTGTCTGGAAAAAGAGTTATGTTTGTCGAGCTGAAGGCCAAAATCATTAGTGTCCTATTATCCCTCTTAAAAAAATTGCCCCATGCATCATACTATGACGAATAGGGTTATATTTCCTGGTGTAGTGTTGAGTGGGGTCAGTGTTGTAATGAGAACATTAGTGAGGTCTTATTAAGCATATAGTGTGCAGTCATTCAAGAGAGAGAGGTGCACCTACTGTAAATCTATTAAGAACTGTTAGGTCAAGCTGTACTCTTAATGTACCACTTTAAAAAGGCACACAGGCTTTAGTATGACACCATCCACACGTGTTAATCTTTTTTAAAATGTAGATAAAACATAAATATTAGATTCATATCCAACCCGTGACTGGCTTATGCTGCAGGAGTCAGAGCAGCTCGGGGCCAGCCAGGCAAAATGAACTGAACAGGCATCAACAGAGGAGACCACAGTGTCAGGGCAACGAGTCAAAACAAATGTTGGGAATACAACCTATGCTTATCTGATCTGGCACTAAAGCTAAGGGGGTAAATGGAGGGGTGCTGTTTTCTTACGGATAAAGAGATTTGACAGCAACTGGGTTTCAGCCGCCACCCCTCACACTCACTGCCACCAGGGCGCAGTGTTTATGAGGGGTTGCCTGTTATGAAGCCAGTTGTGAAAGGGCGCTGTGAGAACTTTTATCAAGACAGATCTATTGTAATATTTCCCGCTCACACACACCGCCACAGCGCTGCATTTATGAGGAGCCAAGTATAGCTGATCATGAAGACTTGAGGGCACAACGAAATCTCCTCTTTTATCAAGATGTATGTTCTGTAATATTCCCCACTTACTACAAACCCTGCACTCTGTCTCAACTTGAGACGCGGGATTCTTGTTTCGCAGCCAATCAAAACACATTCTGGGAATGGATGGGGCCAATCATAACATTTTCAATGAGCAGCCATGCCAAACTGCTGACAGTCCCAGCACAGGCTCATCGAGAGTATCAATCATCGTCGACACTACTTGCAACCCCCCCACCCTGACTCTGTCAGACTGTAGAGATCAGAGCTCAGTGAAGGAGGATGCCGTGTGTGTGCTCACTGCACAGCTGTAGATCTCTGTGATGGTGCAGACAGCGTGCACCATCTCTGACAGCCAAGAACATGCCAGGAGATGAGATAACAAGGGAGAAGGGTGGGGCAGATCTAGGGACTGAAAGGAGTTGAAAGGCAGAAAAGGCATAGATGCTCTATGATATCAGAAATGTGCACATGAAGTAGGAGTAAGAACGAGTGCAAGATGAAGAGGTGGAGAAAAGAGAAAAGACTGAATCAGTCACCCAGCGGCTGAATAAACAGCAGAAGACTGCAGCTTATGGTGCCAGTGGTGGCAAGGCAGCACTGACAGTTTTTTTTTTTTTTTAATGAGCCACACTTTTGCTCTCTCCGTGTGTCTAAAAAAACACTCTGCACAGTCAGCCTTCATTAGAGCCGGTTTACAGTGTGGAAAGAGAATCAGTCTACCTCTTGGAAACAACTTGACAGATTCTCGGCTCCACGTTCCCCCACATCTGCTGAGGGCCGATCATCTGTTTCGGGAGCGTTTCTCCAAGCAGACCAACGCTTTGATTACAGCACACGTTTAGCATCAACATACAGCAATTAGGCAGCACAACAAACCGAATCAACACCATTAAAATTCTCTGTTTTCGTCTTTTCCACCTTTTCAGCTGAACAGGAAGACTTTAGTTTGGTGTGGCAACTAAAACTTTTTCTGCACTTGAGCTGAGAGAGATACATTAACCCTCCAGAGTTACATGTAAGAGTGTTGATCTTCAAACACCTGAAAGAAAATAGTAGCGGACAACAAGGCTGTCAGAGATGGACAGTATTTCAACCAAATTTAGTTACTTTTGAGAATTTTTCATTCGCTACAAAATACTTAATCATAGCTCGAACTTGCCATTGATTTATAATAGAACTAGATACCCGACACAAAAATGTTGTCAATCTAGTAGAGCTGAAACGATGACTCGAGTAACACGAATAATTTGGTTGCAAAAAATGGTCGAGGCAAAATCTCTATCTCGAGGCTTCGTTTAATTCCTGTCATCCGCGTTATGTGGCCTGCTTAGCTCATTTTTCCACACGGATTGTTATTGCGGACACACCCCACTACATTCAGAATTGAGTTGGCTCAATGGCGGAGAGCCAAGAAACCGTCCGTAAAAAGTCTGAGAATTTTCAGAGTTTGGGATCATTTCACACTTAAAAAGAAGATAACAAAGTGCAACGTGTCTACTGCAAAGCAGAACTGGCATACCACAACAGGACCTCAACAATGATTCAACGTCTGAGCCGAAAGCATCCAGCTGTTAACAGAAGCTCACCAAGCGTCGGCGACACAACGTAACTAAAACATTGATGTTAGTTAAATTAACGTAGCCTGCCATCGCTAGTTAGAACGTATGATATTTGTAGAGGCTGTAGCTTGATGTCAGTATGACTAGATATCATGTTAAGATGTGGAAACTAATTTGTTTTAAATTGCAAGAGAGTAAGAGTAAGCCTACACCAAATAACTACTCCAAAACATTATTAATAGGTTATTTGGTAGTAATGGTTAATGCTGCAGATGCACACATCTATATTAAGATGATTACTTGACAGCGGCGAGTTGGAATAAATACCTGTATGTTTTTTTCAGGGATAAAAGCCAATTGCTTGGTCTATTTAACAGGCTTGTCATTTTCGTTATGCATTATTTGGTATTCTTTAATAATACTTTTTTATTAGATTACTCAATTAATTGATGGGACAATCGGTAGAATACTTGATTCTGAAAAAATTTGAGAGAGAATTGCTTACTTGACTCATTTGCCAAAAAAAGTCTCAAGCTTACAGGTTTACTTCACGGCTTTGTGGCCCACAGACTCTTCGGAGTAGTTTTTCTCCCACTGGCCCCGTTCTCTAGCTCCTGTTAGCTAACTTTACATTGTGATGACATCATGTTGTTTAACAAATAAGACCCATTTTTCTTCAAGTTCAAACTTTAGAAAAAATACTGTGCAATAACAAGCCTAATAACATTCAACAACAAACACTTAGTTGGTCCAGACTTGCTCGTTTAACAGAACCCACCCAGCGTGCATCATCTGAATTTGCAGCCTCCCACCCTCCAAGATATCCTGATTGACCACTTTAAGTCTTTGACGTGGGAAATCAGCAATGAAGGGGGGTTAAGGTCAGACCAGTGCTGAGGCAATTAAATCCCTAAAACATGATATTTTGGGTGATATTAGTATGTATACAATAATGTTAGTATTGACATTTTGGTACATATCAATTCTGATTATTTGAAACAGTTTAAATACTCCTTCATCTGTACACCAGTACTAGCTGCTTTTTTCCTCTCCAATCCAACGGAGTGAGTTGCTACTACTACTGCTGCAGTGCCTCAATTCCGATGCCGTTTTTCTTAACAGACAGTACACAATTATTATATTTATCTTAAAAATTAATGCCCTCAATGTTGTGTCAATATTTCCTGTGTTTTTGGACATGATATAATGTCAGTGTTTTTTAAGGTGTAGTATACAAAGTTATTTCTATTACTATATTGTGAAAACACTAGAATAGAATGTATTTTTGTGTTTTCAAATTACAAATTAAAAGCATTTCAATGTAATACATTTCCAATGTTTTAAATGTTATATTTTGATACATTTGAAGAGCAAGTATTATTTGCAACAAGACTCTTCTTGATTTACAGTATTTTTGGTCACCTCTGCATAGAAAATAAAACGAGCGTGCAATGAGCACGACAAATTGTCTTCCTCTGCCTCCCTGTAATCTGTAATGAATGTCTTTGTTTGCAGAGTTGGTTATCAGAGTGTAAGTTTAATGATCTCTGGCATAGCTGTTGATGCAGCCCTTAAACAGGGCGATTAGAAGGTTTTAAGGTTGGGGAGAGCGTTGCTTACATTATTCATGGCAGTCTAGACTGCCAGCTCTGAGCGGGGGGAAACACACAGTCAGGGCCGTGCCAGGAAGATGAGGGAGAGGAAAGCCAGGGTCTAGCCTACATGAAACTGTAACACAAGCACGCACGCACGCACGCGCACGCACGCACGCACGCACGCACACACACACACACACACACACACACACACACACACACTTCAGTGAACATGCAGTGAAAACTCCCCAGAGCATTACCCACTAAAACGCAGTAGATCTAAACCTACTCTGACCAGCTAATCAGCTGCAGCGGCCTGAGGTGACCTCCCCCGGTTTGAGTCAGCCGATCCTCCTGCTGTTGGACGAGGGGGTTTCCTTTCTCATCATCCTCATTCCACAGAGATGACTTGTTATCAACGGCGCCGATTACTTGCGACACTCTACTGCACTATGAGCTCATACAGTCTGCACACAAGGAGCAATCGTTTTTGCTCAGGTGAGAGAAGGTATCATAATGATAAGACCTCTGGTTAAACAAGCAGGTTATGCAAGCTTGTCTAACCTTATTGATGAGGGTGGGGCAAGGGCGTTCTTCGCTGGGATCTATTTTTAGCGCAGAGGTGCAAGCAGGAAGCCACCGATGCAGCTGTTATTCTGCGTTACGTTCTTTAGATAGGAGGTGTCAGATCGAAACCAAGAAGCCGATATTAGCAGCAGTTTGCCCACATTTTATCTCCACCGTCCAGCCCAGCTCCCATCGTATGATCACTCACAGAACAGCCTCATTGCAGTGATTTGTTGTGTGAACTAGTTTCTGGTGTCTAAAATGTGATTAATGACCGGTCCACGGAGAGAAGAGAGGAGAATGACTGAGGAATGTGTGCAAAGATGTGTGTAAATGCAAAGGGGCTTTGTCAGCAGAAACAGGCAGTGATGCAGGTGCCCGAGGGAGCCCTGACACACGGAAGAGCTCGCGCTCACACGCCCACACACTGTCACACACACACACTGTCTCCTTCCATCACCCTCTGCTGCGTCTGTTACGTCCAGTGGTTACACTTCTAAATCCCATAAAACAAACATTCAGCTCAAGTTCTGCCTGATAAGCAGCGCAGGAGCTTTGCAGCAGCTTTACAGTTGAAACTTCATTATCATGCACAGGAGAGCGCGGCCGGCGGAGTTTGTGTTCATTTCCTCATCAATACCCAGACGTATTCATGCAGCTGGTAATGACAGATGAAAATATGGGCTAAACATTACATTACCTTGTGCCCTGAGAACAGATAAACCCTCTTAAGTGCTTTTTAAAAAATCTGCTGTCATACCCACCTCAAAACACACACACACACACTCATAAACACACACACATCTCTCTCTCTCTTCCGTTTCTCTCTTACTGGCGGTAGCCTGGTGCAGGTTCCCATGGAAACCAGCCTACTCTGAGCAACGGCAGATGGAGAGGGAGCTGGAGGTCTAAATTTATCTCCCAGCATCCTTTCTGACTATATACGCACACTGGCAGCAGGAAGTGAAGAGGGGAAATGCTCGGCCGCCGCATGCATTGACAAGCTGGCATGACCCCTGACATCTGACGGTGTCCGAGTGTCGATCGGTCGATGTTACAGTCGGGCTGAAGGATAAGCAAAAACATTGATATTGCAATCTCTTTGACAGTTGCTGCAATTGTGAGTCACAGTTTTAGCAGGAATGGTCATTTTTGCTTTTAATTTTCACTTCTAAAAAATCTAAGAATGAGGCCTGTACCAAACAAATTGTTGCCTCACATGCAGAAAATGTGATTTGTAGGCCGGAGCTTCTCTGTAGCACCACAACGCTTAATTTTTAACAGTATGTTAAACAGTATGTTTGACACATTTGAGCCCCCCCCCCCCCCAAAAAAAACAAAAAAACAAACTGCGGGCATGCTTGAACAATTGCAGATTTCAATTAAAGGTACACTATGACGTTTTGGGGAGAAAATTTTAATGAGAAGATTAAGATCTTCAGATCGACAGATTTTTTTTAATATGCCTAAACAAACTAAATGAACAAACTCTGTTCCTTTTCATGACTGATTAAACTGATTAAACAAACCGTCCTTAAAGGACAACACAGTTTCATTCTCACTTTCTTGATATGTGGCGGACCCTGCCACCTTTCGAGCTTCAAACAGTGTTCCAGGACCTTCTTTTTCTCTGACAACAGCTTGTCTATTCAGACATGGAAAAAATTACATTTCTCAGTTCGTGTTATTACCTCATAATTATTGTTTATTGTATTTCTTCTCCAAAACTACACAGTGCCCCTTTAATGTTTCAGCCCTATACTGCAGCAGACGAACACATACAGCTCAGTCTGTGACGGCTGGAACCGCAACACTCATTATCTCAAAGAAGCACTACAGCATTTGATACTGCATTTGAGGCTCTGCAGCATTCCCAAAGTATAAGGTAAATGGAAAGTTAAATCACAGTCCTTCCTGTTCAACCGCCAGCTGCCAATCACACTCAGCCCTCAAATCCTATAAAGTCAAGCTAGCCAATCACAGAACCTCAACAAGAAGAGTCTGGTATGATAGTAAACGGCTGGAAAAGAAACCGAGAAGACAGAACGAAGACAGACACCACAGCCAAGAGTCACACTCACCCGGGGATATCACTACCGAAGGAGGACGCCGTCTGAAAAAACACCACATACCAGAGCTCTCACTCACTCACTCACTCACTCACTCTCTCTCTCTCTCGCCCAGCTCTGTGCAAGATGCATCGCGGTACCTCTGAGGCGAGACGGCCAAGAGGAGGATTTCACAGGGCTTTCATGAGACTGGCAGTTCACAGGCGTCGCAGTGTTCACTTTGATTAAACACAAGCCAGTGAACTGCGGGTCAATACTGGCCTTTAAATCAAACATGAGTGCCACGGCGGAGGCGGTGGGATGCACACCTCAGCGGCAGGAGAGAGTTGCACTGAAAGTTTGAGAAATATCCCCTGGCAAGTGTGGTGTCCTTTGGTGACATAACTGTTTAAAAAGAAACAGATCACAGCTTGGACCAAATTGCAGATTGCAGGGTTTTCCCATCATATTATCTGCGAGTCAGGGATTGGAAATCACCTTTTTGTAGTCACTTGGTTTGTCTGTTTTAATTATACGGCCCAGAGGGAGAAGTTTTATCCTTAGACCATCGAATCGGACGAGGAATGAATCCCACAAGACGTCCATAAATTCAGTTAAAAAGGGAGAAACCTCAGGCAGGACCAGCGGAGAAGGGATCCCTCTTCCGAAGCGGGCGTTCGGTAGAAACCACAAAGTACAACTTTTAATTAAATCCTCGCATCACGATGTCCAAACCTGGCATGCTATAACATCTCAGGTATCCAGTGATAAAGAGTCTTAAACGTGAATCCTTCAACTTACAAAATACTCCTCTGGGCGATAAGGTGCTAAATTATGAAGTGCTCAATGACAGATGAACAAAAAAAAAAATACACCTGGAACAGCTGCAACGAATAAAGAACTCATTTGCCAGAGCTGACAAGTAAACTGATAGTAAGGAGGTAGAGAGAAGCAGGAAAAGGGAGAGGAAGACAGAAGATGAGAGGAAGACAGAGAGAGAGAGAGTGAGAGGAGGGGGAGCACACACAGAGAGAGAGAGAGAGAGAGAGAGAGAGAGAGAGAAACAGACAGACAGAGTTTAGATTACCTGACGGAGCAGTCTGGTCTTCCCCCTCAGAGACGCTTCACAGGCACTGTGAGACAAGCAGGGAGAGCCAGAGAGTGAGAGCGGATATGACTGTTTGAGTGGGTGTGTTGCCGAGAGAGGGAGAGAGAGTGAAAGAGAGAGAGAGAAAGAGAGAGACAGAGAGAGAGAGAGAGAGAGAGGCTGGGGGTGAGGCAAAAAAAAAAGTGATGGGGGGGAGAGGGAGAGACACTAGATGAAATGTAATGTAATGAAATGTTTCCACTGTAAAAACGTGAGGGGAGGATGAGAGAGACGCGGTAGCAAGAAGAAACCCATATTCCCTTAACGCCTCAGAGAATGACACGATCCTCCTGGAAACCATGGGAAGAGTTGTCAGTCGTCGCGTTTCTGATTGTTACTGCAACCGGCAACGCGTACGTTCGGATTCAGGACAGGCGAGTCGGCTCGCACACACTCAACGGCGTTGGCGCGCAGCCCGTAGGTAGGATTACAAACAGGTCTTGCACGGGGTTTTCCCCTGAACCCTGGAGGCGATTCCTCGCAATTTTCACCTCCTCATCAGCATCTTATTGCAGTGGTGGTGGTTGAGGGAGAGGAAAAAATAACAACACAAAACACATCCTTCCCCCACTAAGTGACAAACCCTCTGCCTACATCAACATCTCTCGCTTCCAGTTCCTTCCAGAGTGCCACTGTGCTGCCTCTGTAAATGTATTCCAGAGTGGCATCCATTCAAGCAAGCCCCCGCATTACGCAGAGCCCGGGCTAGGCCTATCAGCGGCGCAACACGAGAGAGAGCGACGGAGAGAAACAGAAAGAGAAAGAGAGAATTGAGAATGAACGGAGGTCCTGCTGTTCCATAGAGCTTTGCCTCATTGGCAGAGTACAGGAAGTGTGAGTCACACACTCTAAAATAAACACACTCGCACAGAGAAGAGCCGGCGCACACACGGAGCGAGAGGAGTGGATGGCTGGGCTGCTGATCAGAAGGCAGGCGGAGGGGAACATGGATCCTTACAGGCCGGCAACACGTGGTGGCCTGGTGGGACTCACGGCCAGCTGAGGGGATGAGTCAAGACGAAAAGATGTCGCTGTTTTTTTTCTTTGTTTCTGTTCAGCCTCTTCGACCATACACCTGCTCATTCGCTCTCTCATTCTGGTTTCCTCTCTCCTCCACTCGCCTCCTCTCCTGCTTCGGCTGCCCCCCTTACATCCTCCCTCCTCTGCTCTGTGTCTCCTCTCTTACTTTATTTGCTCCCAGTCAATAGGGGTGTTGTTCAGGACTTGGTGATTACCCCTGGCTCCGTGTGGCTGCTGGCTGACTGCTGTAGGGGGACTGTACTGGCCTGATGCTGGGCTACTCACAGGCTGCTGGGTTTGCTGGCCGAGGCACTGTATTGTGTCTGCCTGAATGTGCTCATTGTCACCCTTTACAGCACACACCTTCTCTACTGTACTTCCCTGCGAGGGACCTTCACCCATCCGTCATCCCTTTGTCCTCTGTTCCTCAGACTGAGGGGTTCTGACGGGAAGGTTGGTGGGTGGGGGGGGGCAGAGGCCCGGGAACAAGACTGCCACTGTGCCGATGATTGACAGGAAAGTTGCTCTACACAGACGTAACGATTAGCAAGGCCGGGACCGAGCTGCAGACACACAGTCTGGTTGGGCGCGAGGGAGAGCTGGAAGCAACGACAGGGAAGATACTAACTTTGAAGCTTGCGATCAAAATGGGAGGTGCAACAATTGCGAAGGTGTAAAATCAAGCTTTCGTGATGCTGTGATAAACGTGTAAACCGTATGCTACTGGCTGCCCCCCGAGCATGTCAGGCTCACATTATGCAAAGCTGTTCTCGTTTACAGTAAATGAAAACAAGGGCTCCCCTGTGGTATGGTCACGTGATTTCATGTGTACAACGCACACCTACCTATACAATATAATGCAGAGGCAAGCAACACCTAGAATGCAAACATTATGCTTTAAACTTCATGTTGTTTTGGAGCGGCCGCAGACCAAATGAGTGGTTTGTGCATTTACAGACAACCATACTGATGACATATTTTTGGACTTTCACCCCATAAAGTGCAGACACAGGCAGTAAAACAGGCAAATTTGGGAGTACCCAGAAAGGGTTCTCTCTGTCCTGAGGGCAGATTATTTCAGACGTGTGGTCTTCCAGTAAACTGACAACCCTCTGTACATATGACTGTGGTATTATGATAGAAACAAAATACATTTAAAGAGGGAGCCCACCTAGTTTATAAAAGCCACTGTGGTGCAGTGTTTTTCTACCTGT
Source organism: Diplodus sargus (assembly GCA_903131615.1). Lineage (NCBI taxonomy): Eukaryota > Metazoa > Chordata > Actinopteri > Spariformes > Sparidae > Diplodus > Diplodus sargus. The sequence goes on from CAEMYA010000161.1 coordinate 4,490,013, forward strand.
TTGTGTTTATTTAAAGAAAACCCAAAAAAAACAAAACAAAACCCTACACTTGAAAATACAACTACTGTGGTTTAAATCAGAAAATATCAGATTAAAGAATAAGAAAGTGATTCATGACAACTTTCACATGATCTAGTGGTGCCTTGGCAATAAATCTAAAATACTGGATTAGGCATCCAAATACACATATTTACATCCACACAAAAATATGTGGAAAGACAATATACAGCTAGTGGAAAAGGGTTTCAGACGTGCAACCAACTGGCCTGCTAATGGAGTCAAGCTTGCTAGTCTTTTGTTAATGCCAATCGATATGTATCCTCAGCAGATGTGATATCCGATCCTGTAAAACACTGAATGACTGACCACCCTCTGTTTCACTCAGTATCCCTTTTTCTGTTCTTCAGGAGATTCTCGTTTTTCTCCTTTCCTCTCGATTTCTCTTAGACACACAAACGCACAATTCCCTCTCTGCAGCCGCTCTCTCCCCGTTTAGTTCTCAGTTTCACACTCTCATTATCTTTTCCTTTTCCATGGTGCTGAAGCATTAATAAGCACCACTGTCTTTATATACGGCAAAGTAAACTTGGTGTATATTATGAGGAAGGCTACCAGGAAACCATGTCTCCAGGGTTGCTGTGGGTAGTGATTATGGAAAGTAGTCTGGCCCTGAGTAAAGTCCCTGATTGGTAAGTGATACCACCATATATAGAGCTGATATATCATTCGCAAATTGCCACTGTCGTGGGAACCCAGCTATTAAAGTTATACAGTATTAAGCATTAGGTTTGATTCACTGCTTCAAAGGCAAAATGGACTTCTGACATGAAACACAAATACATCAGGGACAGCAGCAGCGAACAAACAGACTCCGGAGCCTCGTTGGGAGTTACTGCAGCAGAAGTGAAACAGATACTGAGTGTCTGTCAAAGACACTTCAACTGCCTTTTGACAGCTCGACACCGAACATCAAAATGCAGCACGAGTGGTGTGCAAATGAAATAAAAGAGTGACAAAGCATGGAGGGCTGGGGGGGAGGCGGGCGGGGAGCAGGAGCGAGATAAATATAGAAAGAGGAACTGACATTCTCAAAAGCTGTCCTCCCCGCGCCCACAAGTTTCACTGATGCGTGGATGTCAAGATCACAGTGCAAATTCTCCCACGCAGCTTACTGTACCCGTCGTTCACAGTCGGCTGCTTCATATTTGCTCTCTCAGTCATGGTGAAACTGAAAAGAATGAGGCAAAGCTGCGATGAGAGGATTGTCTCCAGTTAAGGTGATCGAGAGGACACAGCTCACCAGTAACAATGAAACCACTCAGTACCATGAGAAAAATATCCAACTGAGATTTACACCTTTCATAAAAGAGTAACTCCATCAACTTTACACATCAAAGTGTGTTTACGGGTTTTGAGGAGTTCTACTGCATATGCTGAAAAAAAAAAGTCATTTTGAAGCCTTTTTGTGGCCGCAGGAGAAGTTTCATGTAATCTGATATATTGGCTCACTGATGTCACTCAGTGGCAAGGTGCATTGTGGTTAAGGGTAGAGGGAGGTGGCAAATGTTTACGTACTGCAGTCGAATTTATACTCCAAACAAATAGGGGGCAGCATATCACCAGAATAGCTGCTAACATCAGCTGCCATTAGCTAGGTGGCTCAGTTGGCGCGCAGTTGGCAGTGTGGACTGGGAGCTCGAGGGCCAAAGGAATGTAGGTGTTTACACCGATAGCACAGGAGCTCTTGGCTGGGATGGGACTCTGCAACACAATTCATGGATGTAATAACTTTGAAACGGTTGATTCTGCACATTCTGTTGATACTTTTAGTTCATTTTTCAATGTTTACAATTAAAATTCCCTCACATTGCGCCTTTAAGGCCTTATCATCTAACAATGAAAACATTATATCACGTGGATTCCTCCTCCGCGATGGGAAAGCCTGTGCTAGTTCTTCTTTCTGCAGCTGCTGCTGTGTGCATCCTGTGTGACGCTGCAGCCGGTACAACGAGCACTGCTGTAGTAGCATCGTGCATGACCCGGCGCCATGCCTTATCTGCACAAGTTATCTGTGACTATGTTAATTCGAGATGTTAAGTCGGAGCTGCTGGTGCTTTCAGCGCTGTCTGCACAAACACGGGCACGGGGGAAGAGTCAACAGGTGGAAGCTCAGCCTGAGTGTGTTCAAACACCGGGACCAGGCCGCAGAATGTATCAACACGGCCTCCATCCCCGGCCCTCCTCTCCCGGCCTGGCAGAGGGGCACCCTCCTGATCAGGGAGTTTACTCAAAGCCAGGCCAGTCCAAGTAATTGCTACCCACAGTGACAAACAACTCCATTCAGCCTAAGTGTTGGTTTACAGTTTACTCTCCCTCCTCTGCTGCCCATTCTGCCCGGTGCCACGCTGCATTAGTGGCCTGTCAACAGAGACTCTCCTGACGTGTAAACGCCTCGTCAGCTGCCCTTCAAACCCAGCGCACATACACCCAACGCCATGTGCCATGACCCGTCTGTTTATGTGTTTGTTTCTCTAGAAAGTGGAGGTGTGTGTGAGCGCATGTGTTAAGAGGGAGAGCGAGCGCGAGACGAAGAATAACAAGACAGAGGAGAAAAACAGTGTGCACAAATGCGTAGGAGAGACACGGCGACGTAGAGAGCTCTTGCATGTGGTCATTTTGTGTCCTCAGTACTCCGACCCACAGCAGTGACTCTATCTGCCATCTGAGACAATCTTATAAAAGGCTATCAAATGTGTTTGCTGTGTGCAGTCTCTATATCTTGAGACTCAGGGGCAGAGAGCGAAAGCTCATCAATCAAACACGTCAATCAAGAGCAGTAAATCTGTTTGTGTGTGAGTGTGTGTAAAATGCTGAAACTACAGAATACATGTCAACAATACATTTCAATGAATCATGTTTATTGTATGCACATGGTGTATTTTGTTTATCTGAGACAACTGCGGATGACATTCAATTCAGAGGGATTTGGTTCTTGATTTTTGTCGCTGTATTTCTCTATCTGAGCCCACTTCAGACCCTTAGGGTCACAATATTTTCTCTGAATCCTCCACTAAGGGGTTGCTTCTATTGAAACGGAACTTACTTTCTTACGTTTCTCTACTGGTGTGTGGTCCTGCTGATAGTTTTGGCTTAATTGTTCAGATTCTGGGATGTCCCTCTGAGAGTTCTGCCCCAACCCCTTTCAGTTGAGCTGAATGGAAGGCTCACGGTATGATCACGAAAAACTCAACAGCAACATTTCCTTTCAAAAACACAAAAACATCCTGTTTACTCGACGATCCTCAGAAGTAAAAAGAAAAGTTGCTGCAAATTTGTTTAACGAAGCAACTTTTCAAAGCTTTTAGCCCGACAAACAAAAATCAATTGACCTCCATTATGTTGAGGTGAAGGCAGTAATCTGAAATGTTCTGCATGGACGGATACTAAAAAAAATTATGAGCTTTTTCATTATTTCAGTGAATCAACTGTTTAAGTAGTCTCACATTTTGACAGTCACCTATATTATATAACATTCTTTATCTGCTTGTTTCTGCACTTCATTGAAACTGAGGAGAAATATGGAAACATTAAAATCCAGGATGCACTGCTTAAAAACACTGAACCATAAACATACAGGATGTCATTTCTGCTGCTTGTGTTTGCTCAACAAAAGACTAGGGATGAGCGAGTACAAGGTTTTTGTATCTACATCTGTCCAACAACTAAATCATCTGTATCTGCTGCCACACTCATATGGAGATGTGCGTGGGTTAACCCCAACGTGGGCGTGGCTTAGTTAAAAGTGTTTATTTAAGCTGGAAATTGAAGCTTAAATTTAAGCTGATCAACACAGGTTGATCAGAAGTTGCAGTATTTAATATCTATATATGAACCATTGACAGAACAGCCACATAATCGAGTTTCAGATCAGTATTTCGATCTCAAGAGTAAGAGAACTATTTAAAGAATATGTTTTTGTAGTTACCCAATTAGGATTTTCCTTCCTTCCTTTCATTTTCCTTTTTCTGAAACATTTTACTTGGATGATACTAATACTTGTAAAAAGTACATTACGTGTACTCGATATTTATTTCATTCTGATGATGTGAAATAGCAAGGGATCATGGGAGTCACCATTATGCAGATGAAAAACTATCTGACGTGATTAACACAAGGTTCCTTCCTCACCCTCTGACGTGTCCTCTGATGTTTCCCTGGAAGTTATAGCAACTAGAGGGGGTAAAGTGCTATTACCTTGAATGAAATCAGACTTCTCTTGGTCTGAACATCTGACATAATGTAACTACACAACTGAACAAAGTATATGACTGAAATATCATATCTTTTAATCAAACGAAGATTTCTTGATGTTTTGCAGATGACATAATTATCTATTTGTACAGTTCAGGATTTTCATTACAATCTAAATAAAGATCGGGTTCGGCTCGTCCAACCTGCATGTATATGTACTGATGGGTCTGTAGGTTTGATGAGTTCAAATAGGTTTAATCGCAGACTAAGTGCTGCTTTAACTGTGCTAATCTTATCTGTACAGTAACAGTTGTCAACAACATAGAGCTAAAGAAACAGAGCATTAGTGTACTGCAAACACAAGGATTAAGACGTGAAGACAGGAGTCAATACCTGCATGCTGCTTAGTAACAAAGCACCAGGGGAAGCAAACAAGCACCGTCCAATTTCTTTTTTTTTTACCAAAACTCTGACTACAAGGAAATCAAGTAACTGTTGGAAGAAGGTCTTTGCTGTGACAAAAAGGGATTTTGTTCCAAGATTTAAATCATGAGACACCTTCGTTTGTCAAAAAAAAACGCCCACTCTTCTGCAAACCAAATGGCCCACTTTGTGCGAGGAGACAGACAGAAATGTGTCACCGGCTGTACTTGTTGTTACTAGGAGGTGCAGTCTCGTCTGGCCGCTAGGGAAGGCCACACACAGCCACACCGTCTGGTTACGGGGTATGGAAACAAACCCGTATTCCTAATTCTGAATGAGATCGAATCATGGTGTGCATATAAAGTACATGATACACACATGATAAATGGACATATCTCGCTCCCCTGACCGACCATCCCATTCAAATCGCTCTCGAAGGTAAGCGACCCCGAAGGTCACATGACCCGCGCTATGGGGAATTAGCGGCGCATTCCTCCAGCTGTCGTCACCTAATAACGATCTGGTTGGGAGAAACCCGACTCCAAAAATCGGCTCGCCACCTCTCTTCCCTCCACTCCCACCAACACACTCGTCCTCAGAGCTGCATCCTCCTGCCTGCGAGCCTGATCATTTGAATACAAAGCAGTGAAACAAAGATGTCCTTAAAATAGAGATGCTGTGGCTTTCAAAGAAGCACACTGCAGAGACACAGTCAGAAAAAAAAGAGGCAGGGAGAAAGAGAACAAGAGAGAGAGAAAGACAGCGAGATGAGCAGGCTTATGGCGAGAAAGTGAGACGGTGTATTGATGTAGGATAGGTGGCTGGATACATTGATTTCCTGTTAGTTCTTGCCCGGTTACGCACGGTTGATTTGTCATTCAATACAGGTTGAAGCACTGTCTGTGAACAAGCCCTAAGCCAGGCTTCACTCTATAGATATCACCACATTGGATCATTATGTTACCTGAGAGAATGTTTCCCCACTGGGAATGTTTACTGTATGAACTTTCTGTCAAACCAGGTTGCCAGATAACACTGTCATCTTAGTATAACCTCAGGTAGAGCATTTGCTCACCTCAGGACTGCAGATAGGGTACCAAGCAGTTGCCTGATGAGGCAAATTGGCCATTATAGAGAAAATAGCTCCAATAATTGGTTCTGATTGGGTAAAATCTGTTTGAGCATGCTGTAAAATAGCAAATATAATTGAAACCTGAAGCCACACGCTTATTTGCGTAATTCTACGCTAACCAAATTACTTAATCTCACCACGATCTCATAGAGGTACTTATTGGTTGCTTATCAGCCACAGTTATCTACAAGAACCACGTTTTTAATTATCTTTTCATTTTTGCTGACTAAATGAAAGAAAAAAGTTTTCTGTGGAATTGATTGTGAAACTTTTTACTGGTTTATATCCCAATTTTCCATCCGAATGAGCCACCCCAACACCAGTAGCGTAGCCAGCAATATTGATGTAGGCGGGCCTGTGGGATATAAGGCGTGCAAGAACCAAAGAAGCGTTTTTACAGAGGGTATTGCCTAATTTTTTTCATTGCATTGATAGCAGTGTACTTTATTTCCTCAATCAATACTGCAATAAATTCCCCAAGGAACATTTTAGCACAACTGTTGCACCATAATGAAGTCTTGAGTTGTGGCAACTGCAACGGTCTAAGTCACTAAACATGTGAATGGTCATCTACTGCTCATGGTTCCGTAACGGTCATAGCAGTACCGTGTCCTGGGGCTGGATCATTCAGATCAGAGGAGTTTGGAGGCCCCAATGCTGGGGTCGGGGCAGGAGCAGTCGGTTTTGGTTTAGAGGCGCTGGAAGGTGCATGAGGGACATCCCCGTTGCTGGCCTCCAAGTTTTCCCTAGATGGCTATTTTCTGACTCCTATCATCTGTTCCTGTCTCTCGATGCTAATGTACACATTATCATAAATCTCACCGGACCCGCCCGACTCCCCATCTGATGGGCATGCAACCATTGTGTTCATATGACAGAGGTTCAACTGATTGGCACCTCCTTCCTGTCAAAAAACAGCTTTAATCTAAAGAGAGAAGCTGAGGAGGTTGTTGTGTTTACCTGGGAAACTACAGCTCATAAACTGCTGGATCAGAGCCGAAAGAAAAACAGACATTACCAGCGCTACTGCGTGGGTTCACAGTCAAAGTCAAGCAGATGGAACGCAAAAAACCAAGCCAACTAATATGCCAACTAATAACAGACAGAGTAGGGTGGGTCTTACAAAAAGTCTAAAATAATAGCTGTTATTGTTGCAACTCAGTGTAAAGCTCAACAAGCGCTATATCCGACTTGTGTAATGTGTTTAAAAGTATAGGGCAGATTTCTCTACCGTTGGACAGAGCAAAGCTAGCCATTTCCCCTTTTCCAGTCTCTATGCTAAGCTAAGCTAACCTGCTGCTGAATGTATCCTTCTGCCTAATGAGGCGTGAAAGTGGTATTAATCTTCCTCCTCTAACTCTCCACAGGAAAACAAACAACTGTATTTTCCCAAAAAAAATGTAACATCAGCTTGTGCTTTCATGTAATGAGCGAACTGACATGTTTTCATTTCTTTGTGGGTGAGCATTTGTACCATCGAGCAGCTCTTTCATGCATCCTGGGACAGTTATTTTCTGACACAGTTTCACTTTTGTTGATGGAATTTCAAAAGTTTTCATGCTTTGGTTTTGCTGGCTTTGTGGTCAGCTGGCTCCAATTCACCCTGCTCCGGATGATTCAGCTGCAGCTGGAGAGGGCAGCATATCAATTTGTCACAGAGCTGACAATGATATGATTTTTGTATTTATGTATATATAAGAAAACATTTCAAGTAATTTTCCATTGTATAGCTTGCTGTTTGATGGGGGTAACTTCATTTTCATACAATATCACAGTCAAATGATTTCTTGATTTGCTGACACACCAGCTGAGCGAGGGTAAATGAAAACACACTGCTGTCTTCCCAAGAAATCATATTTTGACGTTGGAGCACAATTTCTTTCAAGCCATCAAAAGTATGTGGATGCCTCTTTTGGGGATAACATCCCTGCATATTCCCTTCACAATTAAAGGGTAAGTCCACAAATTTATGCAACATGTGTTAACAGCTCTTGGGGAGTAGGAAAAAAAAGTAGTTTAAAGCCTTTTGTGGCTCCAGAGGAAGCTGCATGTAATCTGACAAATTGCCTCCAGTGGTGTCACTCAGTGGCTAAGGTGCATTGTGGGTAATGTAGATATCAGATTTAAAAAAGGAAGACAAATGTGTGAAACAAGTTAGGTGATGTCTCTGTTTCTGCTGTGTCAGCTCACTGTTTCTAAACTGTCCATAATGCGTCCAACAGTGTTATAGGAGCGCAATACACAGACCGACTGATTTTCAAAACCTGTGTTTGTGCAGAGTGACATCACCTTCCACAAGCCACCAAAATGTTTCTTCAGTTCCTCTAGAGCTGACTGATAAGGAAAACCTTTGTGGTTAATAAACCTTTCAGCTCACTTTTTGTGGTCAGCAGCTTCAGGCAAGTTTATTTTAGGCACAAAATGAAGTGGATTATAGTTCATCAGAGCTTCTCAGGTGTCCACAACATTTTTGATCACGAAGTGCAAGTTATGACATTGTTTTGTTCAATAAGTGTGTAATTATTGAAAGTTATCCATGCGTTCAACTCAAGATATTCTCATAAAACAATATGTAAAATTGTAAATAAGACTAAAGAAACCAGCAGAACAATATTGGTATCGCACTATTATGTTGTAAAGATATGGAACAGCCTCAGGTGCTACAAAAGCTACGATGGAAGGACTCTAACAGCATAACTTTCTGGAAGAACAGAAATGTGTTTATAGACCATTTAAATAGCAGATGAGGAAGTCATAAGCTTGAACCCACAAAATTGAAACAAATGGCAAGATGTGCCCTGCAGTGAGCTGCTAAACCGAGAACGCAAATCTAATCTAAAGACCTAGAAAATCAAATCTGGGGACTGGCAGGGATAACTCTCATTGTTGAAGCAGTCTGACTGCAAATTGAGGAAAACTGAAAATGTGCATACCACCAAAGTTAACCAGTGTCTGAACAAACGCAGCAGAGTGAAGGAGGAACTCCACTCCTGCGGTGTGTGATTCTGGAGAGAAGTCAGGACTGTTTCAGGTTCAGTGAGATCTCTCTCTGGATTTTATGGTCAGACACACACACACACGCAGAAACACACACATGCAGGAGCTGGCACCTACCAAAACACAAACTGTCGCAAGCACACATTTGACAGGTCTTGGCAGAAGCAGTCTTGTCAGCCCACAGTTTTCACTCTGCTCATTGTGGTCTGGCAAGACTCGACAGGCGTGTGGTCGGGAGAGACGTCATCTCACGTAGGTTGTACGGAGGATGATTGACAGATCTCCGTCCTGCACGTGGACATCCACATAAACTGTCTCTCAGTTTACATGTTCGAATAGTGAAAAACAAAAACAGTTCACCTGTCGGGTTACATGTTGGGTTTGTCCCGATATAAGAAAGTGTTGAGCAGCTTTAACAAAAACTACATCACTTAATTAAAATAATATAAACTTTATAGATTGTATTATTATACTTATTTAGTGACAGAGGCTTCTTTGCTGCTTTCAAATGTTCCCTGTTTCCCCACCAGTCTGTGACGTCAACGGCGACATTCCAAGAAAATGTAGGTAGAAAGGTAAACCTGTCTACTGGCAATGTGAAAAGATTTATTGCTCACTTTTAGCAGACAAACCCACATGTAAGCACAAATGTTGGTGTAAGATTCATAAAGTGTATTCCGTTAACATGCTAGCATTTGCTAATTAGCACTGCACAAAGTAAAGATGATGTGTATGTCACTGCCATTAGTTTATTAAGTACCGAAGTATTGGACAGGCTGCAGTTTTGACTTGATGGTGGTGCCAGAGGAGAAGTCAGCTGTACAAAATCTAAGTCAGCTCTTCAGCAATTTAGGAACAAATATCAGAACAAAACTTCACAGCAAATCCATCCCAAAGAGACATTTTAGTCAGAGAGGACTGAAAGAATCATGTTGCCATCCACAGCGCCATGACTGATGTAAGATAGAGGATGAAAATAAGTGGATCAATAAATCTCACCCTCAGATTAAAGGCTTTAGAGGGATAACATTTTTGAAAATCTCACAGACTGGAGTGTGGAAGACTTGGCCAATACAATGAAACACAATGTTCGCTATAAAATAAAAAAAAAAACCCTGCACTGTGGCTAATCTGATAACACTGTAGTTACACAGAGAAGCAATAAACAGTGCATTACACAGACTGATGGGATGAAGCACTGATACTCTCTGCAAAGCAAACTGCAGCGCCTGAGTTCTGCGGCTGCACTTGAGCAGCAGAAGGGGAAAAATGTCTGTGCAAAAAAGTCCAGGAAAAACAAGCCCTCTTTCCATCCTCACTGCCACTCCACAGCCGTCGAGCTGCCGTCCAAAAACCTGTGACTTTCGCATCTGTAATGCTGATAACAACGTGAGCAATCATGCACTCCAAAACACACCACCGTGACCAATGAAAGAAAGACTGTTGCTGGCTTAGCAACGGGGACAGCTCGCACTCACAAGACCGGAGAGACTGACAAAGAGACATTTCACACCGACGGCAAGACAAGATTTACAGCCAGAAGGACAATTTTCAGCTCATGTGTCCATCTTTT
>CAEMYA010000161.1:4502073-4513496 GCA_903131615.1 Diplodus sargus
TAAAAGTGAGGTAAAGGTCAAAATTGAACCAGAAAGTTGGTCTGTAAACTGTGACAGTGACAGCTTGGTTGCTCAGCTGGACCTTGGTTTTGGTTGCATTCTGGGAATCTCAGCAATGACTTCATTGATTACAACGAAAAGGAACAGAAAGAATTAATGACCAAAGCTACAAGAAGTACATGAACTGGAACAAATTCCAGTTCTCCTTTAACTTAAGCTACCATGTCTGCTGACCATTTCTGGACACTTTGTAATTTCAGATTTGCGATGAGTATTTTTCCGACAGTTGCCGGCAGCCAAATAAACAATGCAGACTTGATGAATTACACAAGCCAAGCATGTTTCGCCAACAGCTACCGTTTTATATCGCCAGAGGTCTGATACATAACGTAAATGTTTTGAGTAACTTGTACTTTTTCGGCGTGGTTTTGACACACCATTCTTTAAATCTTACCTGAGCAGATTTTTAAAGAAACGGATTGTCGAACTTACTCACTTATCATAATATGTTACGCATTCATGCACATTCCACGAAGAGGCAGGCGGTCAGCTGGTCTCAGGTCTGCTGAGGCTCTGTTAGCCTCCCACATGCTGTTGACTCTGTTCAAAGCAGCACAATGGCTGAAGCTCGGAGCTCTGTATGGGTTTCACACTGCTAATATTTGCAGATGGATTACCAAGAATTCTGTTTTTCTGCAGTTGAGTACAGTTGTTGGCTACTCCCATCTCTGCATACTGTACAAAAAATAAGCGGAAATCAGTGCGTTCCTAGAATTGTAGCTGTCATACATGCAGTTTTCTAAAACAGAGCAGCGTAACTTGCTAATTCTGAGGGTGAGAAGAGATAGCTCATGATGTGTAATCGACTGTGAGGGTGCAGTCTGTTATGCTCACCTCATGCAATGTACAGTAAACGCAAGTAGGGCTGCAACTAATGAATATTTGATCAATGATTACTTTAATGTTTAGTTTTTCGATTAAGTGTTTGATCTATGAATTGTTGCTTCGTACAGCCCAGGGTGATATCTTCATGTCTAATGTCTTCCGTAGACTATTGCCTTTACTGTATGATAAATAGAGAAGCAGCACATCAGGTAATTTAGGCTGGAACCAGAAAATTGCTTTTATTTCATTATATTTGCTTGAAAACAACTAAAACAATTAACTGATTATTAAAACAGATGACTTTCCTGTAAATTGACTGATTCATTAATTTGGCCGCTGTAATAAGCCTTGCCTGACTATTCTATTCGGCTTCCCGTCTCTTCTCCCTTCCAGTCACAGTGGCTGTTTCCAAAGCCCCCGTCTCTATAAGAAATTTATTATCAAAGAGGGAAATTCCCACATGTTTGCTGAACGTAATTAGCCATGTGTAAAATCATTCCCCAGAAGTATCTAGCGAGAGAACCGGTGTGCTTTGCAAAGTTAAGGGATACACTTGGTGATTCTTATTGGTTTTTACAAAATCAAACAACCAGGAAGGTGTTTTTTTTTTCCCCATCTGCTGCAATATAATAGCACGCTGTGAACGTCCTCTCCACGGCTCTGACTCAGAGCAAATACACACAAGTGTAGTGAGATGGGTCTGGCAGAGCAGGGCTAGAATATGACAGGCACTCTGATTTTATTGAAGCACACTGGTAGCCTGTGTTCATTCTCATTCAGGCTGGGAAAGTTGTTTGTAGGAGCGCTCATGCAAATATTGACCCTGAATTAGGTTAGGGGCTGCAATACGGAGGTATCAGCATAAGTCATCATAAACATAAACAGTCGTGGAATATATATATATATATAAATATATATATATATATATATAAACGCGCAGCAAGACACACCTACACAGTGCACACAAACACATCTTGTGTAAATACACCGTCGTTTGCAGATCAAATGGAAGCCGTCTGCAGAACCCGAAGCCGTTTAAAGGTAGATCTGACCTCAAACAGGATGCAGGGCGCAGCATCAGCAGCGTCGCAAAAACCACAACAAAAATGACAAGTTCTACCCCGACACAACACACACAGACCAGAATCTGTAGAATTCTGCGCCCTTTAATGGGGTGAGGAGAAAATGACCTTCCCAAGTGACGGCGGTCGACCACACTCCTGCATAATTAACAGCATCTAAAATGAGGCGTTCTTTTATATGACCTTACCTGACAATGTCAGGGCACAGCTTGCCTTCAGGGACTGTGCGGGAAATAACAAATGCACATGCATATGCGTGCATGTGTGTGTATGTGTGTGCCACCACACCGCGGCGCACTTCTTTTTTATCTTGTTTTTTGATATTTCTTCTACCAGGTAATGGATCATACTGCAGAGCGTGCCTCAGAGCTCCCCACAAGCCAGCACGTCTCTGAGCATGAAGGCACTCCAGGTGAGCGAGAGCGTTCCTCTAGGCTGAACATGGCACACTGCAGACTCACAGCGCCACGAGAGAGACAAAACACATCTGGATTCTACTGGAGGCTGCTCCGCGGATTTCACAGGGTTGTCTAAAGAGTGCAGCTAAAAGAGGACGTGTCTGTGTGTGTGTGTGTGTGTGTGTGTGTGTGTGTGTGTGTGTGTGTGTGTGTGTGTGTGTGTGTGTGTGTGACGTCCAGGGGTTAGTTCGACTGCTCTGCTTCAGTGACAGTGACACGGCTGGGGAGGATTGTGCTGGAGCGTCGCCTGCTGCCTTGATTTGCTCGGCAGATCCCCGGCAGCGCTGGAAGGATTTTCCCCCCAAAGCCCTCTTACCCTCCCGCCAAGCAGAAATCCCCTCCAATCCTCCCTCGCAGTTACTGCAGGGACGCCTTACACTCTGAGACAAAGGAGTCCAGAGAGGAGAGGAGAGGAGAGGAGGGGAGGGGAGGGGAGAGAAGAGAGGCATAGAGGAGAGGAGACAGAAGAAAAGAGGAGAGGAGGATGAGAAGTTATGGAAAGAAGAGAAAAAACAAAAACAGATGATGAAAGATAAGTTAAGTGGAGATGAGATGGAGTAAAAGAGGAGAGGACGAGGAGGGGGCTAGGAGAGGAGAAGAGAGGAGAGGAGAGAGTAAACAAAAAGAGAGGAACGCGAGAAAAAGAAGAGAGGAGAGGAGGAGGAAAGAGGAGAAGAAAGCAGAGGGCACAACAGAGGAGAGATGGAAGAGGAGGGGGCACGGAAAGGAGAGAATGAAGAGATGGGAAAAGTGAGGAAAGATGAGAGGAGACACAAGTAGAGGAGGCAAGAGAAGGAAGGAAGGAGAGGAATGGAGAAGAGAAGAGACGACAAGACAAGAGGAGAAGAAAGGAAAGCAGAGGGGGAAGAGAAGGAAGACAGGAGGGGAGATGGTGGAAGTGAGGAGGACGAGGAGGAGGAGAGGAAAGGGTAGAAGGAAGAGGGGAGAATAGAAAGCAGACAAAAGGAGAGAAGGGAAGAGAAGGAAGACAGGAGAGGAGAGATGGTGAAAAAGAGTGAAAGAGGAGAGGAAACACGAGGACAGACAAATAGAGGAAAGGGGGAAAGAGGAGAAGAATTGGTTCCAAGAGTTCCAAAAAGGTTCTCATTCATCCTCTCTCTCCCTCTCTCATACACACACACACACACACACACACACACACACACACACACACACACACACACACACTTCGCACATTGTCATGGGACCAAGATAAGACAACACAGATGGAGATCCTCCCGGAAGAGGACGAGGAGGGGACGCGGCGGCTCCAAAGCGAGAACGAGAGGCAGATTTTGGAGGAAGTGAAGCACAAGTTATTTCTGCAGGTGCCAGTTAATCAAAACAGATCATTGTGGCGAACAGACACCTGCAGAGGGGGACTGCGTGAGCCGATGGGTGTGGTCCTCCTGTCTTGGGACCCGGAGAGAGAGGGGAGGAAGATATCTGGGCATGGAATATAATACCCCGCCTGCATCAGCGATCGATACCCACACACACACACACATCCACACTAAGCATCTGTAGACAATCTTCGAACGCTGAGAGAGCCAGAAGAACAGGTTTATCCCTTCATTTAATTCTGAATGCGCAGGAGGTGATAGCTGCCACTATACCACTGACATACCTGTGGTAAGCGGTGCACAGGGAGCTTACAGTCACTATTACACAACACTGACTGCTGTGGAAAATGAACACCTGTACAAAAAATGTCCTCACCGCTGATACAAGAGGACAACAGAGATCACAGCATGTAAAGAAAAGAAGAGATCGCAAATCATGTCGGCATGACCCGCAAAAAGAGTTTCTGTGACGCGATGAATGTTTTGAGGGACGGGCGCCGTTACAAAACAGCAGACCCCCTCGACATTCCACTTGGCTACCGACTGTGTCGCGAACGGCTAATGATTAACTCTGATGAAGGGAGTGTTTGAATGAGTAATCCCTTTTCCCTCCCTGCGAAACCTGCGCCGCCCATCCCCGGTTTGTACGTGTACATCATCGTCCACATATATCATTACATAACCTGGGCTGGCCCGGCTGGCACACACGGGAGCGGGCCAGCCAGGCAGCCACACTAACACACATACGCGACAGAGTCGCGCTCGCTGGCACGCACAGGGGAAATTCTATCTCCATTCGGAAAAGGGGGCAGCTGACACACTGGCCTGGGCGAGAGGCTGAGGCGAGGCCACACACTGATAGATACTAACACAAACACACACACACTGACCGAAATGATATGAAAGCAGATGAGGCCCACGTAACAGTGCAACTGGATGCATGCAATCAAATTATTGGGCTAGTGGGGCATTTGTGAAGCTGCCAGGCTGGCACTCTTGACCTCCATTTTGCATTGTGTGTGTGTGTGTGTGTGTGTGTGTGTGTGTGTGTGTGTGTGCTAGCCCAAGGTCTTGTTCCTGGTTCACTCCGGTCTCCCAGCACTACAGTGGGTCTATTCTTCTCGGGTGCTTCAGAGAACAGGATTAATGACCAACAGCAGAGACATGAAAAGGTTGTGTCAACCAGCCACCAGGATTTTATGGCCTGGGTGTGTGTGTGTGTGTGCGTGTTTATTTTACTTTAAGGAGACCGACAACAACGCCATCCTTCTTGCATGCTCCCTCTGAGAAAACAAAACTCAAACATGCTCGTACATGCCGTTTAATACTTTGCGCTATCTGTCAAGCCAACACGAAGCACACAGCCAGGACCAGAGGCATCGCAACACAGATTCCACATCCAGGGTTCAGACTAAACTGTCACTCTCTCTCTCTTTCTCTCTCTCTATCTCTGTGGATCATCCCCTGATCCTCCGCTCCGGCGTGTCGACTTTGATTGCACCTCGTTATCTGTGGGAGGTGTGTCTGCAGGTCGGAGCAGGAACTCCACGCGACCCTCTCACATTTTTAATGCATTTTAATAAACATGTCGCCACCAGCACAGCGGGCTCATAGCGCGAGGGATGAAGTGGGGAGGGCACGTCAGGTGAGCGCGTATTCAGCGTTGCGTAAAGCACCCAAAAAAAGTCACACTTGAGTAAAAGTTTTGATACAGTGTTAAATTATTACTCTGGTAAATGTGAAAGTCACCCATACAAATACAGTTTTAGACCATGGATTAAATTTACGCCGGAATATCCCTTTAAGTCCCTTTGGTTGTGCATAAATTGCAGGTTAAAGAACTTATTTTTATCAACCTTTTTATTAACTTAACTGTATTCATCAATAGAAGCAGCTGATCACAGTTAACAGTATTGGCTGAGAAAAAGTCCATATCAGTCATATCAGTCCAGTCGATTTTAAGACATTTTAAGACAGGGTTGTTACACACTATGTCTTTAAATAGCATAAAAATTGTGATAGAGGGAGATACAGACACACAAACCTGACTGACTGAGCTTCTCAGTAATCAGCGCAGACAGAAAGGTACGTTTTATTATACCTGAACAAACTCATTGCACAAGTCTGCGGCTACGATTCTGAATACCGAAGCTTTTTGTAATGGCTTGGCGCTGCTAAACTGTTGACTGGTATGAAAACAGGTTCTACAGCAACACTGGTAATAGCACATTCACTTCCAGCTTTTAAAACATAGTAATTATTCTTAACAAGCCAACTTCTAACATTTCAGCCAAGTTACAATGGTATAAAAACATCAAAGCGACTTGCAGCTTTTATCCCCGTCCATGTTGGAACCATAAACAGTCGGTAATCCCTGAAGCCCAGGTTTTTTGTTTTTTTTTCCCCAACGATCAAATGCCTCACGATGTCAAACAATCTTGGAAATTTGCAAGGAAATGGAGCAGCACTCTCCTTGGGTGCCTGCTGAGCTAGCGCCTTTCTTCAGCCAGCACCACAAGTGGTCTTGATCCAGGCCAGAGCAGAGCACTGTAAGGCTGCCACTTTGTGCTGATTCAATAAGAAATAATTGCATATTGGCCTCTCTCCACTCATCCCCTCTTCACCACCGTGGTCTGACACTTTACTGTGTTTTCTGTGCGGTAGGTTACAGTAAGGACCCGGAGCGAGGGGAAGGACACTGCAGCATTGTTGGGTTTTTTTTACAGCCACATGCCTTTGACTTGCACGGGGAGTTGCACTGAAGCTCCACTGATGTGAAGAAAAAAAAAAAGTCTATCTCAGCAGCACCTGGTTTTGGGGCAACCACAACCACTGTGGTCTTCATCTGCAGAGAGTAAGACACTTCAAGTGCTGTCATTACATCACTTCCTGTAAAAGCTGGCAAGAGAGACATTCAAATGCAGGGACTTTACCTAATGTCAAAACTCAGATCGAGATAGATAGATAGATAGATAGATAGATAGATAGATAGATAGATAGATAGATAGATAGATAGATAGATAATTAATTAATTAATTGCTATGCTGCCCAATATTTGTTTTGAATTGGAAAGGTGGTCAGTTCTTGCATAATGCACCTTTAAAAATGGCTGCTCAACACAGGTGGACTCTGTGTTTACATCGTTGACTCAGGCAAAAGTTGATGAGCAGTGTTTCCCAGATGTTGAGCTTTTAATGTGAAGATACCAACCGACCACATAATCACCACCATCTTCCTGCTGCTGTTAACATTCCCCCTGACGCAAATTTTAAAAAATGCACTCTGTCTTTGTACTGTGCAAAAGTTTTAGGCAGGTGTGAAAAAATGCTGTAAACTAAGAACGCTTACAAAAATATAAATAATATTTGTTTATTTTGATCAATTTACAAAATGCAACGTGAGCAAACAAAAGAAAAATCTAAATCAAATCAATATTTGGTGTTACTACCCTTTGCCTTCAAACCAGCGTCAGTTCTTATAGGTACACTTGCACAAAGTCAGGGATTTTGTAGGATTATAGTCAGGTGTATGATCAACCAATCATACCAAACAGGTGCTAAAGATCATCAATGTCACAGGTACGTTGAAACACAGTCATTAACTGAAACAGAAACAGCTGTGTAGGAGGCTTAAAACTGGGTAAGGAACAGCCAAACTCTGTGACCAAGGTGAGGTTGTGGAAGACAGTTTCATGTCACAGCTCATACACCATGGTAAGACTGAGCACAGCAACAAGACACAAGGTAGTTATACTGCATCAGCAAGGTCTCTCCCAGACAAAGATTTCAAAGCAGACTGGGGTTTCAAGATGTGCTGTTCAAGCTCTTTTGAAGACGCACAAAGAGACGGGCAACGCTGAGGATCGTAGACGCAGTGGTCGGCCAAGGAAACTTAGTGCAGCAGATGAAAAACACATCAAGCTTATTTCCCTTTGAAATTGGAAGATGTCCAGCAGTGCCATCAGCTCAGAACTGGCAGAAACCAGTGGGACCCATATACACCCATCTACTGTCCAGAGAAGTCTGGTCAGAAGTGGTCTTCATGGAAGAGTTGCAGCCAAAAAGCCATACCTCCACCATGGAAACAAGGCCAAGCGACTCAAGTATGCACAAAAAAACATAGGAACTGGGGTGCAGAAAAATGGCAACAGGTACTCTGGACTGATGAGTCAAAATTTGAAAGATTTGGCTGTAGCAGAAGGCAGTTTGTTTGCCGAAGGGCTGGAGAACGGTACAATAATGAGTGTCAGCAGGCAACAGTGAAGCATGGTGGAGGTTCCTTGCAAATTTGGGGCTGCATTTCTGCAAATGGAGTTGGAGATTTGGTCAGGATTAATGGTGTCTTCAATGCTGAGAAATACAGACAGATACTTATCCATCATGCAACACCATCAGGGAGGCGTATGATTGGCCCCAAATTTATTCTGCAGCAGGGCAACAGCCCCAAACATACAGCCAATGTCACTAAGAACTATCTTCAGCGTAAGGAAGAACAAGAAGTCCTGGAAGTGATGGTATGGCCCCCAGAGAGCCCTGATCTCAACATCATTGAGTGTGTCTGGGATTACATGAAGAGACAGAAGGATTTGAGGAAGCCTACATCCACAGAAGATCTGTGGTTAGTTCTGCAACATGTTTGGAACAACCTACCAGCCGAGTTCCTTCAAAGACTGTGTGCAAGTGTACCTGGAAGAATTGATGCTGTTTTGAAGGCAAAGGGTGGTCACACCAAATACTGATTTGATTTAGATTTATCTTCTGTTCATTCACTGAATTTTGTTAATTGATTAAAATAAACAATCGAAAGCATTCTTAGTTTACAGCATTTTTTCACACCTGCCTAAAACTTTTGCAGAGTACTATATATACTGTATATACATACATACTTGGGCCGGGTGGCGCAGCCTTAAAATAATATCACAATATTATATCATGATAGACGATATACCTCGATATCCTCAATAGCACTTCATAAATGTGAGGACTGGGCAACAACATCAAACATCATATTATTTTTAAGCAACTAGGCCCTACTTATCAATATCGGCCATCGATATTGCAACAACGCTGCAGGGACAAGTGGTACTTTAGCAAAACGCAAAGACAATGACACTTTTGAAATAATCATCAGTAATGTTGATGAAGGTTCTCAGTCATCCAGGTCATGGCAATTTAAACTGCTATATTGTAGGCAACGGGGCTTGTTTCAGTTTCATCATCTCTAATGTGGATACAATGAGTAAGTGGGTAAAGGCGAGTATTCAGACGAGTGGAACAGTCCGGTATATTCAGAGAGTGACATCACTTTACTTCATTGCACTTTTAAAACCTGTATAAGACAGCAACTATGCTGTATCACAGTATAACACTATACAAAGTCTTAGTATATATCTATATATAGTAAATATATAGTCTCATATAACCATAAGGATATATGTCATGTATAATGCCCAGCACAAATAACTGTTTATATGTTCTGTGTCTGGTGTTTTAATGCCGAAAAAGACGATCGGGATCATTTATCATTCTTAAATACCCCGTGAAGTCTATTGTGTCAGTGCTCTGATGTCATTCTGAACAATAACGTCTAGTATTAAAATGTCACAACAACGGCCAATATATCGATATCGGCATTAGCGCCAAAATATTATTGGTAAGTTACTATTGGTAAGTTTCAGAATATAAATGACTTGATAAATAATCATCAATAATGTGAATATCTGGTCTAAGTGGATGAATGCTGGTATTAGAACAGGCAGAACATTCTAGTAAGTCTAGAAAACACCAATCTACTGTGAGGCAGCCTTCAATACCAGGAGAACATCTAAGACGATATAGCTTCACATCATGATAATGATACACTATCAATACCCCAGGCAGCCTGGATGCTCAAGGTGACCTCCTGTTGCTCTGTTGGGTGGCCTGTGGGCAAACTCTTTTGCATGACCAACATGTCAGACATGTTACACAGTCATTCATTGTGTCCACATGCAAATGCCACTATCATCTCCCTGCAGTGTAAAGGTGAAACCCTGTGCGAGAGGGTGATAAAACATGCTAAACACTGGAGAGGAAGCTGGAGTCCGTGTTACTGATTGAAAAGCCTCCAAAGTAACCCTGCTCCTGTCAACTTAATCCATTTATCAGTGAGGCGGCGGATCAACTGAGCACAAAAGCATGATGTCATCCCTTAAAAATCTGCCAAGTGTAGGTGTTGCCCGCTCCAAGTTAAGTTCACAGGCCTGGTGTGTGTGTGGTGGCGGGGATCTAAAAACTTGTGCGTAGCCCTGCGTGTGTCAAGTGCGCGCTGTTGCTCTCCTATCCGGGGTCTGTCTCTGAGGACAGGCGGGCTGGATGGAGGTATAGATGTGATGAAGCATATGCTGTCAGCTGGATGTGTGCAGCGCCCCCCGCCGCCGCCGCCGCCGCTGCTGCTGCATGCGAACACATCCTCGCCTTCTTTTTTTTTATCATCACCTCTCACTATAAAACACAACGAGACAATCTCAACTTCATGACTCTCTGCCTCTCCCTCTCTCGCAGTGACACCGCGGGTTGGTGGGATCCTGCGCCTCAACTTCACACCACACAGCGCTCCCTCCGCTCAGTGTGACAGCCAGTGCAACGTCACCGAAACTAAGTCAAAAACAGGCAATAACATTACGGTTCATATTTACCAGCTTGCTACAGAGCGAGCGCTGCAGCCGTGTATCCCGCGGAGAAAGGGCCAGAAGTCCGCATTTCCTGGATCGCGATGCGCCGCTCGGAGCTGCTCTCGGTGGCCGCGCTCCTGCGGACGGAGAGCCGGGCGGGCTCGGGCTGCTTCCCACTGTTGTGTCAGACCGGACAGCGATGCCACATTCAGCTGATCGCCACAACAAAACAACATCTCGCCCTACGCAAGACACACTCCGCCGCTCCGCACCACCCCGCACGGCAGGTCCGGTGGGCACCGCCCCCCGCCCTCTCAGCCTCCGCCAGTGGGCCGGCGCGTCGAGCCCACCTCATTAATAATCATGAGCCGTCGCGGGCGGCCATTGGCTGAGGAGGAGCGGATCCCGGTTAATCTTATTAATTCCAATTAGCCGAGCGACCTCATGAGAGTTTGCGGAGGCTGACTGGAGTAATGTTCTGGTTTACTTCACCTCCACACACACACACACACACACACACACTTCGTTTTCATGTCAGAAAAGGACAACAAACTTCCATACTGTTATATGGAATATATATATATGTGTGTGTATTCTGGGGGATCTTACTTTCCTCTGAGAACTGCTTGTTTATTCAGTGATGGATGAGATAAATATTTATGAGTTTGTATTATTACCTCATTAAAAGTGCAATATGTGAAAATTGGCCACCTTGAAGTCATCCCAGCAAATAGGGGCAGCATGTCACCAGAGTGCCTGCTAACTGCTGCCAACTGAATCCCCTGCATCCGTGACTTTAGCTGCCGTTAGCTCAGTTAGACGTGTATCTATTCAGCATGTCTTTCTTACATATTGCACCTTTAATATTGTAAATATTAGATTGAATTTCTTCTCCAAAACGACATAGTGCCCCTTTAAGTGATGCTGACATTGCATCACACACACACACACACACACACACACACACACACACACACACACACACACACACACACACACACAC
>CAEMYA010000161.1:4516173-4557123 GCA_903131615.1 Diplodus sargus
CTCAGCTCAACATTGTGAAACATGTGTTTGCTCTACTTCTTTTCTTTTTGTACATATTTTGCATCCATGCTGTTTTCCTTTCAATGAAAAACTTGTTATTAGTTACCCAATACTAAATACATCATCATAACCTACCTACGGGCCTGTAATAGCCTCACTCTGGGTCTGCTGTCATTGCTGCAGCAGTCGCTAGACGCTGATGTGTTTCATTGTTGTGAATCATATTCTAAATTTGTTGTGTGGTTCCAGGGCCGGAGCCAATCAGCTGTGGGTCGTTAGTGGTGCTGGGGGGATTCTGGGTGAAAACTTGTTTCCTGCCATTCTTGAATATAAAAAAATTATTTGCATGGGTTTTTGTTGCACTTGACTCGGACTTCATGTGGGATCTCTGACGAATATAATGAAATACAGATAATACCGCTGGTTGAATCCACCCGTGAGCGTTGCTGCTGGTCGTTGGGTGAACATGTGGCCAATTAACTTTTCAGACAACTTAGCTGTGATAGCTAACGTACGATTGATTGGTGCCGCTCATACCAAAAACGTTTGTCTCCTATTCGAGCTGTAAGCAACACTTTTTCAACAGTTACATTTCCAGCACATGATGACAAACTGTTGTCAACATGACCTTATCGTGCATCGCCTGGCTGAAGTGAAGTGCTGTCATCGGTGCAGTTTATGATAACAGATGGGAAGACGAACGGATCCTAACATTATTGCAAAGCTAGCAAGGTTTATATGGTCAGAATGTTTGGGCTGTTTCGCTAGCTGATGCTTCGCTCAGATATCATCTTGGGGTCGCTTTTGCAAAACAATCGCAATTGTGAGTGATAAAGCCTACATAACACTCATATTTACAAAATAATAAAAGCGGCCACCTACAGTACTAACAGTAATAATAGTTACATTTTAGTTAGTTATGATAATGGTCACATTTTCTAATGTATATTTCAGACTGTGGCTGCCGGTGTGATCTCTTCGCAAGATCGTCTCTAGCTTGTTAATATCAATACATTGGGAGGGGAGGGTGTTTCTGACAGATGCATACATTATAAATCTGGCCCTAATTAATCTTTAATAGTATATGTTCTCTGATATACTGACGCTGGTATTGAGATGTTCTTCTTTTCCATCTGTTCATCTATTTGCTCTTCATGTCCCCTCACTTCTGACACAATTTAAGTTTCTGCTCCTGGAACATTTATGACACTACGTATTGTTTCGAAAATACTTTTAACTAAATCTTTTCTTTACCCTCTCATGGCTGTTTTCTTATGTTCACAGTAGTGTGCGGTGGTCCTCCCCGCCGTGCCGGGGAAGTCATTGCTTCCTCCCCTGCATATAAGGAAACGGGAAATAAGTCTCACAGCGAAACTGTGACACAACCCAGGATTGTCATGGATAGGCTGAGCGAGGGGTGGTACTGTGGGAGGGTGGAAGTCGACAGGAGGTAGTGTGTCCTGAACAGTTCTAGACGGTGCCAACAGGACTGAGTGACTGTAGCTGCCAAAACCAACAGGCCCCGTCTGCCGGCCAGGCGAGAAGGAAATAACACAGCAGAGGCTGCGAGCACTGGCACACACTGCCCTGTCTCTGTACCAGCACAGGGGGGACGGGCCGGACACATTTACTGCTGCAATTTACAGTTAGGCAAAAGGGGTCTAAATCTGTTATTGTTATTATTATTTACTGGAAACACAAAGTCATGTGCTTTCAATTTAGCTTTGGCCAGCTTAACAGGAAGCTAACTGGCTGAACAAACACTCAGTAAAGGGTCAAGGCAACAGTGACTGATGTGAATGTGTCCCACGTTCACACCACTGCTGAGAAAGTGTTGGAGTTTATCAGATATACATTTCCTTGCACTGAGGCAGTTTACAGCTTGCTTGTTTTGGTGTGTAATCTATACAATGATGCTTCACCCAGAGTACAGAACGTGCTGTAATGTGTACATCACAGCACGTGCAGCCCCCTCTCAGTCCCCTCACTCTGGTCTCTTATGACCTTTATCTACAGATGGATGCACAGAAAGGAGGGACAGTGCTGTCACAGGAAGGTGTAATTCAAGAGCAATAACATCCATAGCACACCTGCATGTCAGCAGCCAATTAATGTAACTAAGTAGATTTACTCAAATTATGTACTTAGGTAATCTTTTTTTTTAAATATATTTTTGGCTACTTCTTTCTTCCTCTTCACAACTTTCCACTTTTAGAAGCAAATCATGTATATTTTATCTCAGGATTTATAAATATATAATATATAAATGATACATATATTTTTATTTTACTTTTACTTTTGATACTTAAGTACATTAAATGTAATGCCTCAAGTTTTTTAAACTGAGACATTCACTTTTTCCAAAGTAATATTGTAACATATCTTTTGGGTACATTTTTCCGACACTGATGTAAACACATTACCATATCAGTGGATATATCTGATCTTGTACTTAAGGCAGCAATACTTCAGTGTAGACTTACAAAGAAATACTAATAGCATAATATAATAATAATAGTCTTGCATTTAATTTTTACTTAAGCAAAATTACTCATTACACAAAATATGCATCAATACTACTTTATATAGTTTATCTGCTGGGTAGCTTTTTCTTATTCTATAATATATCATAAGTTATTAATCGATAAAATGTTTAATTATTAAACCAAATGTGTAAAATAACTACAGCTGCCATATATATGTATTGGAGTAAAAAGTACAACATTTGACTGTGAATTGTAATGGAGTAAAAGTATAAAACTTGTACATCTCCCTCAAACTTGTGCCTAACTAAGT
The DNA here is from genome assembly GCA_903131615.1 of Diplodus sargus. Taxonomy (NCBI): domain Eukaryota; kingdom Metazoa; phylum Chordata; class Actinopteri; order Spariformes; family Sparidae; genus Diplodus; species Diplodus sargus. Next base: position 4,518,970 of record CAEMYA010000161.1, read on the forward strand.
TACTTTCCACCACTGATCTTCATAATATACTAATAAGGATATTTCACTCAATTTATTTGGTCTTTCTATAGGACATGAACATTATGTTTCCACTGAAGCTGCATTGAGACAAAGAGAGAGCGACAGAACTTTATTAAAAACAGTGTTTGTACATTAAATACAATGTTAATTCCTGTCATCGGCCTGTGCCTTATGGCATGCAATGAGCACAATGTAAGGCAAGGCATAAAAAGCACACATCAGCATTAGTGATACATTTGCTTTGAAACGAGGGACTACAAAAAGGCACTTAATTAGTGTTTTGAAATACAACATGTTATGAGGAACAATGGCAATCTCCTTTGTAAACAATAATGGGAACATGTACAATACATTTGACGGGATTGACAAATTAAATTGATATCAGTGTCACAGGAAAAAAAAAAGGTTCCAATGTATCACAACACTTTCAAAAACTCCATTCACAATACTCATATGCAGCCAGAGAAACAGGAAATGTGATTTGTGTGTGTGGGCACTGAAATGTTTAAAGAACATAACAAAAACAATGGATAGTACCAAAAACCTTTTTTTCACAGGTACGAAATATTCTGGCCTCATTTTGACTCATACCATTCATATTGAAATTGAGGTAAATACTATATAATGCATAAAATAACTGTACCACCATTACAACCATCAACATACTATGAAGTCAATTTAACCATTTAACAGCAATTTATCAATACTGACATGCGTCATTATTGATTTGTACACTGCGACAATTAAAAATCCCTTTTTCTCGACTCAGAAACACTCTTAAGCGTTCGCACTGTCACCTCCTGAACCGTACCGCTGCACATCGCATGATGCTGACTGCTATGGATCAATACATGTCTCCCTGCTGCAAACCGACTGCTATGCAGGTACAGATTGTTTTGCCCGTGGCTGTACAAGGCCGAACACAGTCGGACATGAAGAGGCATAGCACCGGAGATAAATTACCATAGGTTGAAGCAGACGAGGAAGAGCTGAGATTAGACGGGTGGTCTATTAGGGCTCTTTAGCTCAAGGTGTTATGACGTGGGGTTGCATACAGCCTAGCAGCAAAAGGGAAGCCCTGTTACGATCTCTTGGGTGTGTCATATTCCTCTTATCTAACTCTCACACTCACCTCACTCAGGGGCTCCCGAGGAGGGATCTCCTCATTGCCCCCAGCACCAAAACAGTCCAGCTAATCAGGGGGATTCCAGACCTGGCCAATCAGAGAAGTCTGACGTCACAGGGCCTTTAAAGGGGAATCTGAAACGGAAATGTCTGAGGTATTGAGAAAGTGCTTTTGTTGCCAAGTCTTTGTGATAGTCCAGTAACTAAGATCCAGCAAAGAGATAATAGAGCATCGGGTGGAAGGTAGGGAGTTGCTTATTAAGGTGATTTGCTGGCAAATAAAATGATTTCTTGCAGCCAAAACCCTCATCCATCAAGCTAACTAAAAAATCCACGTACACTTAAAAAATCTGTAGTAATTATCGCACTAAATACTCATACTGGGAGGAGTAAAACAACAGAATCACAATAACAGCAGAGGCAATTAATTGAAAGAAGGAATAAAAAAGAAATCAAAAGTGTTTCCTTCATACTATTCTTCATATTTCCTTTACAGCATCCCTCACCCTGCCTAATACACAAGGCAAGAAAACAAAAAAAGCCCGCTAAAAAGACCGGGTGTGCTTAGTTGAAATCCCTGTCAGGGAAGATGAGAGGGGCAATGAGGGTCCAGAGGTAGAGCCCGAGGCCCAGCCAGCTGGAGCTCATCTTCACCCACACAGCTGGCATGCTGCTCTGCATGGCCTGGGTGGTGGTGTCCGGTCTGATGGAGGACACAGAGAGAAAAGGTGCAATTTAGTGAAACCAACTCAACCAACACGTGTACTCCAATTTATGCATATACATATTTCTAATATATTTCCCATGTTTTTTTAAAAAAGCACTGTTGTGGAGGAGCTTTTCTTTTATAAACTGAACTGATTTTAGAAAATGCCATTCAAGCTGTGTTTTTTAAAAAATGAGTAACTTTCAGGTGAAGTAATGTGCCCTCTGGTGGCCATCTCAAAGACCTACAATGACTGCCATAACCACTGAAAGCTATTGATTTCAGGATGTGTACATTCTTCCACGTTTGTCTAAAACCTGATGTTTTCCATCAATTAAATATGTGAATATATGTGTGCTTCAAAGCTGTCAGTTTGGGTAATAAGTATCTGTCCACTGGGGAAACAGAATGGGTATTAAAATGTACTTACTGGTACCAGTTGGTGAGAGTCATCATGATGTAGAGAGAGGCCAGACAGAGGTGGAAGTGGAAAAAGGAGTAGCTGTAAGTCACTCCCTCCTCCTCATTGTCCACGGCCCTGCGTATGCCGTCCTCTCCCACCACACCCTCTCCTCCTGACCCTCCGCCCTCCTCTGTCTGCATCAGCTTGTTCACCTGGGTGTTACTGGATGATCGGATACTGGGCGAGGGACAGAGAGAGAGAGAGAGAGAGAGAGAGAGAGAGACTGTTTTGCAAAAAATATAGGCAATACAAAACATTTTGTAAAATGTAATTGGTGATGTTAAACCTACCTGGCGTAGAGAGTGCAGAAGAGGAAGATGATCAAACCCACGATGCCCTGAGCATCCCACCACTGCACAGTTCCCGGGGTGGTGTCACCGGGGGAGGGGGTGGTGCTGACGTTTGCCACCAGACTCAACAGGCTGGGGTTACACTTCCGATCTAAGACATCAGAGCAGACACGCAGCATTAGACATTTATTACACCATAATAGGTTATGAAAAAGAAATCATGATACAGTTAGCCTCTCTACACTTATCCTGTATCTCTAGGTATCTGAAATCTATTTATAATGACAATAGGATTTCTCATTTTTCCTTGTATAAATTAACTCAAATGTTGACACAGAAGATGGTAAGAGATGCAATATAATAACACAATACAAGGCCATTTCTCTCCATTACAACTATTTTCTCATCTACATCTACACTACAAAGTATTTTCTTTAAGGGACATCTTTATCAGTTGTAGAGATGTCTGCCTTCTCTCCAATATAATGGAACTAGATAACACTCAAACCCTTAAAAAAAATTAAACAAATAAATAAACTAAAAGAGACAACCAAAAACCTCAACAGCAATGTCTCTTTTGAGAAACCATGAACTGGTTACTGAAGACATCCACAGACCTTGTTGTAAGCAGTTACATGTAGTAGCTATTTTCTTTCGAAGTGACTAAATCCATTAAGCGAATCACAGCCAGGAGTAAGCATACCTCAACTTATGGATGAGAGGGTACCTAACAAAGCTAATAAAGCTAGTTAACATTACAGCACAGCCAAAAATGACGCCATTAATGTTCACTTGCTGTGTTCCAAGCACAAGCCTGTTGTCTATAGACACACCCTTTCTTCTACATAGTGATAGTGTAGTTTGGTAGTACCACTACATTTGAAAGAAGGCAGAAATCTCTACAGCTGACAGCTCCAAAACTCAGTAACTCACACCAAAACAATCTCTAAGAAAAATGCATAGGTTTGATATTTTTGTGAACTACCATTTTAAAAATTCCACTGTTGACAGTAAAAAACTTTAAAAACGGGAAAGGTGTTTGTGTGCTTGAAAAGTATGTTTCTGTTTTATACTAAATAATGCTTTTAATATGTCTGCTTTGCAATATAAAATAGGTAGCTGTTTCATGATATCTAGCAAAGACAAAAGTGCATACTGCATTACAACATCAGTATCAAAGAGATAGTGAGATAGAGATCTAGAATATAAAATGAATGATTTTTTCCAAAGAGAGGTGTAATGTACCACCGTGTGGGTAGTATAAAGTTTCACGTTGTGTGTAAATGGATCTCAGATGCGCACACGTACATATAACTAACCCTACAGTCACAACAAGCTTGCTCATTGTTGCCTTTTACTAGAAAAAGGCAAATCACACAACATGAGACCAGGAAGGTGTGCCAGCTATTAGCAAAAAGCAGCTCATTGTTCCTATAGCATGTCATGGGACAACTCACCAGTACGATCAAAATGCTGCAGCAGAAAATCAGCAGATACAAATATTGAAAGAAAACTGTGAGTACAGTCACAGCAAAGCATGCCACCAAATGAGTAGAGCTGCAACTGTGGACTAAGACAACAGGAGACTCACTTGGATTGTTGGTCATTGCAGACCAGGTGACGTACATGGTGTAGAGGGAGATGAGGGAAGCCTGGAGCAAACCAGAGTGTGGCTGGGCTTCCTGTAACAAACAGCGCAAACACACATTGAATCAATTAAGTAAACATACAACAGTAAAATTATGTTGAGCTGCCTTGAAACAAATGTTGTAGTAACTGTATTTGGAAGTACAAATTATTTAAATGGCTGAAGTCATTCATTAAGCAGGGGAGAAATACACATTAAAAGGTGCACTACGTAGTTTTGGAGAATAAATTGGAATCAGAAGGGAAAGATCTTCATTGACTGATTTTTCTGCCTAATCAAAATAAACAAACTCTTTGTTTTCACGACTGAATAAACTGAACAAACAACTGACCTCAACGGAAAACACAATTTTATACTGTTTTATTTTGTTTATCTGTGGTGGATCCTGCCACCTTTCCAACTTCCTTTGAGAACAGCTTGATCATTCAGTTATGGAAAAACATTTTTTTTCCCCTATTGCCTCACTGATATTGTAAATATTACAATTCTTGTAAGTTTTAATTTCACTACATAGTACTCCTTTAAATTTTAACTTTTTCTCATAGGACAACGACAAAGCCATGTCCACACTATGACAGATACAGTAAATGTGAAATAAAAAAAGCTTTTTTCCTTTTAAAGGTTTCCATCCACACTGGTTTTTGGGGGTTGTTCCCTCAAATTTTACAACTGAAACACGATAACATAGGAAAAGGGTTTTTGTGCCATTGTTTGCTCAAGGCATGTTAAGACATTAACATAAATACACAGTGGTACCACAGTGACATCAACTGCACTGTGTGACCAGCTATAATGACTCATCACATAAAGAGTTTGAGGAGATATAATCTTTGCCTCTTACTATTTTTGCTACATTGTACCCAACATTTAGGGAAACCTCTACTTTCCCTGTCAACACCAAAAAGCAAGGCTGGTATTTCCCCATTTATCCACTCTAGACAACCTCTAACAGTTCTTGGGTTGATTTTTCCATAGGAAAATGTTGGCTTAGCATTTAAAGAAGACCGAAACAGGGAACAAAATGTTTTCAAATGTATCTGCATTATTGTGGACTGGTCCGCACTGTACCTGTATCTTGGGTAGGATGGAGACAATGGAGATGATGACGCAGAAGATAAGGTTGAGGCTGATGAAGACCTTGTGCTCCGTGCAGTCGTCAGGCTGTGTGTAATAAACGTAGAACAGCACCACAGCCGTGAAGGCCAGTGCATAGTAGAGGAAGGTGAAAGACAGCAGGCCTGGAAATTACATGAAGACATATCAATGCAAATGTTGTAAACCACAAATGCGTAACAACATGATACTAACATGAACAACAGAGGAAAATCTATCTAATCTATTCAAATATATGCCACAAGTATAATTAGATATCAAGAAAGAAAGAACTCTTGTGAAGAGGATGCTGTACCTGCGAACCAGCATTTGTTGTCACTATTTTCAGCATTTTCTACCCAGACCTTGTTCCAGGAATGGGCAAAGTCAATGAGCAGAATAAGCTGGATCAGAATGAAGATGAAGGATCCAATAACTCCAAAGTAAAACCACACTGTAAAGTGGACAGGAAACAGACACAGCTGATAATATTTCCTGTAACTGTTGATCCGGAGAAGTCTGCGTCACTCACAGTCTGTCTGCTCAAGAAAAGGACCACAGGTTATTAATGTTTATTACTGTCATTACCGCTATGAAATGTTCCATCAGGGATGAAAAAAGCTCCCACAGTAATCCCGACCAGGATCAGAAACTTAAAGAACCAGAACCTGGAAGATAAAAAGGCAACATCAGTTCAACAGACAGACAAAGTAACACATGCAAAACGGCCTCCATCTCTGAACACACGTATTGCGCATTATCACTCACCCATTTTGAATAGGTGCACGTGGGTCTTTGCTGCTTCGGACACCGAGCATGATGGCCGCGAACAGAAAGAAGAAGCACGTCATGGCGAAGCACATACGGTACACAGACTTGTAGCCCACAATGACATCACAGTTGACATGGTTTTCGATACCAGGTAGTGTAGTTCCTCCTTGGCAGAATCCTGGGATCTACAAAACAACAAGAATGCAATAATAGCATACAACAAGCTGTATAACACGTTAACCATTTATAAAATGGTTATAAACATAATCACTTCCCTTCTGTGTGGCTTTTAATATGTAACTATCCTATCTCAGATAATTACACCTGGACCAAAGCCAGAGACCTACTTTTGTTTTAGGTAGGTAGGTCATAACAACAACTTCCAATAAGATACTAGTGAAACAGCCACTGCACAGTATATGGTAGAAAAGGCATGCACAGTAAACACATACTGTAGTTCAGGAGATCTTTAAAATGCAGTACAACCCTAAAAAACATGATGTATTAAGACCCGCCGTTATCTTACTTTTCGAAGCTGAGTCTCCATTCCAGGCAGGATCATGATGACAGACACCATGGTCCCCAACAGCAAGAAGAAGGAGAAAACCAGCCGTGTGACAGTGGAGTTGTTGGAGGAGGGACAGCAGCCACACAGGAGGCATGGTGCTGAGCCACACAGACAGGAGGCCTGTGGGTGATGGAGAGGAGGGGAAGGAAGCAAGAGTGGAAAAAACAGTTAAAGATAACAGTCAAATTAATGTAGGCAACTGCTTTGGCAGAATGCCAATCATAAATTGGTCTTGTTCCATTAGATATATTGGGGTTGGTAAATTATTTATCAGGATAGTGATAAGAATCACCCACAAATCTGACTCCTGTCATTCAAAATGAAATATACAACACAGGACTATTACTGGTTGACCTAGTTGTTCTATGGTTTAAATTCTCAATGGTTTTTCTGATGTGTTAACACAGAGAAGAACAAACAAGTTTCACTCTCTTTAATCTGAGGTTTCTCACAGTGCCCTGCCTTTATACACTGTCTAAGGTAACACTAACGTTACAGTTGTCGGAGCCAAACCAGAAGCTGTCGTCCCAAAAAATAGTAAAGGTGAGCCATAGCAGACTGTCATAACTCGGTGGCATTCACTATCTCAACTAATTAGGTCTAAAATGAGTCTAACGTGGGAGTGAATGGCCTGTTCTGACACTTCCTCAGTCCCCATTATTTATATATTTACCCTGCTGATTCACCAGCTTACTAAGACAACAATTTGCCAACTTCCTTGGTTTGACTAGCGTCAGCTTTACGTCTAGTACAGCTAAGCCAGCTAACTAAAATTTGACGTTAAGCTAACGTTAAGTCACTGGTGTTACTTATCTTTAAAATGACAGGTTCGGTTGACTGTTGTGTAGCGTTAGCTCCTAACTGCTCCCGACGTTACTCTTTAGCTAACATTAGTTAAACGTTAACGCTAGCTCATCTATCGTTAGTGCGACGAGAGTTGACTGAAGCCTTCAGTTAGTATCTAAGACGATATTCGTGTTGAGGTTAGGTACTTACACAGCTGGCTAAAGAGCACAAGGCAAGACAAGCCCCCATGTTGACATTAAACTGCTGAAAATAACGGTGGAGTAATGTCGCCTGTCGTCTTCCTGTACACCAAAAGTCGGAAGTTGCTCGACTGCTTTTCAAAATAAAAGTATGTAGCGTGACATTAAATGACAAGCTTTTCAACATAAAATACCTAACATGAACAGTGTCATTTGCAACAATTTTTAAAGCAATACAACCTAGATCACGCAACAACATGTCAATTTATGTGTGTATCTCATGCCCAGTTCTGAAAGAAGAACCTTTTTTTTCTCATCGAAATATATAAACTATTGTCTGTTTGTTTTTATCAGGTGCTGAGCAAACTGTGAATTAACATTCTTTAACTGAATATCTATTAACTGTTAACTAATCACATCACTTGATCACACGCACATCAATTAATTCATACATAAAATCATTAGGAGTCATGTGTTAGTTAAGCATCTCTTAAGTATATGATTTGTATCCACACTGAAATGTTTGTAGCGGTCGAATGGTTTGAGAGATGCTATTTTTCTTTGTTTTGGGCATTTTTTCTTAAATCTGCTGGTTACTCATGAGTAATTGTAGGGGATTCAGATAACCTGAGTGCAAATGGTGTGAGACTGACTCTTGATTGAGGAGTGGAAGCAGCTTGGGGCATTTCCCTCCTAGCCAATCATGGTGTGATGACACCCTTTTTTGCAAAGGCTTAAAAAAGGTGGCAAATGGCACACTGTTGGCTCTGTGTTTATTTGGGAACCCCTTAAAATCCAAGCCCCTATTTACCTTCAGTTTGACATTAATTTCCCTGGGGATTGTAGGAGGCATTTGTTTGTTATTTATTGTTCAAGTATCGGACATTGTGCATTTCCCCCTAGATTTTTGTGTTTTTTGTTTATATTCGTTTGTAGGTAACACAATTTACTGCCAGTCTACAAATCTCTGCATATACAATTATTCTGCAATTTGATCTAGTCTAGTTGTGTCTGCAGAAACATACCATCTGTCCCCTCACTCAGCATCACAGGAGCTCACTACACGGATAGCAAGAGAGAGACCGTCAGGTGCGGACAGAAGCCTCTTCAAAGCCCCTGCTGTTGGTAGAGCACCTGCACAGCAGGGAGCCAACGGTTATTAATACAACCGTTAATATCTGACCTGGAACAAGGAATAATTAACTGCCAAATACTCAATTAATTCTCTCACAAATAGGAGTATTGAGAACTGGCAAGGTAGTTAAAACGAATCCGCTTGGATATTTCTCCAATTAACCAAACATTGAAAAGAAATAATGCATATACTTTATTGAGTATGAAGTAAAAAGTAAACCCAATTGACATACAGACTTTAAACAAAAGGTGAGCATTGTAACAAACCATGAAAGAGTCCAACATTAGCGGATTATGCTGTTAATTTTTAATATGTGCCAGGTGAGATACAAAATAATAATAACATTGCCATGCACAGATAAAACAAGAACTTGCGATGAGGATACAACAGACCATGGTAATCCACACTACCCTTGACTGACACAGATGAATCGTTCCTGAGATAAAAAAAATATATCCAAACTGCACCTCAAGTTCAATATTTAATCGCTGGTAATGCAGAAACTTGTATTTTATAAAACATTGGCTTTAGAGACACCCTAATAGCTGTTTTGATTCTATAATTAGAATCCACATTGGTTCAAGTGATTGAATTGATTATCAACCAAAATATATGATATCATAATTCCACCAAAGCATTTTCTAAACAGAATACACATTCCTCTAAAATATTTCCATCAAAAAAAGTTAATTTCCTAGAAATGATTTTATAATACCACAATGTATCACCATTAACACCATTTGAAATTCATTTAAAGTACTTTTTGTATCGCTACAATTTATGTGGATTATGTGGATTTAATGTGCATTTGATTTCATTTGGTTAGGTTTATTCCTCTAAACAACACTAGGTCGCAGCATTTAACCATTTCACACGACTGTACCATCCAATTTAATGAGCTCCTATAAACTATGCTTCTCATTTCAGCAGATTAATCAACAGTCAATAATAATTCTACACTAAAATAAAAGACAGTCCTTGGAGTGAAATAGAGCAAATACTAGAACATCTACTGTAAATAACCTGTTCAGTACATGTTTGTTTATAGAAGAAGGATGGGTAATTTATTATAATTCCTGAACCTGCACTACTGCACTCTCTCTAAAAATAACTCCTTTTTCAGCACCTTTTATACTTTCAACCAGCAGACTGGGGATTGTTATGTTTAAACATACTTTCATAGATGTATTATTTGTTATGGCACTCCCATTACTAACCCTTAAAATCCTGTTAAAATTAACTGCAATATACTGAATAAAGAATATTTTGTATTCATGTTAATGTTGAGATGAATCAACATCACATATGAGCTAGATTCAGGGACCATACTCTCAGGAATGAACTCCTTTGGTAGTGTTTGTGTAAATGTATGTGCCAAAGTAGTTTTTAAACTGAGAGTAAGACTGTGCATTTGAGCCACTCAGCCCTGTGAGTCTCCTATAATCACCCCTTTGTTCTGGCACTGACAGGCTCACTTGGCTGGCAGCTGATGTCTGCCTCTGTTTTATTGTCCGTAGTATGCCGCTGCCAGGATTACAACTTCACCCACTACTCTTTCATCAATCACTCCAAGAACACTCTGTAGGAGTTTTTTCCCCTCAGAGACGCAACAAAAGAAAAATGTTGCAAGGAAAAGAGTCTTGTTAGAGCTTTTCTGTCGGATATAGAGGGAAAGGTGAAACGCGACACTAGATCTAGAGAACCTTTTCCATCTAACCTGGATTCATTGACTGAAATCAAGTGATGATCTTTCATTTATATTACATTCATATGCCACAACATGAAGGGCACAAAGAGAGGTAGCTGTAGTAGTTTGTGGGCACGCTCAGAGGTTGCCTGAAAACAGCTGGTTACAAAGAAGTACAATATTTCATAAGTGATTCCATCAGCAGTTTAATGACTCATAAACTTTAATATACTTTTGGCCAATGATGAAAGCCTCAACAGTCGATATTCAAATGGACCATAACATGTTGTTGCATATGAAACTACAACATTTGATTTCACGGTGTTGCATCCCTGAGACAAAGTAACTGACCAGGTTTCGGTTTGTGCGTGAGTAATGAGAGAGATAAAGAAAGAAATACACAGTGATGCAGAGTGCTTTACAGAAACGTCATACATCATCAGGCCAACTCTAACAGCTCAAAAAATATAATTAACATTGTCTCATCACCTTGGTATTTTATGACTTACAGGGAATAGACCTCTCTGTGGTCTACCAACCCCATACACAATATCACTATGTAAAAATGTGCCTAACGTACTGTGCATTAAACATTTACTTTGTATTTTGTGTAATGACAATGCTTTATGGTAATTTTTGTGTTCAAGTTCACATTAAAGGCACGTGGAGTAGACAGTAGACAGCACGTTAAGTACGCAAGTCAGCACGTTAGTTACACAGACACAAAACAAGTCAGATAGAATAAAACAGACTAAAAAACTAAAGAATATACACAACTTACAATGTACAAACTAAGATATTTACAGTATTTAAATGAGGTGCAAAGTAGCATTGAGGTATGTTGAGCTGAGCATTTAGAGGCCAGCAGCAACTTAGTGCAGATGTGCAAATGTGAAAAATGCAATAGAGAGAGAGAGGAAATGGGAAATGCGAAATGCAGTGACCATCGATTGGTTACTTATACCATTCTGTTTATTGGGCTTCAAGATGAGATAAAAAGTAAGAAAAAACATTTTCAAGGACAAAAACTAGTTAATCTCTATTTTTTTGGGATTTAAGGTTTTGTTTTCTCTTTTACATTAGTAACACACAGTTGACTCAGTTTCTCTTTTTTTTCAAAGCTGTTGACCATCTAACATCCAAAATGCATCAACGCAGTGGTTCACAAAGTGGGGGAAGTGTCTCATATAGGGAGAAAAATGTAATTATTACTATCTACTAATGGGGGACCATGCGGAAAAAGTTTGGAGACCACTGCACGAATGAAACCAAACACATTTTTACATATCTCAGGATCAGCCCTCGTCCACAAACAATGGCAGCCTTGACTGCACTGTTCAGCACTCGAATGAACAGAAACATTTTCCTTTTCCTTGGTTATAGGCTGTTTTGATAACCCATGTTCTCTTCTCTGTTGTTTTTGTGTTTTTACTCACAGCTGCAAATCAAATTTCCCCTTGGGAGACAATAAAGGTCTGTGCTGAGCTGAGCTGTTTCCCAATAACACTAATTATGTAGTAGTGTAAAAAATAACCCACACCCTCTAATGACAGGAGTCTGTTTACTTCAACTTATCGTCAAGTACAACAAGTAGGCCTAATTCCAGTACTGCGATACGAATCTGTACTTTTACCACATACAGTTCAGGAATTTAGGTGCAATTCAAACACCAAATGTATTATTTATATTTGAAATAACTTCAACCCCAAACAAGAATAATTAGCCTCAGTGTGTAAAACTTCCATTAAGTCACTGTCCCGCACATAACAGGGTAGTACACTGCTGTAACCATTTCCTCATAACTTTGAAAAGAATCATCATGTACTAATGTAGATCTGTTAATAATACACTGAAACATACCCTCCTGTACAATGGCAGTAAAGACTATTCTATTCCATTCTATCCTGTTTTGCTGTAGGCTACCATATAAATACTATAGCAGCTGGATCCAACGTCACATTGATTCGAGTTGCATATAAAAACACATGTGGATGATTTATTCGACAGTTACGTAACAGCTGGTAAAACGCAAACGGACTTGTTTTGCCCTCTCACATCCATGAGGTCGTGCCAGCTTTGTGTTTTTCACCGCTCCATCTTGCAGAACCACGCCCCTCCCGGTGAGACACCAATGGTTCAGTAAATGTCATTGGCCCGCTGGCGCTCACAGTTAATACACTGCCGGTGATTGGTGGATTTGGACCAATGGAGGCACACAGCTGCCGTGACGTTTGAACACATTAGAGAATGGCGCGAAGGTGCAGATGTTGGCGTTCCGAGAGAGGAGAGAAGAGGAAGGAGAAGAAGAATAACTCGGCGGAGGTCTGCTCTTCAAACAGAAGCACTTCAGACGGTGAGAACAATGGGTTTTATGCAAATGTTTAACCAGGCTTTCAGACCATTCAGACAAACTGGTGATGGAGTTAAAGGTCGATTTGGACACTTTTTAAGCCGGGTTAAGAAGTTCATTCAGCATCACTGAAGTCAACTGGAGAAGTCAGTTAACGGTCTTTGTTGCTATGGCCGCCGTTCGGTTGACGTCAATAACGTAGCATCAAAATGACAAAAGCGTCCTAATATTAATTGAAAAACTGTCTCAAAGGCACAATTATTGCTAACATGTTGCCATTTAACTTGTACAATAAGTCAATAAGTCGAATAATTGGTTTACACTACATTTTGTGGCTTTATGTTTTGTTTTGAGTCAATGTTATGTAATGAGCATTAGTGTACAGTCTGTTTTGCTAAGTAGCTGACTTTAATGCCCCAGTGGCGGACATATTTTGTTTTGCTCTTTATCAGTATTATCGTCTTTAATTAATTGCCATTTCCATCATGACTTTATGTGTGTTGGTTTTTAAAATTGTGTGTTGTTTTAAAATGTTTAACATGGTCGTGTGCAGCACCTCTGTTACAAGGTTACATCTGTTGCCCCCTTGGTTGCCCCGCCTCCGCCATTTTGGAAATAACCCACTTACAGAGAATTGAGTGTGTGGTGTCCAGCAGTGTACACCCAGAAACATCACCTTCCACCGCACTGGTGATGAACTCACATCATGGTCTTACCGTTATATGGACCACTGTGTGACTATCACTAACGTTGCAATAATAGCTGAGGTGGAGAACTTGTTTTGCCTGTCATGTCTTCACTTGTTTGCTTAGCTGTTGACAGTTTATGTAACTTTGTAATGGTAGAATTAGCAACTATGCAGCCCCTACTGCTGCATTATTCTTATTTATGCTGAAATGATGAATTATTGATCAGCTATAACAATAGACAACACAAGCATGCACATGTCCTTAATTGATATAGTAATAGGGTTATTCTCTTGTGTGTTTTGAAGCTACAGGCCAAACTAGGGGGAGAATCAGAGAAGTTAACATACAGCAAAATACAGCATTGCTTTCTGTAATAGGCGGACGTGAAATTAAGCTTATTCATTTTGTACAAATAGACATCTATTGCTTGATAATAATCTGTGTTTTCATATTTTCTTCCAGTATCAACTGATTCTGCAAAAAATGGAAACCTCTGGAGGTAGGTATAAACCATGTGTTATGTGGATGATTGGCTTTGGCATGCAATTTTAAAAAAGTTAAATTTTAGACCTTTAGAGACCTCAAATGCCACTTAAACAAAAACAAGAAAAGGCAGAATTTTTCACCTGAAAAGTAGTGCAAAGCAAAGTTGCTATGTCCTCTGAATGCGTATGCACGACTCCAACACGTATTTAACTCTCTACAAGTAACTGGAGTTGTTTTTGATGTGGTTAGTGCAGCGAGTTGCAAAGCTTGATCTATAAAGCAGCACTGCTACATTACTTAACAGTCTTTGTTTTGTCACATCTTGTTTTCGTTTCCTCTTCATTGCCTTATTCAAATGCTGCCGCATAGCAGGGATTATTGTATTTTTTCTGACCTTTCTGACAAAGCAATGACCCATAAGATGGTAGAAGGAGGCCTCCTTTAATTATCCACGGTCAATGAATCTCAATAGAGGCATCTATTAACAGATTTGATAGTCGGGTCATTGTCACTAATTAAATAAAAATGTCTGATTTGATTCTATAAACATTTCCACATTGTTAACCTCTAATGTCACGTCATGTCATCATCACATGTGAGAGACATCACTGACAAATGTCCTGTTTTACAGACATCCAAGTGAAGGAGCTGAACAAGCGTGCTTCAGGTCAGGCATTTGAGCTCATCCTGAGCCCCTCAGCTTCAAATGCCAAGGCTGAATTTCTATTGTCCCCACTGAAGAAAAAGGAAACATCGCTGGATGAGATTAAGAAGAAACTGGAAGCTGCCGAAGAGAGACGCAAGGTATTGTCAGAAATTGCAAACAGATATGTGAATTTAGATTTATTCATTTAGCCTAGCACACTGGATAAAGATTCATGTTCTGTGAACTTACTGCCAAAGTTCTCCTCTGTCTTTTTTGCCAGAGCCAGGGAGCTGAAACGCTGAAACACTTGGCTGAACAAAGAGAGCATGAGAAGGAGGTTGTGCAGAAGGCCATGGAGGAAAGATGCAACTTTATCAAGGTGACAAAGGAGAAACTCGATCAGAAGATGGAGGCGAACAAAGAGAACCGCACTGCACAGATGGCAGCTCTCACTGAGAAATTCAAGGAGAAGGTAAGCTCCTGATTTGATGTCAACTCAGCCTCATGACTAAGGTTGATAAAATGAAAACTACAGTGTTGTGATTCTTTTGTTTTTCAACACTAATAGGACAAGAAGCTCGAAGAAGTGAGGAAGAACAAGGACGTGATGAAAGAAAGCAAGAATTAATTTGGTAACGATCTGGAAAACAGTCGTTGCAACTCCAAAGATAAGCTGTACTTTTGTAACTGACACTTCTGTATTGTTTGCTGTGTCGGTTCTGATAATGCTGTTGAATGAAAGTTGGTTGTACAATGTTAGACTGGGTGTGGATTTAGTCTGATTCATTTGTAGATTTCTTATTGGCAGCTGATTACACTGTAGCTTTTGTGGCATTCCCTATATTTTTCTATTAATAAGAATTCAGTTGTACTAAATTGGTCTTTTTACTTCATACTGTTGAAATACATTGTATAACAGTCTTTGTTACTGTTCTAAGTTTTAATCTACTGTACAATGCCAAGGTTTGAACATTAAAGTCTATATCCACAATGTAATGTGTGTTGAATGTATTTTGTGCTTTAAGGTTAAGAAAATGAAATAATTGTGTTTTTGTAACGTGATGAAGAGCAGTCATGTGGATATTGAAATAGTGCACTCAGTAATACTTGACATCGCTGACACCTAGTGGCAGCTGGGTCAACTTCATGATAGTTGTGCAGCAGTACAAATTCATCACTAATGACTCCTAAGGTTCACTTTTTTCCTTTGAAATACTTAATACTGTTACTTATTGAGGCCAATAAAAAATATATTTCAGTAAGAAACATGAGCTGGAACAATTGCTGATGGATTTCATGTCCAAAGTGAAGCCATAGCCTGTGCATGTGTGTCTGAGATAAGTTGTATGGTTTCACTAAAAGGGGTTACAAGTCGATAAGGGCGAGAATCAATGGCTTAAAGCAGCGATTTAAACATTTCATGCCCGGGACACACCAAATGACAAGCGAATTCTTTAGAAATGCTAGGGTTCCCTGTAAAGTTTTAAAAGGATTTTCTTAAATAAATATTTTGCCTCTATCAGGAAATGAAAGCATACAAAGTACTGATATAGTAAATTAAAAATGAATTGATTGCTGGATTTGGACTTGCCTCATGGCCTACCGCTCGGGAACCACTGGTTTAAAGGATCATGAATCAAGTAGGAAGAAGGACTTTATATCAGGTCCATGATAAATACATATTATTTGTACAGTAGGTTTGAAACATTTGAAAAAAGACTTTCCTTGTCCTTTACAAGGCTTGATTGTAAAGGGCTTTGTCTTTGTCTTTATCTGTACAGTTCTGGCCACATTGAGTACACAAAACAGCAATGCTGTGTTTTGCTGCTCAGACTGCAGGGACATCAATATGCTGTAATAAGCAACAAGGAAGTGTTATAGGACAAAGCTGTGGATCGCTTACTTGGAAGCAGTGATGTCATCATGCATAACTAAATGGGTCCAGTACGGACTGTTACAAGTAATTACATTGTCACATATTCACTCAACAGATCTTCAGCTCTCTTTGCTGCGTGTGTGGAGCTCACAAGAGTGTCTTCCCATTGTGCAAAAAAACCCGAATGTTTCCACGATCAGTTCATTGCAATCAAAGTTATTTCACCACAGACATTTCAGCAGTGGTGGAAGGAGTATTTTTAGAAGTGAAAGCAGATTTCCTGTCAACGTTTTACTTTTATATCTGATGTTTTTGAATGAATATTACAGGTGCCTAAATGTTTGTGTTGCATTTTACTGCTGAAGATTTTTTTATTTACTTTAACTACTTTATACTGCGGTAATGTTAGTTACACTGATCTGAGGACACACCTGCATGCCAACATGAGCCACAAAGTTTTGTGTAAGTATTCAGATATCTTGTCAGCACTTTTGGGTTTGATCAGACTTGCTGGGATCCTGCAGAGGCTTGCACTCTGTCTGGCATCACCTATGTTGAAAAATGCCACTTGAGTGCCAAGTTTCCTGTGGTCATGTGTTCCATGTGACATTGAGTTCTGAGCAGTCGTGTGATTGTGACCAGCCTGTCTGGTGATTCCAGTTGTGGAGCATGCAGGCGTGGTGACTGTGGGAGAAGCCCCGATGTGTTCTTGTTGATGTCAGCGTGTTGATTGTTTTGCAGTTGGATTGTTTATGACGGCTATTCACACATTTATATTTTGTTTAGATGTTTGTGCGTTTCCATGGTTTTGTAACTGAGGACCCCCTTGAAAATTAGATGGTTTATCCTTAGGGTTAAAATGTACACTAGTATTACTGCTTCACAGTAAACCTCTGCACACCAGACAAGTTGCTGTTCCTGAGCTTTGCTGTTGAAAACCATTTTTTTGTGCAAAACATTATTAGGTCACAAAGAAGTTGACCTTTGACCACTAACATCTAGTGAGATCGTCCGAATGTCCGAATGGATGTTTTATGCCAAATTTGAACAAACTCACTCAAGGCGATTCTAAAATACGAGGCTCACAAGAATGGGCTGCCGTGAGGTCACACTGACCTCGACATTTGACTACCAAATTCTATTCAGTTCATCTTTGAGTACAAGTGGACAAATTGTGCCAAATCTGAAGAGATTCCGTCCAGGCTTTGAGATATCACTTGCACAAGAATCAGGTTAAGACAACCCGAAAACATAATGCCTCCTATGTCAGCACGGCAGGAAAATGTAAAGTTTTAGGATTCTATTTGTGATAACTCTCATGTATTAACCTTATTATCTGAATTGCATATCAGGAATTGTGCTTCTACTTGCTATTACATTTGAATGGGCATCGTCGGTGTATGTATCAGAAAATTGCACTTGATCTAGCAAAAAGAAAATGTATAACATTGTCTATGTCTCAAATAATTTAATGATTTGAGGTGGTTCAAATTCACCTTCATCGTACACATTACAGTGTGTTTGCAGGTCTTGGGGAGTATTACCACATATTTGAAAAGAAGCAGTTTAAAGCCTATTGTGGCTCAAGAGGAAGCTGGGTGAGTTGCACTGTGGGTTATGAAGGTGCCAGGTTTCTAAAAGCAGTGCAGTGGTCAAACATTGCCCTTCTGTGACACTACTGGACTCATTATGGACAGTTTAAGAACTGATGCTCAAAATCGATAAAGCAGAACCAGAGATATCACCTTCTATATTCCACACAGTCTTCTTCCTTTTTCAAACCTGCTGCCTACATTACCCACAATTCAACTTGCAATGTATTATTTCACGCACAGCTTTCTCTGGAGATGCGAAGGGCTTTCAACTACATTTTCCACATATAGAATAGTACTCACCAGGACCTGTAAAAGCACTTTAATATGCAAAATTGGTGGAGTTACCCTTTAACTCCAGAGGTGTTGGAAATATATACAACTACATCATTCAAAAAATACTAATAAATGAACTGAGGCACACATATAAAAGCATCTTATTGTGCTTAAATCTAGAACTATATAATTGCTGCTTTATTGAGAAATGACCAATATCGTCACAAATCATAATCCTTTTTACTCATGTTTAGATTGTTTTATAGTGATTTCATACTTTGTGCTCACACTAGAGAAAGTATGTGTATTTGTGGTGAGTCTGTATCGCTGTGCAGACACACACAAGCACACACGCACACAGTGCTGCACAATCCCATCTTTGTCATGTGTTGGGAAGAAACTGCTGGATTCATCAGCCCAGAAAAGCTGCTCGTCCCGTAGAGCAGCGCTGTTCCTCTGACAACACATTGCACAGAGGGTGGCTCTGCTCCAAGACCAATTTCTTTAGCCTGAGCTGGATTTTTTGGACTCGTGATCATGACTTTTCCTGGCTCATACTAAGGTATATAAGCATTAATAGAAGCAACACCAATATCCATACTATGAATCATATTCTGAGTTTCTGTTGACACCTTGTTGCTCATGTTCCCCAAAGTTGGCCGGATCACCCGAGAGTGGACAAGAAAAAAAAAGGAGGCCAAAACATATTCATTGTCACTGTGGGCACGCCCTGAATCCACCAGTCTTGGGAATATACACAAGAAGATGGTTTGGATCAGGAAACAATGCCCATCTTTCAGAAACACTGAGTCTATCAAAGGGAGCATTGTAACTGCATGCTATACAAGAGAACGACACAGGCCATAAAAAACAACTTGACCATACACGTCAAGCAAAGATATTGCTTGCTTGATAACCAAATGAGATCCAGTGTGGTTTATCGCCGGAGCCTAATTCGTAGGCCACGCACTGGCAAAGGAATGCTGTCCACTTTAAGGGCCTATGTGATATCATTCTTCAAATTCTAGCACAGGTACAGAAGCATGGAGTACAATCTGAACCTTATTTGAGGGTAGGAACTTCAAATGTACGCGTGTCAGTCAGATCGCTGTCCAGTTCATTATCTCCAGGGTGCTGACAGGCTCTACATTCCAGCTGCTTCTCATGGATGAGGGAAAATGATGAATGTTGAAAAAAAAATAGCTTGTACAAAATTAAAAATGTCGAACCCAAAACAGTCAACATTTGTTGAATGAGAACTTTTTGGTTTCCATGTAACTGTGAATAGACACACAAGGTGGGAGCGTGAGTATGGCATGTAAAAATGTGAGAGCCCACAATAACAAATCTAGTAATGACGTCATTATAAAGTAAACTCCTGTGTGGTTATTGTAGAAGGATTAGGGAATATCACAATATATATTTCCGACCTCTCATGATTAATGACTAGAAATAGAAGTGGAGTAAAATTTGCAATAAAGTGTAGAAAAACTCTAAAACAAGAAAAACTTTTATTTCAAGAATTTTGAGTTCAAATATATTAAAAAAACAAACAAAACAAACAATGAACATAATGACCAGAATGCGAATAAAAACACGTTTGACAATGGCTGTGTCCGAAATCGCTCACTGCTCCCTGTGTAGTGCACTAGATAGTGAGTGCGCCATTTTGTGGTGCTGTCCGAAAGTCTAGTGGTAATTATTAAACCCTATATGGTGGACTCAAAAGTATCCCACAATTCATGGTGAAAAGTGGTGATGGTCACTAACCAAGCCATCATGCATTGTGCTGAGAGAAAATGGCAGCTGAGTGGTGTCCGAAAGTGCTTTTTTCTTTCTGTTGATGAGCTCCCTATATAGTCCATTATGTTGGACTCCCTATGTAGTGACTAGGGAGTAGGGCATGAGTGATTTCGGACTTAGCCACTGTACATGATGTTTTGAGTAATTTCTATCATATATCTGATAGTTTTGCATACATGATTACATTTTATATAGTAGAAAAACATGGTTTTGAACTCTAAATTACGTTACTGTCCCTCCACACATGACTGTGGGGACGACTCTCTGTGGTGTGTTGGATGAGAAGTAACTGCTTACAAAACAAATATTGCCAAATTGCTGGCGCAATAGGCGGCAATTGTTCAAACAACCTGTTTTTTTTTGTTTTGTTTTTTACAAAATATGAAATAAAATCTCAGTCAAAACTCTTAAAAAGTCTCAAGTGTTTCTCAGGTGTCATTTTTCTGTAAAGGCTAAAAACTGAAAAATGGACGTTTGTGTAGAATGACCCAGAAGCATTAAGAAACAGAAATACAGTATTTTAGTAAATGCACTCAGTGACCTTCCACCACTGAAGAGAGACATTTCATAACTTCTGCTTTATTTTTTATCAACACTTCCAGGTCATAAAGAGGCATTTGAAGCCGCCTGATGAATACGAGGTGGAGCAGCAGCTTCTTATCACACAGATGCCTCACCAGAGTGCCATACATTCAGATGACAGTGGTAGAATTTCCGCGGAGAGTGGGCGGGCCGATAGGCCAGTCGGCTGCCGTCATTGGTCAAAGCGATATGCGCCGGCGCGCGCAAGAGCGGCGCCGCGTTCGCCGATTGGCTTAGAGGGCCCGCCCGTCACGGAACCCTGTATCCTGGCAGCAGCTCCGCCGTGTGAGAGCCGCCTGGCGCTGCTCCCGTCACGGTTATCCTTCCACCGTTCACCCCTCCAAACAATGTTATCTCTATTCTGTGCGGCTCTAAACATCCTTCATCGACTGATCTTCTGAACGCTTCGGATTGATTCGACCATCTTACAGGTACGCCCATTTATTTCATTAATTTCATCTCGAAGATTCATGCCATTTTTTTCTCTCCATTTTTTTCTAGCCCCGGTGAAAACGTTGTAATGGCATAGCGTGAAATACGTTCAGATGCGCCTCTTGGTTATTTTCCTTCATGGATGTGCAGCGGTGTTTTAGTGAATCCATCACGCAGAAAACCTCGCAGGAGAGGGATGCTCACGGGGAATCGAAGCAATACGCCTCGAGGCTCGAGGGAAGGGCGCATGCAAATTGATTTCGGACACAGGATCTGAAATTTTAACAGCCATGTCGATCAGGTGCAGATATTGCTTGTGGGAATTCACCGCAACAGGCCCCGTACAGGCCCGCGTTGAATATATACGTTTAAAAAAAAAACAAAAAAAAACCCCNNNAAACCGATCATAGTCGAGCATTTTTTTTTCTCCCCTTTACCCATAAATATTTTAAATGATCGCAACCCCTGCTGGAAACCGAGGGTGTGGACATCAGATGGGGTTATGTTACGTAATCCCTTCCCATTCATCGCTCCACGCCTTTCCTCCTGAACCTCGGCCTGTTGTTCATCCCACACAGCCTGGACCGTGTGGAGCTGCTGTCTCTGCTCTCTGCCTTCATCTCATCTCCGAGGAAGTGAAGCTCCAGCCCAGGAAGGATCTGGAGCGAGAGCACCGCGCCGGCGACGTGTTTGACTGGCTTTAACCCTGGCCTCAGTGCACATCTGTAGAGGGCACTCTATCAAAGATAGCCCTGAGGAAAAAAATCATTACAGTGTGCACAGTTCAGCTCACTTTATTTAATAAGCCAGCCACACTGACCCCAATTCTCTTGAATATTTTCTGAGGTGTGAGGGATAATTATGCCAGATTTGACTGGGGAGAGCCAATCAAGCGTCTTAAACAGGTAGAGATGCACGACACATGGCCAGCTCTGAGCCATTTTCCAGTGTTGTGATTATTTTGAATCTTCAAGTGGAAATGGCTTTGAAGGAAGAAGTCACACCTTTGTCACCTCTGTTGGCTATTACCGTTTAGTGAGTATCTGTAACAGATATTGGGTCTATATCTGTACTCGCGAGGAAGAAAAGTCCTCATTGGGTAGCTGGTAGCTTATTGTGTACTTTTCGTAATCTGACCACCGTAGGCAGAGCAAGACTTCATGCAGGAAGTCAGTAAATTAAGGGAACTTGGGATCCTAAAACTACGGAAGTCCAAAGGGCAAATAGAAAAAAAAAAGGTATCTAGAGAGATTATCCATTGTACATGTTAACATCACAGTAAGATCGGTGCTTTCTTTCGGCCAGTGGTCACAATTAAGTTTCGCTTTTGGCCATCCAAGGGAAAATGTTAGGGCAAAACGGACGTAGCGTCCCTGAGTGTGTAAGGCTGCCTTTAGGATTAGCTGCCTGTCAGATTATTTGATCATTAATAATTTAATTCATTATGATGTGAAAACAACTTCCACTCTCTCAAGTATTAAAAGCTATTTTTAAATCCTACCTCCCACCTCTTAAGCATATTGGATGCTGTGGGAAATATTGATTCTGTGTCGAGTTCGACACTTGTCCTGAAGTAATATCCTGTTTGCAATCACCCGCAGTGAGGAATGAGGTAGAGCACCTCGTTGGCAAAATTTATGACTGTGAGGACCTCAAAGGTCAGCGTTTTATTGCACCTGAGGTCCTGAGGTTTGCAACAGGCCTTTAAAGTAATGCTGCTGTTGTAGAGCAGGCTCAGTCATGAATCATATCACAATTATAATCTGTCAAAAATAATGTCAAAATAATGTTTTGACAGTATCAAGCAGCCACATTCGAATGCAACCATTTGAGATGAATCCATCATTAATTACCAAAACATCAGGTTAATTCACTTGTTCATGTGAAATTAAAACACTCAGAGCTGCACTAATCAATAACAATGGTTCAAACGACTAATATGAATGAGGTGGCTGCAGCGTCACACAGACTGCAGCTCATCTCTATGAACCCTTTCAGTCTGTTTGTTGTACTCTGTGGTTTATTGTTTGTCTCTACTGGCCCACAGCTCCTCTCTCATCAACCCCCGACTCCAGCTGCAACAGGCAGCTGTTTTCAGCAATAAACCCACTGTACCCTACCTGCTGCTCAGAGGCCAAGTGGCAAACGGACACATTTAGCAACTAACTGGCGAATATAGTGCAGCATTAAGCCGATAAAGAGACTGATATTTTTCTTAGAAGTTGGTGGAGACCAAAACTGAGCTAAAGGGTATCAGAAACCACGGCCTCTGGTGAATGCTGATATTGTTCTGTATCTGCTGAATTGGTTAACATGTACGGTAAGATGTTAGCCATAACAGCCTAAAATGGTTATAATTAGTTAATGTTGTATTTTTGGTGGAAATTATCAGCAGAACAGAGTGTCAAAGCTGTCTATGTGTTGTGTTGCACAGATACAGTATTTACTAAAGAACACCCTGTCCTGCAATAACAGTCTGCATTGCTAGCTGCACGGCTAACTGAGCTAACTAGCTATGAGAGGTGGCCAATTCTTACATGTCGCACCTTTAAGGAAAAATGCTAATGAAATGTCATCAGTCATTTATCTCATTGATTATTTATTTGTCAATTAATCAGATGTTTTCATTTATCTTAATTTAGGGTTGTGAATATTAATATTTTCTATGATCAGTAAATGTGTTGATTTGTTCAACCAAATATAAAAAGACAGAGATGAGTCCTGTTTCAAATTTGCTGAACCCCGGGTGACATCTTCTTGTGATCTGTTCTGTTCCAACAATGGTACCAAAAAAAAGTTTCTGATGATCATTTATTCTCCAAACTGTGTTGTTTATTAATCAGACGATTAATGCTTGACTTCTTTGTACACATAAGCACGCAAACAGACCTGGAGATGGCAGTAGCTCAAAACCAGACAGATATCGACTAACTGACTCTTTGTTTCCTCCTCTCTGGCCTCCAGTTTGCCATGGCGACGGTGGTGATGGAGCAGATCGGTCGCCTGTTCATCAACGCCCAGCAGCTGCGTCAGATCCCTCAGCTCCTGGAGTCGGCCTTCCCCACGCTGCCTTGCACCGTCAAGGTGTCCGATGTCCCCTGGGTGTTCCAGGAGCGCCACATCCTCACCGGCTACAGGCAGCCGGACCAAAGCTGGCGCTACTACTTCCTCACCCTCTTCCAAAGGCACAACGAGACCCTCAACGTGTGGACCCATCTGCTGGCCGCCTTCATCATCTTGGTCAAGTGTCAGGAGATCTCGCAGACTGTCGACTTTTTGCGAGACCCTCATGCTCAGCCCCTCTTCATCGTCCTCCTGGCAGCCTTCACCTACCTCTCCTTCAGCGCCCTCGCTCATCTGCTCTCTGCCAAGTCCGAGCTCTCCTACTACACCTTCTACTTCCTCGACTACGTGGGGGTCTCTGTCTACCAGTATGGCAGTGCCCTGGCGCACTACTACTACGCCATAGAGAAAGAGTGGCACTCCAGAGTGCGAGGGCTCTTTTTGCCCGCTGCGGCATTCTTGGCCTGGCTCACATGCTTCGGCTGCTGCTACGGCAAATATGCCCGGCCCGAGATGCCCAAGTTAGCCCACAAGCTCTTCCAAGTGGTGCCCTCAGCCTTGGCTTACTGTTTAGACATAAGCCCTGTGGTTCACCGCATCTACAGCTGCTACCAGGAGGGCTGCTCCGACCCAGTCGTGGCGTACCATTTGTACCATGTGCTCTTTTTCTTAGTCGGCGCCTATTTCTTCTGCTGCCCTCACCCAGAGAGTTGGTTCCCTGGGAGGTGTGACTTCATCGGGCAGGGCCACCAGCTCTTTCACGTGTTCGTGGTGGTGTGCACCCTGATGCAGATCGAAGCGCTGCGAACAGACTTCACGGAGCGCCGTCCCTTCTACGAGCGCCTCCACGGCGACCTCGCACACGACGCCGTTGCACTCTTCATCTTCACTGCCTGCTGCAGCGCCCTCACAGCCTTTTGTGTGCGCCAGCGTGTACGTGCCTCTCTACACGAGAAGGAGGAGTAAGAGTCGAAACGAGTGGGGGAGAAAAAAAAAAAAGAAAGTCTAATTTATTTTACTCCGTTGTGACCGTTGATTAAAAATAATGGAGATGTTTTTTTGTAAATGAACGTTATTAGTTTGTGACAGTGACTTGATTATTTCTTCTCTATGTGATCTGCCAAAACTACAGTCAGCTAAAACAAGTGATTGAAGGTTTTTCTTATGAGTTACAACGATGCAAAGGGAGTCTTATGATTTGTCTGTAGCAGTACAGGTAGTGTTCAAACAATGGAAAGAGTCCTTGCATCTTACGTGCACTACGCAACTTTTTAACAGGCCTATTAACAGCTCTTGATACAAGGAATAGCAGTTTGCAAGAGCTAGCATGAGTTTTAGATGTACTTTCAAGGTGCAATATGTACGAATGCTATTTTAAGTCATCAACCAATGAACTAATATGATCAACAGAATGTGAAGAAATAACAGTTGTGTCTCTGTGTCTGAGCCTTTGACTTGTGTTGCTGAGATATCTTCTGAAGCTAGCATGCTAAATAGCTAGCCCCTAATTGCTCTGTTCCATGAGTAAACGCTCCCATCGGTGCTCCGAGCCCCCTGTCTGGGAGAGTCAGTCAATAAGAGTGCTAGCTGCTAACTAGCTAACAGCAGCTAAAGTTGGCAGCACTTGTCGGTTTCTCTTTGTTCTGAGCATGAATTTGTTGAAAAGTCTTACATATTGCACCTTTAAAGCCAAACGTTTACTACAAGCTTGTAGTATGAGTTATGGTGAGGACAGAAAGATCATAGCGGTCCCACCGTTCAAGAATATAGGACTACAGAACCAAGCTGTTACTAAAAAAAAGTTACATAGTGCACCTCTAACTCTAAAGAAAAATGTTTTTTCTTCTGCAAAGATACTTTCTGTCAAGGTGCGCGGACAAACAGGTTCTTAAGATGCCTTACAACCAAATGTAATTGGAGTAATCTGACCGACGCATTACAAACCACGCAAGCATTTGCTTTTACAATTTGCAGTCCCGTAACAAATTGTAAATAGTGGTCGGGTACCAATTGCAGTCCAATTAAAATCTGACTATGTTTTTCCACTCGGAGCCTGCCCCTCTCTTTACGGAGCAAAGCAGGGATTTCTTTTTTTCAATTTAACAAGGCACTAACGCTGTGTCACACAAATGTTTGACCGCATTTCTGAGAAAGTTGAGAACCCAATTAGAAAACCAAATATTCTGACCTACTGTTTAAAAAAAAAAAAAAAAAAGGATATTTTTCTTTGGGTGATACCATTCTGTTGAATTGTGTTAAAAATGAGGCTGGCACTCAGTATTGGTTAAGAGATGAATTGAAGATTACTGATGTCTCTTTGTTGTTATGACAATGTTAATCTTTTTTTACTCAAAGGGCTGGAACTTCAGCTTTTGCCTTTTTCACATCCCATGATGTCAGTGCTTTTTGCGCGCGTTGTTTTCATCGTCCGGTCGATCAGATGTTGAGTCACAAAAAGCCGTGTCTGACTGGTGTTCTGCTTTTGGTATGTCTTTGTTTTTTTTTTTTGTATGATGAATATGTATGTGCCTCTGCGCATGTCTTTTGGTATATGCTGTGGATATTAAGTGTGTGAATGTCTATGAAAGCTTAGCCTTGCACTCCTTTCTTATCCTGTAAATAAGCCGTGTTTCTCGAGTCGGTCATTTGCATCCCATTTTCTCCCCACAAAACAGTGCACAGGACTGACTGCATCCTTTTTTCCCTCCGGCGGAATACAGCACATTTCTACTTTGCTGCATCCTCTCAGAGTGCGTGTCGTGCTCACTGTCCTCCTGCCTATCAGACTTTAATAGCCATGAATACATAATTTCATACTGCTGCACTGTTACACTGAAGACTCCTTCTGATTTCCTCTTTTGTCTGATGACTTTTGTTATGAGAGACATCGCGCGGATACGGCTCACTGGTAATGTTGCTTAGGTTTTTATCTCACAGAATCTTAAATGTCAGAACTGATCCGTATTCATTATGGCGCTCTCCGTTCATGATGTTTAATGTGCCAATGAATCTGTTATTGCTTCAGTGATGGCACTACTGAGAGATGAGTTCAGAGACAGAATGACAGAAGTGACACGTTGGTTTTTAAATGATGTCCTGACCTGACTACAAACACGTGACTGGTGAGATTTAAATCCCTGAATATGAACCTCCTAACTGTTGACTTTGGCATACTTACCTGTTCTCATCGTGCACTGCCTGAATCAACACTGTACATATACTGTAGCTGACAACACTGGCTATGTTTACATGTGTGGAGGTATCTGCTGTTAAAGTGGTTATTCTGCTTCTGCGAGGAGTCTTGGAATAACCTGGGTAAACCTGCGCAAGGCACTTCCCTTCTTGTGCATGGTTAATAGTTGGCGACAAGATTGAGGCTCTTGTGCACATGTAGCCCAACAAAAGGCTTGATTATAGGCTAATGATATGGCAGATCGGCAAATGAAGCCTATAAGTCTTTCACCAGCCCTGCGTGTGACAAGAGTTTATCGTCCTGACCATCAAAAGGACCAAAACTATTTCTAGTATTTATGTTTTGTTGCAATGTGGATACTCCCGGATCGTCTCAGTTGCATGCCAGTTAAACCTGACTGAGATCTTAACTGGAATACGGCCAGTTGTTGAAATTTGCGTGTGTAAACGTAGCCTCTGATGCCACCCAAGGTTTCCCTTTATCACTTCATGAAAGCAGGGTGAGAGGGACCAGAATGTCTTCTGCCTCTAAAAAAAAATATGTGTGACTGACTGTACTAATATTATGTGGTATTTAAGAAAATAAAGTGTTCAAGTAACTTCAGTTTCTCCTGTTTGTTTTTCGCAGGTCAGAGGCGATATGGAAGTAAAGAAAGGTCATAATAATGTGAACGTTTTGTGTACCTGAAAATGTAATTTGTGTAATTTAACCAGTGTTGACATTAA
Organism: Diplodus sargus; assembly: GCA_903131615.1. NCBI lineage: Eukaryota > Metazoa > Chordata > Actinopteri > Spariformes > Sparidae > Diplodus > Diplodus sargus. The sequence continues at coordinate 4,547,175 of CAEMYA010000161.1, forward strand.
AGTTATAACATTAAAATATTTCACTTTGGAGACCATCTGTATTATGTTCTATAAAGTCACCTGAGGTTGAATTTAAGTCATTTGAAATATTTTAAAGTTTCGTAAATACAGAAAATGTGATCACAGTTGAAATATTCTCAGATTCAGTTCATCCAATGTTAAAACATATCTAAAATCTTTAATCCAGATTGAAATACTGCTCAGTCAGACACAAGCCGCCTAAACACACGTGATCATTTTCATCAATACCTATACATGCAATAATTAATGCAGAAATGACCGCAAATGTTCAAAAAACACATGTCTGAATGTTAAAGAAAGTGAGATAAAGTTCCTGGATTTGTCGTTTCATCTGCATCCACGATAACAATAATGGGGCTTTATTCTGGGCCGAGAGCCGACCACCATCCGAGTTCCATGGAACAGACGAACAAACACACAGCACAAACATATTTCTCTAGTTGGAAGTTTAGATGACATTCAGACACCAAAAATGAGTCAATTGAGCCTGAGTGGGTGCCATCGGCGGCTCTGTGAGGTAACATTCATGTCAATCATGCGATTCAAAACAGACATTCAGGAATGTGAAAGATATTTCAAAATATAAACAACATACATTAGAGAAAGACATTTCAATGCTATAAATTCAAGTATTCTGGCGGTGGTTAAAATCCACAGATTTTCAATTTCATATAAAAAAATGTAAATAATTTTGGCCTTTCTTTGCTTCCGTAGACCACAAAACTATATGTTATGTTCAAATTAAAGGAGCTTCCTTTCAATTTTATTTCACATTCATTCATCTAGGTCTAACTGGATGCTTTAAATGGATTCAAAATATTGGTGTTCTTGGTACGACGTGCAGGTCATTGAAAATCTTACATTGTAAATCTTATTCCCAGACACAACAAAATAAGTAGACGTGTGTCAGGACACGATTGATTTGTGTCCAACAGAGACTGCAGATCTATTCGGCGTGCAGACAATAAAACTGTTCTGAACGCAGATGTATGTTAAGCCATGAAACTGACAATGAGCGACAGACAGTTCATTTCACTCTCAGACTCTTTGTTGAGCCCTGGATTACATGTATAGAGTCGGTAAATGTTAAATACACTCAGTAATGACAGGTCCACTCTACATCCAACTGTTCCTCAGACGCGCCTGTTATACGAGTCACTGTTCTGCTGCCACCAGAGGGCAGCCTTGTTGTTTGGTTGAACTGTTAACAGTTTGACAGCAAAGGGAAAGCTGAAACATATTGAGAGGATGGACTCATTTTATGAAAAACTGACTCTGTAGAGGTGTTTCAAGGTAATGTGTTCTATAAAGGAGGCTTAAAGTCTTTTCTCCGTAATCATTACAGAGCTTTGAAAGAAACCAGACAAATATTACAGAGACGTTTCTCTGAAGGCTCGGCCTTCTAAGCTTGACTGTTGAACATGAAAAAAAAAGTTTATGTCCTGTAAATCGAAAAGTAAAATAGCTTCAGATGGCTAGTAAGTTCAGTAATAAGCTGTTGCTAATGCTCAACTAAATGGCTCAAATGCTTCAAAGCTTTATGAAAATTGGGGCACAGAAAACCCCCTGTGATGATGTCACCCTGTTTACTGCACCAAGCTGATAAATGTCCCATTACGTCGGTTTCACTGTTTTGGGTTACAGAGGCTAAAAAACAGATGCAAAACAGATGGGTTCGCCGCTCTGTACAGTAGACATAAGCACGAAATCATTTCCTTCTTGGACGGCGAGTTCTAAATGGTACCTCGCCAGGAAAAACAAAAAGTTGCATCGTCTGGAGTTATTCTGACAGGCTCAATAACTCCGGCGAGGTTTATCTCAACCCCCACAGCGCCGATGTTCACAAGGACCAATCTTTCCATTAGGGGGCACAAACGATCTGCATATCCTCCACACATATATCGTGTTATTGATGCATCACAGCAACTCGCAGGTCAATCAAGACTGTTTTTTTTAAATTGCCTTTTAGTGGTAGCGATGCCCCTGCTGTTGTTACTTATCAGAATATTCATTAGAAGCCATCTGCGGCCCGGATTACTTAACAACACACTGCGTGGCACTTTGCTTTGCTGGATTGTACCGCCGGTGAAAATGAACAAATAGTTCATTACGGCTGTAAACATTTGCTTAATAGACTACGAATAACACTACACGATTACGTCTCATGTTGCTCGTGTAGATGCTCCTCGGGGGAGCGATGGTTGCGTTTCAAATGGCACATATGGTTTATTTATGCTCGTGTGTGTTGTGGTGTAGCTGCATGAGGGTGTGAAGACTTGTTTTTGTTTAAACGTCCCTCGTTATTTGTTTGGGTCCTCTATTAGTATAAACATGCGGAAGTGTGTGTGGGGTTGACACGGCATCAGGCTTTCCTGTTGATATTCGTCAGGAGCTTTGCTTATGATGATTATGCTGACTCATATGCTGTAAATTCATATACGGTAGCCGTCATCAAGCTAAGCCTCGCTCTCCCTCTCTCTCTCTCTCTCTCTCTCTCTCTCTCTCTCGCTCTCCCTCTCTCTCTCTCTCTCTCTCACACACACACACACACACACACAAATCTGTAAACCCGTAGTGAGCGGACATTCATACGCCGCACTAATTAGAACATCTTTAAGGGACATTTTCTCGTGATGGAGAAGAATAATTGAAATTTAAGGCAGAAACGGGCTCCTGATGTATCTACCTGGGATGTGATTAATTCACAGTATTACACACTCAGAGAGTCTTAAATCAAATGGCAGAGATAGTGATAATTGCCTTACAGCCTGCTTCCTGTCCTCTAACCATCAATTGCTTCCCAGACTCCATCAATTTTCATGCGTCTGTTTCTGGAGCAGCTCGCTGTCTCCTCTCCCTCTCCCTCTCCCTCTCCTTCTCCTCCTGTTTCCTCTCCCTCCCGTCTTCCTCAGTCTGCGAGTCGTACTGCATCCTCTCCGCTCCCCCCTTTTAAACGCTTCATTTGCTTTGTATGATTTGTATCAAGGTTGCCGAGGTAATATTGGGTGGCCTTGGTCTCCTATCATGTTTTGTAATTAAAGGTTTGACTTGCTGGAGGGAGCAGCTTTGTTCAGAGTTATTAAACCGCTTTCTCTCTTTTTGCCAGGTGACAGACAGCCAACTTCTCTCTCTGTCTCTCTCTTATTTTGTATTTTTTTTTTTTTTTTTTTGGATGAACCTCTCCTGCGCTGCCAGGTATTTTGTCCCCACATCCCTTTGTTATTGTGGCATTTTCATATGGTCTCTGGCTTTTGTTATTATTCGGTGAAAAGCTCGGGGAAAATCACTGTTTTATGAGGGATGTAATCATATGAGGGACCGAACAAAACATTGTCAGACTGGAAATTAGAAATGAATCAAAATGGAAATAATGTAATACCTGTCCTTGCGCTCCCTGTAATGTACTCACAACTAATAATAGCACAGAGTCGATGCGTGTTGAGGAAGAGAAGCAGGGTGGTGAGATGTTCCCCGCCTCCAAAAAGCTCATTTTCTGGTGAACCGAAAAGACTTCTTCATTTGGTTCTATGGGTTTAAAATATTTAATTTCTTACTGTGATATTTAGTGTATAAACAGTAAACAAACTCAATGTGTGTTATATGTGTTCTCGTTTAGATTTAAAGAGATAGCTATGGGAAATATGTACATTTGCTTTCTTTCCAAGAGTTTGATAAGAAGATCGGTACAACTCTCACGTCCCTACAATATGACCTGAGGCCAAGACGTAGCTAGTACAGTGGAAACTGGAAATAGAAATAAGCGACTAGCCTAGTTATTCCGATTACCAGCGTCTCTATTGCTCGCAAATGAACGCATTAGATACTATTTGTTCAAACATACTATATATGTACATAGTATATATGTATTTTCTGCCATTAAACTCTGATCAGGAGCCATTTTCGGACGGCTGGAGAACTCAGAGATGATGTTTCGGGATTAGAAAATAGATTTATCTTCGCTCCCGCAGCAGCGATCTGCTGAGGGGGCATCGTTGTTGGTGTTAATGTCACGTCACATAATGTTAACTGCTGGCTGGAGCTGGATGGGAAATGCTTCTTGATGACATCACAGAGAGGAGAGGGGAAAAGAAAAAGAAAAAGAAGAGAGAGAATCACAGCCTGTGGTGAGTGCCAAATAGTGAGAGTTTACCTGAATTTGAACCCACGGACACATGCACACTCTCTGCATGCTCACGTTAGCTCACGGCTAATGTCGTAATCGGGCCGTTCGGGCTGCTGCATGAGAAAGGCGAACAAACACAGTCGATCCTGTAGTCAAACTAGATCTGCTGGTGGTTAATACACCGTTGAACAACCACCATTGCTGATGAATATCTGACGTGACTCAGGCACACGTTCACACGAAGTTAGCTTTGAAGTTTCATTCATGTTGAGTTTAGTCTTGTTCGTCCGTTGGGGAGGTCTCGATGTCGACCCAATGAAAAGCACCATTACTTGAGGTAAACTGTGGATTTCCCGGGAAACATTTGGGATAATGATGGCGAAACCCACAACTCAGGAAAACAGATGACAAAGACGGAGTCATTTTTAGAAATTTTTAGTCTAGAACTGCTCTATATTGTATGTTATGTTGGGGTGGCTGTGTCATGAGGTACAGCGGTTGCCCACCAATTGGAAGGTGGTTCCATTCCAGTCTGCACGTCAAAGATGCTGAACACCAGTATCCAATAAACGTGTGTGAATGCACCTTCAGTGGTCTCTAAGGCATGTATATATATATATATATATATATATATATATATATATATATATATATATAGTACAAGCCATTAACCATTCTATATGTGTCAAATAACAAGCTGCAGCAGTTAGTTCAGAGAGTGGTATCAATTTTCTCATCTAACGCTCAGCCAGAAAGCCATTTATCAGAGTTAAAGTGAGTATCTATAAGAGTAAATCATTCCTATTAATCCATGCGAGAGCTATTTGATACTTTTCAAAATCCGTCGTTCCAGCTTCACAGGTGCTGCTTCACAGATTCACACTTGAAAGTAATGAAACAACATATATTTTCGAGTACAAGTTGCACAAATTACACTGTGCCCACTTCCTTCAACTAACGCACAGTATAGACGACGCTTTACGTCAGTAGCCTTTATATTACACTTGTCACTCAGCCCTGATTTTTTTCTACAAAGCATTGAAAGCCATTGTTTTCCAGCGTCGCAATTAGCAACTCGAATGGGAATCGCGCGTCCTACCTCCCACGAATCCTGCAGCAGCTGCGTTTCTCATCAGCCGTCATTTTGTGCATCGCTCAGCAGAGGACGACGAATAGTGGCATGAAATATAGATGTTGAAGTTGGATGATGAGGAAGGCTGGCGTGTAAATTGTGGGCCTTGAGCCAATCAGAATGAATATGAACATTGTGAAGTTACACAACGAGTGCGTTACTAACGTTGTGAAAAGACACAATGACTCACTGGCTCATTGTATAGTCTAATGTGAATACTACTTAAAGCATGAGAGAGTCGGCCTCTTCATAATCTCACAAACATGGTCCCCGCTGGCATTGATATATACTGTAGCCCTCGCTCTAGAGCACTGTCAGAATTCACCACGAACCTAATAGATTTAGTCCGTTCTAAAACAGACACTTCTTACCTCCTCTTCATCTTTGCGGGTGCCTTAACGCTACTTGCTTCACCAGTCAGCTCGCCCGCTGATCGGGCCTATTCATCACGGGCTGGTTGAGGAGATACTGGAGGCTGGCGGAGGTGAGGAGGAAGCACGTCTGCCCCCTATCTGAAGGTCTCTCTCTCCCTCCTGCCAAAGCCCGTGGCCGCTCAAGGATAATGAATTCCCTCCTCCTGCCCCTTAACCTCTGCGTATACAGCAGGGTTACACACGCCCAACACATTATACACAGATAACCAGAAAGTGGGGAAACTTTAAGAGGCCTGGACATTGTGTTTTTTCTCACAGCGGGGCCTGTGCCGGTGCAGCTTAGGGGGGCAGATAGACTTGTTTTGTGGGTGTATTGTTTGAATAACCTTGTGACATGACAGCCAATACTCCACGTTGCTGCAGCACAACTTCTTCCCTGTGACCTAAACCTTTGGGTTCCTGTGTAATCTGATTTTGGATACAGCGCTAACAGTACAGTACAATGCTTCTGCTGTCTCACAACTCTGTACTGCACCCTAAATCTCAGCATATTCTGAATACACAGAAAGAAGGGCCAAAAATAGAGCAATTACAAATTGAATTGGGCAAGAAATCCAGGAGAAGTCGATGGGCAAAACATTTTCAGCAGCCTATTTAGAACCACTGTTATTGTCAGTTTTATATTTCAGGGTTTAGGGACATATTTTCAGTAGAGCACTTGCCTTCTTGTGGCTGTAAATAGCCAGATGTTTTGAAAAGCTAATATGAGAGGCCAGAACGGCATCACATGAAAAAAAATTACAACTACAACTTGTCGTCTACACTTTGTACAGATTTAACAATAAATAATAGATAATTGTGTTGAGTGTTGTCTGTGAATTTGTACAGGCAGATTTTTTGAGACTGATATCAGTCTAGCTGTTTGCCCCGTTTATGGGCTTTGTGCTAAGCTAAGCTAACTGTTTGCTGGGGGTGTCATAATATTTACCATACAAACATCAGAGTGGTATTGAACTTCTCACTGACACACTCTGAGCTCGTAAACATATTTCCCAATATGTGAGAAATATATATTTTTAATTGCTAATCGATAGCCAATTGACAAATCCAACCCACCAAGTCCCGCCTCACTCAGTTACTGTTAATAGGTCCAACAGTCTTGACAATAAGAGACCGGGTGATGCAGTCATGTTTAGCCGGGAAGGACTGCAGTACACGATGCAAGGATATATCCACAGTGTTTTATGAAGTCAGCAAAACTACCTGAACTGAGGCCAAATCATCCGGTTACACATTAGTAAGATAGCATTAGCTAACCGTTGCACATTATATATTGGGTTTGCGTTTTACTAACATTCGTAATTGTTGTACATTAGTGAGTTGGCGTTTTACTGACATTAGCTAACTGTTGTGCATCATCAAGCTAGTGTTTTACAATATAAATGAGCGAGCTAGTAAGATAGCTTTTTACCAATGTAAGCTAACCTTTAGATGTGACTATACTACTGCGTGACTTGTACGTGAAGATTGTGGCATGAATATGTAACTTTACATCACAATCTTACCTAAGAACAAATGTACTTAGGTGTCTTAGGTGATGTGTCGATGTTCAGCTGACGGCCAAGTCTACCAGCCTAATCCACTCTTTACATTGGGACAAAATTTGTCTTCAGGTTTGGGAATGGAATAAACACAACGCCAATAAACAGGAAATAGAAATGTTGAACAAGGTTTGTAAGTAGAACGAGGTTCATCTGCGTACGAAGCTTACTAAACTGTTATTGTAGCAAACAGGCGGGACTTAGTCAGAGTGAATTGTGGATGATGTTAAAACAGCTCCATAACAACAACAACAACAACTACTACAAAAACAACAAAATATATTAAGCTTATATATTTCTTCTTATGATGGGTTTTGGGGAGAGAGACATGCAAACGTCGCACTTTGATTGAAGCATTGTATCATTTCCTGTTCGTATAAAACAATTAAGCACATAGATTTATTGTGTCCTACTAACAGCGCACTGAAGGTCATATTGCACACTGTACACAGTTAATATGTAGGTATGGAAATGGTGAAGATGATTTGCATCATCTGTGTTGTTGATATTTGAATAGAATAAATCATAGTGTTGAGGTTTAAGTGCATGTCAAAACGTCAAGCCCCTCGCCTTCTTGCCCAGTGTGTCTTTGCCGTTATTTTCATACTGCCTCACAGAAAAATCTTTATGTTCCACTTCGGAAATCCATCACCTGGTGAAGAGTCCCCTCCACCTCCTCCTCCACATTATGAGTTTTCTCAAAAGAATCCAGATGGCTCGGGATCCTTTTGTTAAGGTGCATCTGTACGCTTCCTCGGCTCATCTCTGTCCTTGATACACACTATTCAATTACCCATCCACCTGCAGCGCTGGTTTCAATTTTCTGGCGGATGTGATTGAACAAGCTTTTCATGCTCGCTGCTATAGAGAATCAGAAGCCATTTTGATTTTCTCTTCGCAATCACTCTTTAATATCTTTACAATATCCCATATTGGAGAGAGTTGTTTAACGATGGAGCGGTTAGAATAACTTCCTTCTCCGAGTGAATGATGAAAGTCTTGAGCAAGACAGAACAATGCTGGTACAGGAGATGGTCGGTGGCCATCTATTTTCTGTTGTGGCTCTGAGTGTAATTCTTGGATTAAGCAATTGGCTGGGCTCAATTATTGTTGCTACTTTTTTTTTTAGGGATTACATCCACACTGAGGATTAGCACGGAAATTGTTAAGTTGAATTTTGGGGAGGCGCAAAGGTGATGAAAGGAAATGGTGCTATATGGTGTGTTGGCTCGGTGTTTGCTGAATAGACTTGCTCGCCTTCAAAGAGCAGGAGACCCAAGAGCAGCCTGAAAACTGGCAACCCTCTCTGATCCCTTTTCTACAGTCTAAACCGGCTTATTCAGCAACAGCTGAGCATCTGGTGGGAGGCTTATTTAGAGTGGAGGTAAGTCTGCCACAGGAGTATAAAAGAAAAGTTGTTGTGTACAGTGGCTGCACTAATAACATCAAAAACTATGATTATGAGAAAAGCTGATCACCAACGGCTTTGTTTTATATCTATGAATAGTGAGAATAAAGAGCTTGAGGCCATCTACCAAAATTAAATCAAATGGGCCGTTTTTGATTGCTTTAAATGGTCACATTCTTTTTCTGAATGTATTGCATTGTTGAATCTGTAATGGTAAAAAAAGTTGTCTGCAGTGACGAACTGCAGTTCCCTCGAGATGTTTTGAGTATTTTGGCATCTTCCGACCTATTAATTTGGTTATATGTCATGTCAAGCTCCTGTTTCGCTCAGTCTCACCGCTCTCATCAGCCTCATTTACAGCCGCATCTTTTTGGGTAAATATGCACATTGTAGGGCGGATAAAGCCTGTCTATGTTACCTGTCCAGTACGAAGACAGATAACAAGCTCTAAACGGAGCTCAAGCAGAGTGAATATTGTACTTGCATCCATCAGGTAGTGCGCGCCTCCACTGATGTCACTCAGTGGGTACGTGGCATGGTGGGTAATGTAGGTTTTGAAGAGTAGCCCACTAGTTTAGCACTGCACTCCTATGTCGCCTGTTGGACACATTATGGACTGTTCAATAACAATCAATAAGCAGAATTATATTTATCTCACACATTCTTTTATCTTTTCAAATCCTGGTATCTAAATTACCCACAATGCAATGAAATAAGTGTTCATACTGTATATATAATTTTGACAGGTTTGATTTGAGCCTGGCATTTCCAGAGCTCTGAGAAACTGGAGGCACTTCCACGTGACAGAAGAAGATACACAAGGTCGTCATTCTGTAGTTTATTTCCACCCTCATGCATCTATGGCTTCACCACGTGACATGATTCATTCCTGACACACAAAATGAACTCAGGGTAGGTGGCTGAGATACGACGTGCTAGGGCAGCCCTGATAGGATGTTCGTTCTTACCTCGCTAATGAAGATATCTGTAATTTTACAGCATTTAGCGACACTTTCCTTCTGGCCTCTTCTTCTTTTAATGCACTCCCACTTAACTCTACCTTTTCTCTTTTTCTCATTTTCTCTCTCTCCTGTGCTGTCGACTTCTTAGCCATTAAAACGCGACACACTGGCTGAATGTTGTGTTGGCTGTTGTTTTTTCTTTGATTCACACATTCCATTTAGCATTTTGGACACTGACCTGACAATCCAGCCCAGTCAGCTCACTGGTCAACTGGGAATTCTCCTGACGGCCAGCCCAGGTGTGATTGTAGGCAGTTTATTTGAATAC
>CAEMYA010000161.1:4557196-4585463 GCA_903131615.1 Diplodus sargus
ACACGAGGCCTAGAGCATCCCTCAGGCAGAACAGCAGGTGGTAAACTTACACTTACCTATCATTAAAATGTGCTTGTTTATTCCTGTAACATTTTCAATCACTGTGATATGAAGTCATTACTTTCTTCAAGGTCTTGATCAATATGAAAGGGTAAAACTTCATCTCCCTGAAATAAACATAAGTGGGGAAATCGTGGATCCACAGGTAGTGCGCACAATACATATTGGTTCATTTAAACCCTTCTAATAGCTGAAAAAACTGAACCAGTCTTTATTAAGTGACCCTCAACAATGTAAAGTCCCCACGCACATGTACAACATAATTTTTCTTATCCGTCGAGATGGAGAGTCGGGAGTGTTAACAAAAAGAAGACAACCCCCGTGCCCATCACTCTGAAGCAATACTTATAATGTGATGAGTGTATCTTGACAAAATCTAAATAGAAGTGTCTGAGGGAAAACAAGAAATGGGTGGAGGCAGTCGCTGTGGTGTGGAGCTCCCGGCTCTGTGAATCGACACGGGCTGATAGATGGTGCACGGGCTGACAGCGCCGGCACAGTAACTAAATCACAAAGAGGAGGGGCCGGGCTGATAAAAACTCTGGGACTGTCACACGGTTTCTGATTAAGCTTCTGTTTCAGCCTCTCCATCGTGAGAGAGCAGCAGTTTTAAACTTCGTCTGAGAGTTTTCTAGAGATGCTGGAGGGAAGTGAAGAAACTTCCTTCTCATCCCAATTAACCTGAGCGCTGGTTCTGCAGGAGAAGGGGAGAGGCTGGCATGATGTGCATTTAATGTGTTTCCCCACAGGCCCGTCACGATAACTGCTTCTGTTGGACATTATATTGTTCCAGAAATCATTTGATGAATGGTGTTATTTTTATTTTAAGACCATTTAATGCCACTGATAAAATCATAATATAATAACACAAAGACGCCCTTTCGAAGAGCGATTAACTTTTAATTCTTAATATTCAGACTCTGGTATTGGAATATGATAAAACGTTTAAATGTTCTAAATAAATAAAACAGTTAAAAGATAAAACTTTTTGCCATTGGCTGGAAGTTTTGTGTGGGTTACATTTGAATTACATGTCACAATGCCGATATTTTATCCTACATGTATTGTCCCAGTCAAATTCCCTAATGAATTAATGAATAAATAAATAAATAAATAAATGAACAGGTAAAAGACTCTTGGGCTCTGTTAACAAAATGTGCACTTGAAAATAAAACATTTTGGCGCAGAGTTATAGTCACCTATTTGATAACAGCGATATACTGCCAGTTTCTTGACGGTTATAGCTTTAAGAGAAGTTGAGAGCTAAGATAAACATATATTTACTATTTTCTATGATAAGATGAGTAATTGTTGGGACAGGCTTGGTCTCTCAAAAAAACCGTGCATATCTTGATTTTATGGTTGGTTTTTAAGCCTGAATTTCGAAAGATCCATAAAGGCAACATTAATAGTTTGGGTGTATAATTTGTCGGAAGGCTTTCAGAACCAACAGATCCACAGAGGATGCCATTTTCACTGCCCTCCACTCAGTCCTCACACACCTGGAGGATCAGAGCAGCCACGTCAGGATGCTGTTTGTTGATTTCAGCTCAACATTTAACACCCGTGAAGCTGATACTAAAACTTCACACTCTGGGCTCGAGTGCCTGTCTTGGTCATCACACATCACCACCCTTGTGATAAAAATACACATTAACGTCTTTTTGGGCCTGTGAAACACAAAATGTTACATAATTGCTGATACATGAGCGTAATAAGGTCTTTTTGCATGCCATGCATATTTGCAGTCCTTTTAGCTGAAGATGAGTTATGGTGCTATTTAGATTTTTTTTCCTAGCGCTTTCAAGTCCAGATAAAGCGTGCGGGAGATTTAACGAATGATTGATGATTTGTAGTTAAACACGATGGGCGGAACTTTCTGATGTTTCTGCTTTTTTATTTTTATTTTAGGTACTGTGGGTCTCCAGCCTAAGGTTAGTGAAATTGTTGGTATTAGTGAAAAGTGACAGACATGCATTTCAGATGAGTAAGATAAATACACTTGAAATGACTCAATGAAAAAATAAAGATGCATGACGATGAGAATATGAAGTTGATGGAGGTCAGGGGTCTGGAATCACAGCTTGAGACCGAGCGCCTCAGCTGGCAGCAGGAGAAATCCTCTGGAGATGGAGAAATCCAGAGCACAGGAGTAGGAGGCTGTGGAAAGATCTCAGGCTTCCCATAAAGTCCAGCGTGAGGAACACAGAGTGGAAACCAGGAAGATCACATCTGCCCTGAGAACGGCAGAGTATCTGCTGGAGACCGAGCGCCTCAGCTGGCAGCAGGAGAAATCCTCTCTGCTGGAGGAGATGGAGAATTCCAGAGCTCAGCTGGACGAGCAGAAACACAAGAACGACACCCTTGTGGCTGCTGTGAGTAACGTTGTGCAGAAGTTGCAGGGTCATCAAGAGAAGTGGCAGGAAGACTCTGCGAAAAAAGGAGCAGGAGTGGGAGGAGAAAGAAAGCCAGAGGAAGAAGAAGAAGAAATGGTTCTAAATGCTATTCTCAAGCCGAGATCCACACTGATCCAATAGAGACTTGCTCAAACACACAAATTTGTCATCCCTGAGCTACATCAGGTTTTCTCCAGGTGCTCCGGTTCGCCCACTTTCATTGAAGAAGAAATTCTTTAGTAGAAAAAAAAAGTTTAATCAGTTCAGGCTGCATACAAATGATGAATGAGAGCTTGAGCTGGGTACCTGCTCCTGATCTGGGTCTGCGTGGTCCTCTGTACCACCATCTGCATAAAGATATCATCAAGTCTGAGCATAACCAAAAAATAGCGTAAATAAAAAAAAGAGAGAAAAAATTACAAACAAAACAAAAGTCATGTTTGTCAGTCAGTTGTTTAGAGCTGTTTAGAATTTAGAGCTTTAACCACATTCAGGTCATTTGACAGCAGAACTTGTGCTTTGATACTTCGAGTACCTTCAGCTGATTACACCTTTACCTGAGAAAGGGGTTGAATGCAGGACTTCTCTTTGTAATAAAGTGTTACACTGTTGGATAACTCTACATAAATGAAGGATCTGAGTGATTCCTCCACCACTCATCTACTGCGGACTACAGAAAAATAACATGTCAATTTTATAAATGAATAAATGTTTTCAAGATTTCAACACTAGTTGTTCTTTTGCCATTCGAAAGCTTCTAAGGCTTTCGTGGTTGTGCTGGTCAAGTAACTATGGCAACTACAGGAACCACGCCACCCCCTGAAAGTGTTTTAAGAGTTATCAATATATCTTGTGATTTTAATACATGTAGCTACATTTGTTTTGATTATAAAGCTCGCAATCAGAGGAAAATGTTCACATTTTGGTTAAATGAAACAACCAATTTCAGAAACCTTTTCTTTTTTTTTTTTCTATCAAGGCATTTCTTAATACTGTATATAAACCAAGGCAGATATATGAAACATTTGAACATGTTGAAATCACATCTTCATCACATTTCGTCTACAATGGTGCAATATGCCCTTTGAGAATTGCCTTCACACTGATCAATATCCTCCCTCCTTCAACCTATGAATAAAAAATGAAGATACAAAATACTAATAAGATCACATTTGTGAAACATCGATGTTCATCTGTCTGGAAAGAGGTGGAACAGATGGAAAACTAAGTGCAAACAACAGTTTGCACTTAGTTCTCCGTCTGTTGTTTGCACTTAGTGACGTCACACTTAAAAAAAAACAAAAAACACTGTGCATTTTGGTGGAGACTCAAGAACCTAAAAGAACGTGTGGGTCCACAATGTACTTCGAGCTGTGTGAAGAGTATCTCTTTGAGGTTTAACGAAGCGCACACCCACGTGCACTCGTGACTCATCTCCCTGTGCTACTGTTGACAGCTGGCTCAACAACTTTTATGGAGCAGCAAATAAGTAAACTCACTGCTGTGAAACCACACTCAGCAACAACATATTAATGCAGCTGTTTTTTTTTTCTTCTCGCTGAATAATTAATATCTTCATGTTGTTCTTTCTGGCTATCCCTCCCTAACAAATGATAACATAATGTTGATTCTTAAAAGTAGAATAAGAAAGATTTCCTTAAAAAAAAAACATTGCATATTGTATTATGACCCAGTACAAGTGTGTGGCAGTGTCAGTATATCTGCTGAGATGCTGCCCTCTGCCTGTATTTTTCTATTTTACTGTGCTTTGGACCAAAAAAAAAAGAAAAGTTCCTGAAAAGAAAAGGGGTTTTAATCAGATGCAATGAGATGAATCCTAAGTACAAAACAATAGCAGGCAATTGTTACAGAACTTAATTTAGGGAAAACAAAACAAAGAGAGTTTTATGGTCCATATGGTTCATTAGGGAAAGAAATATTTTGCGAAATCGTATTTGAATTACTTTCATCCACAACAACATGAAGTACAACTTGTAGAACTCTGGGAGAGAATATCCTGAAACTGAACAAGAAGGAATGTCACATCATGTAACATACTCTTATGATTATATTCTCTGCTGGCGTCTTGGCACCACCTGTAGTGCAGAGGATGACTTGAATGGTGACACTTGACATACTGAAAAGAACAATGTCAGCGGGCCCTAATTAATCAAGCTTCTCTTTCTGACACTGAACTCAATATTACATAACAAATCACATGTAACCAAAAAGTCATCGCATACGGTTTGAATTTCTTTAAAGCTGCAGAGTTCTAATTTGACACATCAAGATCAGTGTACTCATTAGCTCTTCTTAGTCTGCGAGAACAGTTGTGAGGTTCTGAACTGTAATTCTAAATCGGGCTTTTTATCTGGGTCGCTGAAAAACACAACCAAGCGGATGTCATTGTGATGTCATTGCAGTTGTCTATGCTTGAACTTGGAAGTCTAAGTTTTTAACAAAAAGTCTGTGTTAAAGACAGGAATCGTAAAGATGTGGCTCATTAACAAACAGGGAGTGTCTATCAAAATAATCCAGTTGAACTATGGGAAGTGTAGTATCCAGTGTTTTTGGGGCCTGACCCAAACTTGAGACAAAAATGTAGGATATCTCTGCTGTGATGAGTTTGATTATTTGTTATTATTTTGGTCGTTGGTCGATCGGTTGGTTGGTTTGTCGGCAGGATTACACAAAAACTACAGAACGGGTTTCCTTGACACGTGGATGGAGGCTCAGATCTCGGGTCTCGGCCCAGATTAGACCCAGTTAACTTTTGGTGCGGATCCAGGAATTTTTTTCTCACTTTAACATTGTGAAATATGGGCATTTTTCAACATTTTTCATGGATCTTGACGAAAAAAATGAGTCACGTTTGTGTAGCTGGTATCTACTAGCGAGACTTATTCTTTATTGGATTGTACTTGAGTGGATTAAGTGGGACTGTTGGTCCTTGGCAGAGGTATACGCTCTACTCAGTGCCACTCATGTTTTCAAATTGTCTCTCGCAAATGGCCAAAATATGGATCAGCAAACTAAGTTTGAATACTCCTTTACTTTTGCTCACGCAGCTCAAAGGAAATACAATCAGACACTCAGACACATCCAGTATATGAAAATTTGTTTGTTCTGGCTTGTCTTCATCTCTTGACAAAAAGTGCAAATCTCATCAGTCAACAGCTATGGTGACGACAGCAGTCTTTGTTAATAAATCACTGGAGCTATCCTGCTGCCTCGCCTGCCTTCTGTGTTTGGGTCCAAGTCCTGTTGCTCGACAGACCAGCCCCGACAGTTTTCGTGGCTGAAATCTGGACGTTGTAAAGTAATTCTAACTGCAGTGTACTTCAGTTCAGACTGTCTCTCAGGCCAATGGCCACAGCCCAAAAAACTCAAACGATAACATATATCAGCACAGATGGGAGTGCAGTTGGAACTCATATACAGAGTGAATATAAACATATTAAAGCCAAGTGAATGAGAGGAAGAACAGATGCTGTATTAATTTACTCGCTGTTAATCCAATACTCAGCGGCATGCCACACACTTCCTCCCCTCGGCGTGAAGGTCTGCCGACACAGAATTGGTATTCTTCTGCAGGCACTACTTGCTGGGGTAAATATTTATGGAGGGGACTGGCATGAGGTGATAAGAGTAGGGGTCCATTCAGGATAACAGAGGGGAATTTAAACAGAATATTTAATCAAGCACTAGTTGGTATCTCTGGGACAATAACATTTGAAAGCTTTTAAAGGCCTACCTTAAAGTATTTTGGCAAAGGTCAAGGAGGATTTCTGCAAACTTTTGTTCACCCCGGAGTGGCGTGCTACGGGCTGTTTTCACAGGCTTGTAATAATCATAGACAAAAACATGGCATATTTGCTGTCCCTGAATACAGTGCACTGTGGGCTGCCAGCGGAATATAAAAAGTTATCTGAATGCACACAACAGCCAAAATAAGAAATAAAACTTACAGCTGCATATTCTGATACGGATATATCACAGACAGGGCTGTAAATTATGTTTTGCTCCTACATGGCTGCTTCCCTGTTGCTTCGAAACAAAAAAAAGCTTTCTTATTTTAACCCTCAGTGACAGACACTGAGTGCAAATGGAGGAAGAACCACAGTCTGTTTTATTCTTCTGTACACGGTTACAGGTGCACTATGTAGTTTGGGGGAAGACATTTACAATCAGAGGAGAAAGGTCTTCATTCACTGAATTTTTTTTTTGCTGAAACAAACTACAACACAATTTTACATTATTTCACTTCATACTATTCTGGATAACTTATTTCCCTCTGAGAGCAGCTTGTTTATTGAGTTATGGAAAAATGAATATTTCTGAGTTGATATTCTAAAGCGTATTATCACCTCATTAATTTTGTACATATTGAGGTCTGAGTTTAAATTCATATACCTAATAATCTACATAGTGCCACCTTAAATGCTCAACACGGGAATCATCGTTCGCTGCCACAGCTTTCATTTTTCATGTGATAAACCTTTTTTCAGTCTTCCCAAGGTGGAAAAGAAAACATAAAGCTGAGGCATGATGGTGCGACAGGAATTAATGCATCATTTTGACAACAAACCCAGAGCGAACAGTTCACTTGTAACAGCTACAGACCATATTGCATGTTTTAAAAGTGCTCCACTTTTACTGTCTACTGGATTCGTTATCATTTTGTTCGTCGTTCGGTTGGTTGGTTTGCCGGCAGGATTACACAAAAACTACAGAACGGGTTTCCATGACACTTAACTTTTGGTGCGCATCCAGGAATTTTTTTCTCACTTTAACATTGTGAAATATGGGGCATTTTTCGACATTTTTCATGGATCTTGACGGAAAAAATGAATCCAAATGACTGTCTCTCAGGAGGTCACAAATGAGGAACTCTTCATTGACGTATTTCAGAACTTAGGCTTGCAATGTTACTAAAATAGACTGAAAAAATGACTTTTTAGTCAACAACATGTTAATCTTCTCTGCACAGACTGTGTTTTGATATACAGTTGAAATACCATCTGCAGAAGCAAACCTGTGGCCTGTTGTCTGCCCTACAGAGAGCAGCGAAAGCCAAGGGACTGAACTGAGCAAAAGAAAGAAAGAAAAGCTGGCAAACAAACAGGTTGTAATGCCAAATCCCACAAAAAGACACAAAATTATAACCGACTTCAAAAATGCAGCTACACTCTAGCCGCTTTGGAGAGGGCAATATGTCAACACGATGAGTTATTCAGGTTTCTATTACATTTTAAATGTAAATAATAAAACAGATGATAGAGTTTAAATAGTTCTGTTTATGTCACTAAAATAATAATTAAATATGAATTATGAATCCAGAGAGGCGGAATAACGCCCGTTCTGGTGGACCAACATGGGACTCTTATTTCAGAAAAATATGTACGGTAGTTTACAGTTTGGTGGTAACAAATGAAATGCAAAACTCCTGTGTATCAGCTAGCCACCAAGCGACTAACTCTTCTTCTTCTCAACGATAAATGAGTCAGTGGTCTTTTACTGTCTTTACGGCAGGCTGTGACTTTGTTGACTTGCGAAATTATCTTTTAAAGTGACAAACATCATATGTTGTAATCGTCGTTCTTGTTAATTCCCTCATGGCCCTATCTTGTTTTTTCTATTATGTCTGTGTAAAAGGAAAAAAACTTTCAATAAACCATGAACAAACATATGTTGTAATCCATTTAGGGTAAGAATGTCTGGAAAAGCACCTCAGACGCAGAGTAGGGCGAGCACGCCTTCACCGTAGTAGGATTTGTAAATTCACAGTTGTAGCTCGCAGTTGCTATAACTCTCTGACATTAGTTGTTTATCCAGCCAGATTTAGCCATGAAGACAAATTTCAGAAACTACACCCCCTATTGTTTAGCTTTGCCTTTAATTCCGTTTTGTACTTTCCTTACTTGTATGCGCCTCTATCAGACTTGAGGCATCCATAATGTTCCGTTTCTGGTCAGTTGGGCCTTTTTTCCTGGTGGTGTCCGTTTGAGGGGATCTGTTCTGGAGGCATTTGCAGTATGTATCCAACATCAGAACCAGCCTTTGCAGACTCTATTTGGTGGCTTTCTGTATCAGAATCTGCCAGATCTTTTGTTTTGTAGATCAGCAAAATGAAAAGTATATTTTCACAAAATGTACACATTTCCATGCCACATTAATTCTCATACAATTAAATGTGTGTCAAAAAAGACAGCGTCTGATCCTAACTCAAGTTCACAAAGTATGTATTTTTTGTGTTTTGCCCTTTTATTTTTATCACACTTATGTTCGTTACGATGCACATGCCCATGAACAAGGGCAGATTTAAGATTGCATCATCTGTGGAGAAGTTCATTGCAACAACAAAAGAATACAACAGAGAGAAGAAAAAAAAACAGTGCTGTCAGATGTGACGCATGTTATAATGACTCAGAATCCCATTGATTTTGGACCGCTTTATTATCAGGAACTGCAAAAGAGTTGGAGCTGATTGAGGACAACAAGAAAGAGTTTATTTAAGCAGGAAAATGTTGAGTTGCTAGACAGTATGAGCTTTAAAATATTTTCAAAGGAGATGCTTTGGCAGCGACGACCCTACTGTGACAGATGGCTGAGGGAGGTAAGGGAACAGAGGAGAGCAACGGATCAGACCTGACTGGGGATTGAAGGATTGGAGAAAAATAGTTTTTGGAACTCAGGATGAAAAACTGGCGATAAGAGGAGGGATTTTCAGGATCGACTCCAAACATGAATCATATAACTTTAAAGACAGTTTGGAGTGTCCTGACACGCACAAGTCTTTCTAGTGGTTTCACTGAGTTTTCCACGAACACGAGTCATTTTTTATCAGGACACTCTTGGTGAGTAACATTGTCATGCAGTCAGTTCACACGTCGAGCCTGTGTGATGAGCAGGATTTGTTGCATCACATCTTGAACCGGGGTCATTTTTATTTGCATGCAATTAAGAATCGCTTTAGCCGCCCAAAGAACATGGCTGCCTGATGTTGCGTGGCTTACAGATGGCTTGCCGCGAATGTGATGGATAGACCCAGCAACACGGAGCCTTTTCTGCTACCTCAATTAACCCTGATCATGTTGTTTTGTGTTCCGGTTGGCATAAATGGCATAGCTATGGAGAATCCTGAGAGTATAAATGAGTGTGTGAAAGCTTCATGATGTGTGGGTGCGCAGAAATGTATAGTTAGTAGTGAAAATGTAGAAGAGACGGAGGTAAAATGCATAAACATGCCAAATTGACGGTAAAGCTTGCACGCACAGAGCAAATTTGAATTTTTATTTCTTCTTAAGCAGTGGGATGATAATATGTCAGCCCGAAAGTTTGAAACATTGTGCAACAGCATGAAATTCGGTGACACACACCGATTTAGAATAATTTCCCCCCACAGATTTCTTGGTTTTTTCCGGGGAGCACTTTCTCCCTCATTCTTGGCATGACGCTTTTGACCCACAAGCCAGGCTTAATGAGTTTACTGGTTCAACTGTTTTCCAACACTCAACACTTAACACCATCTGTTGAGCTCGAGTACAACCCACCCGCAAGTCCAAGCCTCGCCACCTGATTCTCAAACCACGCTGCTCTGCTCCACCGTCCTCTTATCCGCCCGCTCCCCCTCTGGGAGTCTGTGTTTTTAGACTCGGTGGAGGGGTTCGGAGGATAGAAAGTGTCCAATCTCTCATGCGCGCCGGGTATTCAATCTTGTCTTTATTTTCTCCCTTTCTCTCCCTCCCTGATGATCTCTGCAGCCTCCCCCAGCTTTATCTTTCAGATAGGAGCAACTATCTGCATCATCTTCCTCCCTCTGTAAATTGTTTTTTTCCACACCTACGCTGACTTGTTGTAAGCCATCAGTATGATTTAGTGAGTGACGCCTCAGTGATTCTAGTATCTGTGTAGTCAATCAAAAGGAAACAAACAAGGAGGGCAGAAATTTGAATGTTTTTTTTTTTCTCTACTGCAATATGAGGATCTGTTCCAGTTTTAAGACCAAAACAAAAAGACAAACGGAAGCAGGAAAAGGATGTTTACTTGGTCTGAAAACTGCACAGTACCAAAGAGCATAAGTGTACCCACTTACTATGAAATAGCAGTGCATTAAAGGAAACCCATTATGCTTTTCATTTTCCTTTTCTTTGCTTCCGTTTATGTCACGTCTTTGCATGTAAAAGACCTTGAAAAGTTAAAAAGGTAAAAGTCCGCACCAACATAAAGCTCCACTCTCCCACAGAAAACAGTGCTCCTAAAACGCCTCATCCCTTTATTTCGTGACTTTGTGACATCATACATTTGTGCAGAATTCATGCCAAGCGGCTTCTACTTCTACTTTTTCTAACTTCTAGCTGACCTTGATGCACAGCATTTAACAATTTCAAATAGCTTTAAGATCATCGGGCCATTGAGGACTGTTAATTTATGCTGTTAAAGCATAAATTAACACTTATTATCGTCATTCTAATAATATCATGCACTACACTACCCGCTGTCCTGCAGAGCACAGGTCATGCCTGAGCTCATTCACCAGACAAAGAGCTCAGATTTCCTTTATTCTCCTTCCATTCTGTGCTCTGCTTGCCAGCTTTCTCAAGTAATTACTGAAATTGACTTAATACATGTGCATTCAAAGGGGAGGGCTTAGATGTTGGTGCCTGCGTGGAAGCATTGTGGAGCGACAAAAAGAACTTGCCGTAACTTCAACTGACCTGCGCTCCAGAACTCAGCAGATCTGCACCTAGAGTCCACTCCAATTTAAGTCCAACTGCATAAAAGTCTGCTTCAGTGGAAGCTGAAATATATGCAGTGAAGAGGAGAGATCTTTGAGGAGGCACTGGCTTTGATGTGCATGCAAATATTTTTGTTTGAACACCTACAGCTCATGAAATTTAGGAAGGTGGCAGTATCAATATAGGAGCTCTGCTTTCCTGAATAATGCAATAGCTTGCTGGTCAACCCAAAGATGCCACATGAATTTATCATGAGACAGGTGTCAGAGGTCGAAATCTTAATACTAGATGTCTTAAAGGCATGCTCCACATGTAAACAGAAGTACAACCTCAGCACCAACATCCAAAACGAGAGAAAGACAAAGAGCGGAAGCTGCTATCTCTCACTCAGTGATTGGCAGGCCTTTGAATACAGGGACTAGACAACAGCAGCAGACGACATATGAATCTATTATTAAAGTTAGAGAGAGATGCAGTAACAGGCTCAGGTTTTGGGTGGGAGTGGATTACTTTTTTTGGTGGAGAAGGTCAGGTTCTGTGGGTGGGAGCTTTGGGAGAAGTGCTGCTGTTTCTACACTCGATGCAAATGATATCAAACTATTTGTCTAAAGACAATCAAGCGACGGCGCCCACTCAGTCATTTCAGGAGCTTTGAATGTATGGTATAAACTGTTGAAGGCTGCTTTTATGAGTTTTGCCTCCGCTTTGCCTCCGCTTTGCCTCCGCTTTGATCTGCTTGACGGTTTCCAAAACCTTTGGTAAGTATGAATAACTCAGACATAAAAATATGAACACATAGGGGCCCAGAATCAAAAATCCCCCTTTAAGATAAGAATGTGATGCCCTGACTGTTTAAGCTTCCCCACCATGAGGTGTCTGTTCTTTCAGCTAAATTGAGACCTGCCACTAATGTTTCATCGAGACCAACACCGCTCCTCCCTCTTAGTCATACTTTCACTTTCAAGACCCTTTCATTTTGTTCTTCTGTAATTACTACCGACAACTACTTGCATACATTTGCATAACTTCCCCGCCAAGCATTTGTGGGTCTCTTGTTAGCGTTGTGCAGCGCAATGCAGAGTCATCCTCCTCTCACAAGTGTCGTGTGTCTCCTACATGTAGCAGTCTAAGGTACAGTCCAACTACCGAAACCAAGATTTGAACAAGGCTGGTACTAGTATATTCTTTTATTATTATCAACAAATCCTATGAGAAGACCAAAGCCAGCAATTGTTCCTATTAACCAGCTGTGCGTCCAGATATAATTCCGCCTCCATACCACGGATGTCAAAATAGTGTCAAGCACACTTTGAAGAGACCCACCTTTGGATTGGGTGACATATTTCTTAATTTCAACGAAACACTCCAGGCGCAATGTCAGCTCACCAAAACTAAAGAATAGAGTATGTGCTGCAGGGATGAGGTGTTTTTTGTAAGCCAACACGTGGCTCGTGCGCTCCACAAATCTTATTTCAAGCATCTAACTGAAAACTCAACACCACTGTATGTGTATTTGTGTGTTTTCTGTGTTTTCTGGGGTATGCAGTCAGCTTTTTCCACTGTTCCATTTTCCCTCCTGTTTTCCTCACCAGCCTTATTTTCCCTCCACACCTGTCTGGTATCTGTTTAATTAGCTCAGCCCTGTTACCTGAGTTCTTCCCCAGTCTGCTTCGTCTCCCCCACTTCATTTCCCTCATTAGCTCTTCCCTCCTTCCAGTGTTATTCTAGCCTTTTCCCATCCCATAAGCCCCCTTCCGTTTCTAGTCTTTTTTTTCTCCGTTAATCTCCATCGCCTGTGTTTTATCTGCCTTGCTCCACCTGCACCTCGTTCCCTCGTTGGTTTAGTTTGTATTTAAGTCCAGTCTTTTGTTGAGTCATCCGCTGTGTTTCCCAGACACTGCTGTTCCCGTTGCTCTGTTCTGTTATTCTAATGTTCCTGTTTCCCTGATGTTCCTTCACATTTACCTTTCCCTTGTATTATTATTATCTGGATTAAGATTAAAACCTCATCAGTTGCACTTCCTGCCTGCTGTCTCGTGCACCTGGGTTCACCTTCCCTGCTCCAGCATGAGCATGACATATGTAACCACGAATGGCTAGTTAATCAACCCCTTTACTCCGCCTTGGTTCCATTAACTGTCTGACTAGGATATGATCATATGCACTCAGTCATACAATTGGCTCGCCAAGGTCAGCACAAACATGCTTCTTCTAATTTCAGCGAATATATCCAGCTAGCTAGTCTACAGAGTGCATTATGACCAGCTTAGTACTCGCGTTTAAGTCACAGCGCACACATACATATCCTCACAGAGGAGATGCTGATATTAATAATTTAAACACAGCGCCGAGATTAACAACCCAACTCAGGGTTTCACATTTACAGGTGATACATTTCTTTATTCATCTAAGAGAGGGGTGGCCGTGAGCCAATAAAACCTACACATATATGACTTCACGGAGTTATGGATTGACAATTCGTGTATGGATTAATACAATTACGGCAAATTGAATCACACGGCCTACACATGAAGTGCAGTAAATCACATTTCAATCTTAATAAAGTATCTTATATCCTATAGCCAATAATTAAATTGTTCCATCTTCGATTTATAAGACTTTCAGAACATGGAACGAGTCGGGTGATGCGACGCAGGAGATCTGTACACTGACTGACCATACCTTGGCCGCTTATTGAGAAGGAATTTGGCTTCTGAAGAGATTCTCCTTCAAGATATCTCTATATTTGTAACCTATTTGTGTGACTTACTGCCGATGGAACATTCTCCTCCTTCAGTTTTGGAGTACAAAGGGAAGAAAAACTGTAACAATGACATATGGTAGGAGAGGCTTCGACACATACACACAACCTCAAACAAACTGTTTAATTCAATTCAAAACACTGCACAGACGCCACTTTCTCTAAACTCTAACTTCACAAAATCTGACCGGCTGTTTTCTACCCCTATGTCATAGCTGCCAGTTCTCAGAAGCCACAGTTGTTTTATGTGTGCAGAAACTCAACCCTTGTGCTCCGGTGTTTGTTGCCTTTCAAAGTTGCTACCTTTAATCCACAACCAGATCCTTCACTTACCATCCCGGACTCGCTTTAAATGAGCGGTGAATGATTTTCTTTTCTTTATCCCCTCATTAAAGTTCTCACATGTTGGTCGATGACTGCTTCCCCGACCATTAAAAATGCGTCTGGAAGATTTAATTAACATCTTACATCCAGAGAGCGGCTTTTCACCAACAAACCCCCTTCAACCACTTTATGAAGGACGTTGCATCTTGAAATCAGAAGAGGATCTTCACTTTAAACCTTTAATATTTCACGGTTTTATGCAAATGTGAGAGCAGGTAAGCGACTGAAGACGTTCAGGGAGTTTGGGTGAATTCAGGTGACAGGATGGGATTATTTTACATTCTCTCCCCCCCTCCTCAGTTGATTTAGTTGTTTTTCACTTAGAGACTGACTGTGTTTTGGCTTTATGATGGTAAAACTGACCCGCAGCTGGATCATTGTTATCTGTATATGAGGCTTGTGGCACAGTTGCTTATATTATATAAGGCTGCGACTAAACAGCCCACTATCTGTAAACAATGTTTTACTTTATTTGCCCAGCAGCATCACTTGAGCAGCACTATTCATTAATAACAGCCCTAAACGAGGCCATATTAAGTCATATTCAGTCGTATGTATCTGATATGTTGTTCCACATATGACCGGAAAATGTGAACCAGTTTTGGTTCAAACAGGGTGGCCCATTATATGCAAATCTCTCCGCAGGACTTGTGGAACGAGGACAATGGAAACTCGCTGGCTTATGCGCATATGGGACACATTGTGACCGACTTATTGAGTCTGTCTCAGGCCAAAAAAGGGTGGAAAAAAATGGAAAAGAAGCCCCAGCAAACTAAACAACAAAGAGATGCATTTGTGATTGACAGGGACCGTTTGATTGAAGCCATCTCCGTCCACAGGCCCAGTCTCAAGGCTGCTCCAGTTGCTTTATGTCACTTGTTAACACTATTATCACTAAATTCGAGCGCAGACTCCTTGAACTAATGTGGCTATTTTGACAATACTAAAGTCATCTTTTTGAAATCTTCACAGCTCTATCTGTAACCCTGAGTTTCAAAGATTTTTATTTTAGAAAAAAAAAAAAGCCAGCTGGTATGTCAGTTCAAAATGCTATTAAATGTTGACAAATGCTTCAGATTACAGGCAGCAAAGGTTTCGTTTCTTTTTCATATCAAGCAGGAGTGGAGTCAGGTGGCGGGTCAGACACAAATCACTGAAGAACTGCTTATTACAGACAGTAAGGAAAGCAATTTTAGCTCAGGTGGTGAGAAATGAAGGATCAGAGGCCTTTAAAAAAGACGAGGGACAGGAAAGAAGAAGGTCGCGTGCTGAAGAAACTGGGGAAGAAAATGAAAGGGTGAAAGTAGTGAGGCAGAGTCAAAGAAATCTTCAGAGATGGTTTGATATGCTCTGCTGACAGAAAAGTCCTGCTTTATATAGAGGGGAGCAGAGTGGCGTGGCAGTGAGGGGAGAGTGAGTTCTTGGTTTACACCTCCGTGACAGCAGGTATCATCCTGCTGAAGCATCGGCACTCAAACCCCAACAGCCTCCAACGTCACGACAGCGGGGTGGTAAAAAATGGCATCGGACGAAATTGCCACTTATTTTCCAGTTTTCAGTAATTTCCTGTGTGGCAGGAAGCTTGGTTAAAATAATTAAGCTATTCACATTGTGTTCAAGAAAAAAAAGTTGCATTTCCAAAGAAGGAGCGTGGACAGATGTAAAGCCAGCTGGCGGGGACTTAATGTGCACAGACTCCACTGAAGGTAAAAAAAGAAAGAAAAAAAAGAAAAGAAATCAAAGAGGAGCTGCAAAAAACTTTCCTCAGTGTACTGTATCTCCAATCAGCCCCGGACTAACAGCAGTCACCCACACCTCAGTGACTCTGTGAAAAAACTCGCAACGCAGTCCAGGGACAATACACCTCTTTTAGCAGGTGTTTACTTTCACAGGACCATATGTGACATTCCTCTTAAGTAGTTACATGTTATCTGAGCCGTAATGGCGGTGTGTCCGTTGAAGGAATACTAAAACACCTAGAGTGTGACATTCGAACAGATTAAAAGCCAAAACAAGTGTGACCTTTTGGGTAGCGTTATTAGGTTTAGAGGCAGACAAGTTGAAGTTACGCCAGGCCTTTTTTCCACACTTTGATTTTTGGTTATTACACTGTCACTGAGGGGCCCATCTTGTTTACTGCTCTTGATGAATCCTCCCTGTGCCACTGTTTTTCCAGAGCCACATAATTTTCAGACAGTGTGTTTCACAGCTCAGACTGTGATAATATGCTTGGTCAGGTTATTAGGTTTCTAAAGAACAATTTTTTCTATGAGCAACAGTCTGCGCTGTTGGACTGCTCTCGAGGGTGTATATCGGTTGGTCGCTGCAGCAGGGGCGTCTCTAGGATTGCAAAACATCCGGGGCTTTAGCCCTGCAGATAGAGTCTTTTTTTAATGGAGGTCCAGGACATTTTGGCGGGACTGCTGAGTCTGTGCAAGCAAGCTATCCCTGCTCCTCCTCAGGGGTTTGGGGAGATGATGTCTCACTCTCCACGTCTTCTTGCTGGCTGCGACTTTTTTTCCCCAAAGAACCTCCGTATATCTATGATAAATAACTACTATAAACGCTATAAAATAAATGGTATTGAAGCAGTAGGCTAATAGACAGGCTCTGGTAATATCAGTGACGCATAAAGGGGGAAAGAATAACACTGATGTTGAATTTGCAACAAATTATTCTGACTCTGCCCATATATGGGCATATGCCATGAGGAAAGTTAGGTCAACTTCTGCACAATTTGCGCTGGTGACGGTTGTATGCGATGTATGGATGTGTCGGCTGTTTGCATGCGTATCTTCCACAGTTTTTCTGCCATCACTGCAACACGGCACAACTGAGAGGCGTTGTTTGTGTGAAGGAACACGCTCAAGCCTCTCTCTCTCTTTTTAATTGTTGTCTGTGAGCTTCTGCAAAGCCGACATGGTCTCATTACAAAAGTTCTCAGTGGTGAGTAATTAATCTTGATCTCAAATTATGCCGTGCGGGTCATTGAGGGAATTGAGCTTGTTAGGCTATTGGCTACTTACTAAGTAACTCGGACTGCCCTTCTCAAACAGATTTGCACCATTTAAACTGAGAGTTGATGCTGCCCTAACGGCCCACATTAAACATTATATTTTACTGTCATTGTGGCGTCAGCGCTTCAGCTCAAAGCACTGCTATGCCAATGTGCAGCCTCACAGAGCTGCTAACATGACCACATATACTGTAGAATGTTGCCTCTGTAGTGTGCTGCAAAACTTCATTCAAAAATGTATATTTGATTAAAAAATAGAAGTCAAGGGGTTGAGGTCAGGCCAGTCTCCACTCTGCTTAGCTGCTGGGCTGAGGGATAATTCGAGTTGTACCAACCTTGCTCACAGCTCTGTTCCCTTCAGAAAACTGTCATTACGACAAAGTGACGGAGAGGCAAAATGGGACACATTTTTGCAATTTACTGTGCTGTGGAAAGGAACTTAAAGCAAGTTGACTCACTGTACTCTCTGTTGCATCATCGGACTGCTAAAAGCCGACTGCTCTTGCCAGCATTTATCTTGTTAGCTGTGGCTACAGCATAGTGGTTGAGGGAGATGGAGTGCTGCAAAATGTTCCCTTTAAAGCTAGATGTCCCTTATCCATGCACGAAACTCTAATTACCCCTAAAAATAAAAATCTGCCCTTTCCACATGCAGGTCACTGATGCCAGAGTGAGCTCAGTAAATAACATCTTGTTCAACCCTCCGTCTCCTGAAATCCAGTGTTAGATCTCATCAAAATCTGTCTGTTAGCATTGACCATCAGCACTTTTCAAAAGACGTGTGCTTGAATGAGGGATGTCCAGGAGAAAGTACCATATTGTTGTTTTTTCATGTATTGAAAAAGACATTTTCTCTGTTTAATCAGGATGGCAGTCTGAGCAAAAACACTGACTATGCTAAGACTTAAGGATAATGAAAAGCAAATCACTATTTATATTTGTTGACAGCTCTCACCAGACAGCAGATGGAGGGAATCAGAAAGCTAATTTTATGCTCCAGATGGTCTTTGCTAAATCCTTCATTAGCCTATATGTTTTAAAACCTGCTACCTCCTTTCTCACAATCCTCATCTCATCAAAGGAGCTAATTTATACAGTGCTTTTAAGAAAACATTCCTCACTTAAAGACATACTAAGCAGGAATCCTGTATTAAATTGTCCACAGACTACTAGATCTTTGTTGATATTTTGTTGGAATGTGTACTTTCATTTTTCACAATGTCCCCAACAACATTCAAACCCAGAGAAATCCACAACTTTACTCAAGGTTACAGTTTCACTCGTTCCATTTGGTTGCCCTTCATAACTTCAGGGATACAATAAACCTAACTTGTCCGTGAACATTTGTGCCCGAGATTTTCATCAGCAGTGGTGGCTGTTTAATGGTGTGCCCACAGCCCCAAAGAGATCACTTTACTGTACTAATCATAAGATAACGTTAGTGAGGTCAACTCTCACTAAATTCAGCACTCACCAGAGACTCCGGTTCTCTCTCTTCTTTTTTTCTCTCCTCTCCGTAATGTTACATTCATGGTGTAAAGCACATTAACCCTCCAGCTCCAGTCAGCAGTCAGCAGTAGAGAACATGAACCCCCAGCGATGGAGGTCACCTCGGTCAGGTGTAGGATAAATCCACAATTAATTCCCCCTAAAGTTCAAAAGTAATCTCTGAGCTCTCCTCCCTCCTCAGTAAATGGCTCAGAGGAGAATCTGACGTGACTCTGGGTGTTTATTTCTTCAGAAGGTCTGACTCTGCACACACTGCTCTAGGCAAAATGTCTGTTGTTTGTTTTGATAGAGAGCCCCCCCGGTGGCATCACTTAAATACTGTACATTTTAAGCTTGCGTTGTGACTCATTGTATTTGTATTTGAAAGGTATTTCAACAGAGAAAGTTCCTTAAAGTGTTTTCGTGGCACCCACCATAGTAATGATCTAAACTGATAATAGTAATTACTTAGGTAGTATGAATTCCACAGCTATGCAGATGACACCCAGCTATATGTTTTTGTATCCCCAGATGACCGTAGCCCACTGGACAACTTAATAAGCTGCTTAACTGACATAAATACATGGATGTCACAGAACTTCCTCCAACTGAACAAAGAGAAAACAGAGGTCATAATATTTGGGGCAAAAGCTCAGAGAGAGAAGTATCTGTGCACCTAAAGTCACTAGGCCTTCACACCAATAACCAGGGGAAAAATCTTGGTCTGAGATTTGACACACACATCAGAAATGTCACCAAAATATCTTTTTATCACTTAAGAAACCTTGCCAAGGTCAGAGCATTTCTCTCACAGGCTAACACAGAAACACTGATGCATGCTTTTATAACCTCTAGGCTGGAATATTGTAATGCACTGTCTGGTCTTCCTAAAAAAGCAATTGGCCGCTTACAATTAGTTCAAAATGCAGCAGCTCCAGTTCTAACGAAGACCAGACAGAGAACACCTATTCTGAAGTCCCTGCACTGGTTGCCCATTAGTCATAGAATTGATTTTAAGATCCTTTTACTAGTTTTTAAATCACTAAATGGCCTGGCAGCATCTTATCTCATAGAGATGCTTCATAGATATGCACCCAGCAGGTTTCTCAGATCCTCAGCAGCTGGCCTCTTGGTTGTCCCCCAGATTTCTGAGAAAGCATATGGGGAGTCAGCTTTCAGACACTATGGCTCTCGTCTCTGGAAGAGTCTGCCTCTGGATCTGAGGGACTCCACCTCTGTCGAGATTTTTAAACAACATCTAAAGACATAACATATTTTTTTAGCCTGGCTTTTAATTAGGGCGCCTGGTCATTTAGCTCCTTTTACTTATTTATTGGTATTTGTATTTTTCCTATTTTTTCTCACGTTATGTTACTTAGTTCTTATGTCCTGACTCTTAGCTGTATACATATCTATTTTTTACTCCACGCTTCTAGATACTTACTTCCACTTTTAGCACTTCTGTAATTATTGTTATTTCTATGCCTTTGTATTTATTTCTATGTCTGCTTTTTACTTACTGCAAGATTGTTGTCTATTGTTTTTTTAAATTTTGCTCTGTGAAGCGACCGCAACCCAGCCCCGGATAACGCGGAAGAAGATGGATGGATGGATGCTGTGCTCTGTGAAGCACTTTGGGCTGCATTCATGTATGAAAGGTGCTATTTAAATAAATAAAGTTGAAGTTGAAGTTGAAGTATTTCTTAGGTCACTTGCACATGAGAATGCATGTGGCCCAGCATTCGGCAATGAATGTGCTGCATAAGCACAGGAGATATTTGCATGCCTTAAGCTAAATTGAAATTTAAGACGCTGTGTGCGCTGCTGCAGCTGTATCCTATCCAGCTGTTGAGTGCAGGTAATCCAATAATACTTGCACACATTCTTCCTCGTTGGGTCTTGTTTCATGTGGAAAAACCCCAAGTCGACGGATTGTATATCAGCAAGCATCCACACAAACATTTTCATAAGTCCGGGGTCTGACTCGGGTCTGCATTTGCATAATGAAATCCTTTGTTTACTATAAACTTGCACGTTCATTTCACCAAGGACCATTAAGCAAGCACAAAGTAGTTAAAAAATGTGGAAGCTGTGGTGCGGAATATAAAATTAAAATGCAAATGTGGCCCAATCCTGATATCTAGTCCTCCGCGGACCAATAAAACATCAGCCAAACAGGTAGTGTGTACTTGAGCAGCGGCGTTTCTCCACAGCGACAGACAGGGAGCAGAGGACCCAGAGGAGCAGAGCCAGAGCAAGATGCGGATGATGACACTTGATTTCCTTTATGAACGAGACTCAGGTGGGTACTGAGGAGTGTGTGTAGGGAGGCGTGGGAGATGGGGGAGGAGGAGAAAGTACTATTAACATGTGGTACATCAGATCGACACGACAGTGCCATTAGTAGCTTCCTGTGCAGAGCTTTTTGAACAGCTACTTGTGAACTTGTTGTGAACACAGACAAACAGGCAAAATTAAAGGTCGGGTCACAGAGGATTGGCTTGTTCACCACGCATACATATTAATGTGTGTGTTTATGCACTTACCCAAAGACGAGGATTTAGTTTCATCCTCTTGCGAAGTGCCTGTTACCTCCCTGCTCTGCACATCCATTGTGACCCGCATGTATAATGTTATAAATCAGCAACTGTACTGGCTATCAGAAGAGTCTTATGGAGGGGTGATAAGCCTGGATTTGTGGTAGAACTATCTTTTCTCCAGCTATACAGCGATGTGCTGTTGTTTCTGGGCAAGTTGCCAGGACAACGTGACTGGATTTGAAGTGTGAGGCAAAGCTTACATAACCATAAATCTGTGTCTGAGCCGTGTCAATACCATGTAGTAACCTTAGCAGCAAGACTTGACTGATGTTCTCTCCATCTTTTCCCTGCAATGCTATGGATGTCTGACTTCATATTGATGAGTTTTACTGAAGAGACACGGCTTTGTGCTGAATTTCTACAGAGGGAGATCAAAATACGACACGTTGGACATGCTACAGGCTGTAACAGGTTATTTTGATCGTCGATCAGATTTTTTTGGATTTAGTTGATGAAACAAAAGGCAATCTCATATCATCATCATCATCAGAGCTTCCAGGACAGGCTAGTGGGTCCATCCAATATGTATCATTACATAGGTGTGTAGCTTATAATGATGATTTTGTTCATAATTAGTAGCAACTGTTTATTTATATGTGTTTTTAAACTGTGTTCATGTGCATGTGGAGTTGATTAGACAACATTATTATTATGAGAAAAGTCAAGTCAATTTTATTTATATAACTTATATAACTAAGTTTTTTTTGGACCTCATGCGAAGTATGAACAGATAAAACTTACGAATGGAGGAGTGTGTTTAAAATCTCCCCCAAAACACAAGGGATTTACATTATCTGGATGAAAACTGAAGGCTTTAAAAGATATGGAGCATCTTAATAGACTGCCATACCCAGATGACTTGATCTCCACCTTGCCTTGAATTATCTACAGCAATTAGCAACTCGCAAATTAAAGAATATTTGATAACACGTAAAAACCATCTACCCAACTTGAATCCTAAGAGGGTTTGATTTAAAGTTGTTCACCTCTATAGGAGTTGAAAACTCAAAGTCACATGATGAAACGGTTTCAGTTGGTTTTACTCCACTTGGTCAGGGCAGTCGGATTAGTTTTATAAGATAAATAAGACTAATAGGTCTACAACCCAGTCCATTACCATAGGATGGTGCTTTGAGCTTAATGCTAACATCAGCTTGCTAATATGGAGGACTGACAATGCCCAAATATTAAATAAATAAATAATTATATAAAATAATTAATGTGTGATAATGTGAGGCAAATCAAGGCAGAAATATCAATTTATGTTACATTTTACATCTTAATTAATGGCGACATTTATTTTCAATATTATTTTTGGGGCATTAAATGGTATATTAATTTAGTTATTGACCCCATTTTTTATCAATTCATTTCTGATTCAGGCAGTTTGATGTTGGCCATGTTGATGTTTAGCAGGAATAACTTTTACCATGTTGACCATCTTAGTTTGCCGTGTTACCATGCTACATGTAGCATCTACATTTCATTTCTCCGCCTGTTGCTGTAACTTCTGGGAGAGTCAGAAAGCCAGTAAGGAAGTTGGGGAGCGAGATATAATGTAATGTAAATCAACGTTTCAAATATTACCTCATCCATGAATATATCTGCCTGAGTCACATACATTTTCTCTGGCAGTAGTGGTTGTTCAACAATCAAGACAATGACTCCCATGATGCCACGCTACTTCTATCTTTTCTCATGATTGAAAGACCCCAAGCAGCAGAAATTAGCTTTAAGGAATCACCACAGATATTATTATAATCCTGAGAAAGTATGAAAGCACTAAATTCCAATCCAATTTATAGCTGTTGAGACATTTCATTCAAAATGGGACAGTTGGGGGTCACCAAAGTCATTAGGATGCACCCTGGGATCTGTGAGTGTCCCAGTAAATTTCATCATTTGCTTGTTGAGATAATTCAAACATTCAGTCTGTCCAAAAAGGTGACGGACGACCAACATCGATATCCAGAGAGCCAGGCAGTTTGCATGGCAACATACGTGATGTCCT
The DNA here is from genome assembly GCA_903131615.1 of Diplodus sargus. Taxonomy (NCBI): domain Eukaryota; kingdom Metazoa; phylum Chordata; class Actinopteri; order Spariformes; family Sparidae; genus Diplodus; species Diplodus sargus. Next base: position 4,580,651 of record CAEMYA010000161.1, read on the forward strand.
GAGTCCAGCCTGAACAATCCATTCCACCATTTACTGAAGACCACACATTCTCAGTCATGTTTGTATTTGAACCCGTTTCTCATCCTTTCAACAGATGAGCACAGCTGAGTCCTGACCCTGTCTGCTGCTCCTCTGCGCTGTGCCATGCGCTTGTGGAGTGTTTTCATGGTTTTGCCAAACAGATCTACACGCTCCTTTCTGCATTCCACTGCAATCGTCGCACTGCTGATGTTTAGGTATGCAGTCCTTTGGGTGGACTTAGCGTTGCCTTAGTGTGTTGCCAGGTTTGAAAAAAAAAACCCAGAATGTTGTGGTTTGCACAGATCCTCTGGTACTTTTCAAAGGCAGCATGCAGCCACATAAGGGATGTTTGGGTTTTAACAAAGGCCCAGGCGGGATAACCAAAGGTTCTCAAAGCCTGTTGGAAGTGCGTATTTTCCCTTGGTGTTGGTGCCTCAGTGATTTCTGAGATTGTCTGTGGGGCGAGATTTTCGAACTCTGGCCAATTTATGCTCAACTGGATGGTGAGGATCAAACAGAAAGCACTGGTTCATGTGGGCTTTCTGTGCACCTCAACTTCAAGGCACCCTCCTTCTCGAGGGGAGATGGTGCAGTACATGAATGCCAGTTTATTATTATGTAAATCCACCTTTGTGAAAATGATGTTATCATCGGCTGTGTTGATGTATTTTTTGAAAGCCATCGGCTTGCAGGTTTTGAATATTTATACCCAGGTACCCTCCAAATAACCGAACTTGTGTGTGTCCAGTACCTTTCTGTTGAGCCAGTACCTTTCTGTAGTTGGTGTTTGGTCCTGCTGTTAACATCATTGTCTCCACTGTTTTGTTGGGAGGCGTGAAGAAAACAACGCATCATTTTATGACACGTTTCATCGGCTACCGTCTTAATTACTTGGACGTTGTGGACAAAATCCACTAAATTGTCGGTGTGGTGCCAGCTGTGGTTTCAGCTATAGCTGAATCATTTAATGTCACTGATAATTTGTTGGAGCAGAGCCTTCTTCTTGGACAAATTTGGAAAGAAACCACGTGTTGTGTAGATGTTGGTGCAGGTCAGTTTATTCATTTTAGTTTCTTTGGTTATTGTGAAAAAATAGTAATCTGTATGAAGGGAACTCTGAGTAATTATTATTAGTATTATTCGTTTCTGACAATAAAATCATTGTTCACATTATGAGTGCAGCAGCAGTGTTGCTCTTTCCATGTCTAAAATCAGGATGGTAAGTTTTATTGATTTGAGCTGTATCATTTGGGAGTTTTAAGGCATCTGTGTGTGTAGTGTTGTTAATGTCTGATTTCAGTCATGTTCACTTACATAGGACATTTCATGCATCAGACGTAGAGTCAGTCTGCTACAAAATAGAAATCCATAAAAGGACACAGATTATATATGACAAAAAAAAACATAATGTAAGAACATATAGAAAAGAAGGTGTTACTGTTACAGCCACAACAGAACAACACTTGGCTCAACCTTGTGAACAGCAACACAACGAGACGGTGCCGTGCCCGAAACTTTTTTATTTACAAATAATACCATCATGAATTCACCAAATGAAACAAAAAGAATTCTGGAGCCATGGCTAAAGAAAACTAAAGGGTCATGGGGGAAGTCTGGGCCAGCTACGCAATTGGCTGTGGCAAAAACCTCTCTCCCTAAACCAGTGTTTCCCATACATACAGTTTAACTAGGTGGACCACCCAGGTAAATTAACAGCCGCCCGAGAATATTCTGCGACCAATTTATATATCTTAACAGCTCCTTTTTTTTTGTTTAAACCGTCTGCGATAACGATGCCAAACTCAATCAATTAACAAGGTGACAATCAGCCCTCGCTCTTCCCCTTCCGCCTGACAATCACACATGCTTTGCAGACAGACAGCGAGAGTCTCTCTGCTGTTACATCCCTCCTGTAAACACACTGATTGTGATGCAACTGCTCCTATTTAATGCGGACCTGCTTATACTTGTAAGTGGACTTGGTTGTTGCAATGTCATTCGGTTCATGTTGATTTTATCGGTAACATAATTAACAAGCTCCTCCATTCTGCGGCTCAACCGCTGTTATGGCAACGGATTCGTGGACGAAAAAAACAATTATTGGTCGACTTTATAGAACTTGCTGCTGTTTAAGAAAGCAGACAGTGTTGCTGGAAGAGAGAAAACAGAAAGGAGAGAGAAACATAAAGGTGAGGCAAGCCACTGTGCATACACAATTAAAGAAACAGTATGTGGGAATGACTCAGAAAAAAGTTGATTTTTGAGACTCATTCTCAAAAATCAGAGGTACACAGCCACTTACCTGGGAAGCTCTGGAAAGTATAGGAAAGCTTAACGAGTTAAAAAACTGAAAGACAAAGCCGCCAGACCCAGAGATGGGGACTCGAGTTTGCCACTCAGACTCGAGTCGCACTTAAGTCGCACACACAGGGACTTCAGTCTTGACTTGGACTCGTGTTTTGGGACTTGTGAACGAAAAAGTCTGCAGTACCCGAATCAAGGATGCTGGATCACAACATCAAATTTTATCAGGCACCTGAAAACTCACCCGGATAGGTCAGTCACATTAGCGCATATGGACGGTTAGCTCAGCATCAGCTATGTTACGTTCACTTAGCTTGCTACTGGCTTTGTATCTGAATATTTGAATAGATATGTGAATGTTAGTTTGCTTGTCGCACTTGTTTGCATTGAATGGCGTTGACATGATATAAAAAAAAATTTTTTAAAAAAGGGCGTAACATGAATCATTTACGTTCCACTGCCTACATCTACTGGCTAACGCTAACTGTAAAAAAATACAGTTATATTGTCGGCTTACAGGCAGGTTACAGATTAATTGTTGACCACGTAACGTTAAAGGGATAGTATGGGTTTTTTGAAGTGGGGTCATATAAAGTCTATAGTCGATCTGTTTCCTACTGTAATCATCGATCAGCGCAGCCTCAGTTTGGAGAAACAGAGAGCCGCTCCAGCCAGACGCTCAGCTTTGTACTGCAGTGAAATGGGTCCAGAGAAAAAGCGAAATAAACCATCTAAAACAAGGCTCACCTTTAAAAATATATAACAGTTGAAGTGTACGTTCTAAAGGGAAAATTCACACCACTTTACATCGCCGTCAGACCGGCCTTTCTTTTGGCACTACCTTTTCTCAATCGTAGAACCTCCGTATCCCTACGCATTATCGCAACCGGGCAACAGGCGATCTGCGAGTAGCGAAATACAGCGCGTGGCCCAGTCGCTGGACGAGAGGTTTACTTTCGATAAAAACAAAACTTAACTCTCTGTATCCCTCCGCATTAACGCAACTGCGTAAGGATACGGAGGTGCTACGGTTGAGAAAATGTACCAAAAGAAACGTCAGTCTGACGGCGATGTAAAGCGGTGTGAATTTTCCCTTTACAGCCTTTCTGGCTGGAGCGGCTCTCTACTTCTGCAAACTGACGCTGCGCTGATTGGTGATTACGGTAGGGAACAGACCGACTATAGATGTATACTTTATATGACCCCACTTCAAAAAACTCAAACTATCCCTTTAATGTTACAGGTTTACCAGGTTACCATTACACTGAATTTGAGTGAGAGGATAGATTAATGGGTCATTAGAGACTCAGTGTAATTAAACAATACGGTTGCAAAGTGCAAACTTTTAACTTTTTTGTCCACTGGCAACATGGCTAGACCAGTGAATGTTGAAATTTTACCAGCCACTCAATAGATAACCATTGTTATTTTGGCTGGTGGGTGCAGCATACAGTACCAGCCACTTGCATGATTTACTGTTACTTGTTAATTTCTTGTGTCCAGCAGATGTAGCTAACTATAACTGAGATTGGATGATTAGTTATTATTGCATGACTAATAATGTTAGATTTACAAGATTACTTTATTTGTCACATACAAAAGTCACTGAGTAACATGCAGTGAAAAGTTTCCTGGTTACTCCTTAACTGGCCTTATAAATAGAATAAATAAGAAATATGAATAAAATCAAACTAAAATGATGTAAATAATGTAATTAAATATAATCTAAATAATGTAATCAGAAATGAAAATATGTGCAAGGGTGTGTGTATGTGTGTGTGTCAGGCTGAGTCCTGGTGGTGGGGGGAGATGACAAGTTGAGTTCTGGTTCAGGAGTCAGGAGAATGGCCTGAGGAAATAGCAATTTTTTCCTATTACCCTGAGTTAGTCTATGTCTTTTTTTAGCAACCCTCTCTATAATCAGAAATAAAAGATTGATATAAAGCCTGCAACATTAAGGTCCCACTGAGCCTGCACAGTAGGGGGCAAGATATACTGTAACTGTATGTTCATGTTGGAAGAATACAGTTTCCTTTGAAGGAAAGCATTCATTGTGTCGTATTGCAATAGCCTTTTTAAAGTGATCATATAACAAACAACTAATCAGTACTGATACTGTATGCTAATAGATAAAGGAGTGATAATTATACAGTAAATGCTTTGAATTTCTTAGATAAAGCTGTGCAGTATTCTTAGTAGACTGAATAGCAGCAGTTGACATAAGAGTTTTATTTTTTAGAGACTTGAGACTTGACTTGGACTTGCAAAAAAAAAGAACATCTCTGGCCAGACCTTCAAAAATGCTCTGTCTGCTTTTATAGTCATGTTTTATTAAAGCTGCTCATTCCACACCGTACAGGACATCGAGACAAACATTCATTTCCTCTGTGCAGTGAACAAGGAGAGGGCATATTACTGACCCGTGACAGTGTCAGCATGTTCAATCAAGGGCAAAGAGGGACAGAAAATATAAACAGTCTGCAAAAAA
>CAEMYA010000161.1:4586649-4612605 GCA_903131615.1 Diplodus sargus
TCTCTCTCTCTCTCTCTCTCTCTCTCTCTCTCTCTGTCTCTTCCCCTGTGGCTCTTTGCATTTTAGTGGGCGCTGGAGCCTGCAGAACAACACAGGGCGAAGACAACCCAGCTGCCACTAAACAGGACTCACGCTAGGTGTGAAATTCACAGTGGAAGACTTCTTAATCATGATTCTCTATTGTCTGTTGCTCCTATTTCCTCCCGCCACAGTGCATCTCACTTGATATTCCTCAGCGGGGCAGAGAATTTGCTAATCAATAAGCCTATCAAGCCTCTCATCTTTCAAGGTCGCGGGGCATCCAAAATAGACCATATTTCATACATCCCCATCCTCCATTTTCATCACTGCTTAAATCTTACATTTTAAAGAAGGTCAAGTTCACTGGACACGCTGTGCTGTGCAGATAATCTGTATTCCTGTGGCGTCGCCCGACTGCCTGCTCGGATAGTTATCAAACATTGTGATACTTGTGAGTGAGATGCCAACACCCGACAAACGAACTGGGGTCATTTATATTTTATTCAGATTTTAATGATTTGTGAGCTTAGGGATCCTCCTCAGAAACGTTCTTGATGAATATTCCATGTCAGCGGCTACATAATTTCTCCCAGTAATGATTTTACCGTCGCTCCGCACGAGGAAGAAAAAAAAAATGTATATCTTGCTGTTCTTCCAATCGTGGCTGAGCAGAATTACCTGCTGAGATAGCTCGCACACCCCAGAGGGGACTTTTTGGTGGGAAATAGATTGATGTGAAGAGGTGTGGTGTTGCAAAGCACATGCAGAAAAGCCTCTCTGGTTGAGTTTCTGTTTTGTTCTTTCTGTCGAGCAGCAGGGGGAGCTAGTGGGCCAGAAACTGAGAGTTGGAAAGTTGGCTCCTTGTGAACTCTGAGCAGCAGCTGAGGGTCTCCTCAGATGTGGTGTACGAGCCTCTTCAACAACACAAACAGAGATCCACTTTTTTCTGCTAAGATACAAAAAAAAGAAAAGAAAAAAGAAGAAGGATCAATTCCGCCGCATTTTTCGTCGCTTTGTCAGAAAAGTGTGAGCGGGAGCGACTTGCCAGTGTGGCCACCTCTCTGTGGTACACTCACCCAAAATCTGTGTCACGCTTTTTAAATACTGCCTACTTTGTATTGCATAACCCAAATAATGGGCCACTGTTCCGCCTTTTGCTGTCACGAAAACTGGGAATTCAGCAGCTGCACAATATCGCTGAACAGTCCATTTCAGAGTGATCTCAAAAAAAAAAATAAAATATGCCACCGTCTGGAAATATATATATATATATATATAAAACACATTCTCCACTTTGCCAGCAAAGATAAACACCTGACTCAAAAAAAAAACAGGCGGCTTTGCATCTATTGTTATGCTTGTCTTCTCTAAAGGTTAGCGCGGTAGCTCTCATTACATAAAAGTGCTTCAGTACTGAGGCGTCTCTCATGACAAGGAGCTCACTTTTTGGTTTGATTCTCTCTCTCTCTATCTCTCTCTCTCTCTCTCTGTCATGGTTTCTCGGTGCGTTTACAAAAACTGCACTGTCGGTCTCTGGATGTACTTTACATTGTTCCTCACACATCTAAGCGCCTGAATTCATCATTTCTTTTCTCTTTCTCAAAGCTTCGGGAACTTGAGTGACTGTGAATTATGTGTAACCTAATGTGTTTTTAATGTTAAGGGCAATCTGAGCCTCTCAGAAATATTTTAATGGCGTCTTTAGGGGAGCTTTGAATGCTGTTATTGAAAGCTGATCAAATGTAGTGAGTTCAGTGAAAGGTTTTTTTTGGTTTACGGGGAGCCTCTTCTTATGTTAATTGGTCCCTGTGAAGGTATCCTTTTAAAAGAAACACCCAATCAAAGTAAAACAGTTGGAATGAACCTCGAACACACTGTACATTTTTATAAGCCATTATCACTGATGGAGCCAAAGAACTGCTCTGTGGTAAAATACTGAAGCTCAAATATCAGAGGTTGTTAAAATGTAACAGGTTGGGTTACAATGTTGAGCTGCACTTCTTAAAGCCCCCCTCCCTACATACCCACCGTCCATCCACACAGGTGTTTTCACTTGTTGCCTATCAGACCTCTGCTCGGGACTGTGTGGGTGCACAGACTGCACTTGATTGACAGCTCTGTCACCCTCCTGTTGGTTTTGTCGCCCCTGTCTGGGCTCGCCTCGCTTTCAGTCTTATCAGTACCGGCGCCGCTTTCCAGTTGGAATTTCCCTGTTGAAATTTCCCACCTTCCGACCTCAAAGCGTTCCAGGTGACGACGCCAAGAGTTAGGAAAGAAACTTGACTGACTGGAACAAAAAAAAGTGTACACACAGCCGAACCCCTCGTCGGTGCTGCCTCCTCGCACATATAAACGAAATAGAGGGAAAACCACACACGAGGCGACAGATGCCATTACATATTTTGTTTTAAGTGCATCTCTTTACTGACGTATTGAAATATTCCATTCAGGAACCTAATACAAATACTGTCATCTACAAATACACACTGCCCGATCCCCATCTGTGCTGCCATTGTTGTTTCACATCAGAAGAAATATGTCATCACTGGGAGAGTCCAGGAAGTCCGCCGGAAGCTAATTTTATCTTCAAATCTTTGTTGTTGCTGTAACTTTGTTGAAAGAACATTATTAAACATGTATATAACATAAAAACTCTACACTCTACACAACATGAACAATGATTCAAATGTTGAGACTGTCATTTCAGTGAGACCATAGCAACCAGCATAGCAACCAGCATAGCAATGGACAAAACATTTACATTTAAACGATTGTCTGGCGGAACCTGGATAAATCTTTGCAATAACTAAAAAATAACTAGCAAATTAAAGACCATACGCATTCACTAAACAAGGATTATGAAAATAGAACAAACATTTCTCCTAAAAATAATAACAACACATATCTTAAAATAGTGCATTTTCAACCAATAATGGCCACTATGTTTATTTGTTTCACATACCAAAACTTGATAGTTACGTGACAAGGACACAGGAAAATAAAAAAGAATAGGCAGAATAAAATGTAAGTAGCTCACAATTTTAGAGCCATTCTCGTGAATCTCCTCCATTTGGTGCTGCGGACCAGCAGTGTTTTGTGTGTGACGTCAGACAACTGCTTCTTCTTTCAGTCGAGGTAGATGGATTTTCCTAAAGTTCGCAAGAAGGACTTCTGACTCTGAGTAACATTTCACTGTACTTTCTCTACTAATAGGCTGGAAATGTTTGAGTACAGAGTTGTCTGGTGCCTCCAAAAAATGACACTTCACTACCTGAAGGAAGGAGACTCACAAGAGAGCTATTAGTCTCTAATATGGGTCAAAGTCAAAAACATTTGGCTCCTGCGTTTCACATAACGGCATTGTACCTCTTACATCTCCCCCCTGAACGTCCACTTGTTCTAAAAACTCACACCTTCCGTTTGGAACAGATGTTACTAATTTAAGTCTCAAACTTAAAACAAAATGTGACACACTTTAAACTTTAGAATGCTGCCTCTTGAGCCACAGCCAAGATTATACAGCTGTTTTTTTAACAGGACAAATGAACTGAACGTCAATCGTAAAGGTCACTTTATGTTTCGTCTTAAACGTATTTGCTTTACTTTACGCAGCGATACAACCTGTAACGACATGTCCTGGACTGGCTAAGAGAAGTGTGCACTGTGAACCAGACTTTTTTTTTCGTTTTGGCTGTGATGCTTAAAATCACATTGTGTGAACTCGCTGTGTGTTTTAGCCATCTGTTTTCTAAGCACCAGCGTGCTCCTCCGTGGCTTCAGCTTCCATCGCTGAACTCTCCCCGAGCAGCTATTGACACCCGAGAATGGCAGCTTCATGAGCCAGGAAGTTTGTTCCTTTTCTTCTTGTGGAGGTAAAGAGAAAGGAATAGATATCATTATGAGATGTGCTTCATTAAAAAGAGGGCTAATGGATGCTCTTTAACGCAGAGCCCGTGCTGCCTCTGCAGACATCAGTGCTCTACGCTGATTGCCACTGCAGCCTCAGCATCGCTTAACTTCACATTAAATCGGCCTGTGCTCTGCCTGCTTTGAGCTAGGGCAGGAGGAGAAGCCAGTCAGCAGATTAATGATGGCAAAAGGACCTATTCTCTTTCCCTTCCTTAGCGAGAAGAAATGAGAGACATTTTAACGTCTGGAGAATAGAGCGTGAGCTCATGGAGGCTTTTGTTGAGGGGATGGAGAAAGCACAGGGAAGGAATTACTTTAATCTGGAAACCTCATGACTTCATTATTTCTCCTGCTTGCTCTTTCTCTCTATGCTATTACAGCTTTGTCGAACATTTCTTTATATATCAGGAGGAATCACCAACATTATGTCATTAAATTAGGTTTTATATTGATACTTATGAGATAAATGCCCATTTACCCCCATAAATAGTTCTATTGAGTGCACCGGCATATGTCACTGTATAAATTGCATACATAAAGCCTCCATTTAGGTGACAACAGGCTCATGAAATGCTAATACACCCCGAATTTAAACCAAACTCCGGCTCAAATCAAACTTCTTAACTGAGGGCAACAAAACGAGAAATGAGCCTTGGAATCAATTTATAGACTTCTCAGTCAAAATTAAGTTAATGCATAACTTATTCTTGAAAAGATGGCAATATTTACTCAGGAAATTCTCTCCACAGTGGCCCAGTCATTATTCAAGCGCTAAGAGAACAAACGGCGACAATACACAGTCACTTTTCTTATCCGTGATTATTTTCTCACACACCTTGGGGAAGATTTGACAGCAATGGAGGCACTCGCTTGATGACTGCAACTAAATCCTTCCAGACACTATTGTCTGTTTCATTCACACATGGCTGTGGTCTCAGTATCGCTGAGTGTTTTCCATTTTATTTCATACTGCTTTATTCACTGTGTACTTTTTTTTCTAGCATAAGGTGATGATCTGTGTTAGATCCCAGTTTCATATGGTTTGAGCACCAGGCACATCGCGTCAAATGTATGAGACTGTATTTTCTCCACAAAGGAATGGTGTGTATAATAATGAATGAGCAAGTACAGAAGTTCATGACTGCAGGCACACACAGTGAACAGATCTAAAGCAGACTCAGTGATCTTTCGGGATGCCCTTGAGCATGACAGCAGGCATGACAAACCCCTCTATCACACAGTGGTGTTTGGTCTATGCCCAATGTACAGGAGAGACAAGTTATTGCTGTGCACACCCTCTGTATTGACTTGTGCCCTCCCACTGGGTGATGCTGAGAAGCCGGTGCTCAGCCACTTGTCCAGTATATATCAATGTCAAACACATCACCGACACAAGGCCGGAAAGCAAATGTTTGCCGACACAAAGAGAGAAAGAACCGACATATTAATCAAGTGTCACTGTGCATTGTGCTTCTCAAAAGCAGGTGGTGAAAGTAATTATATTCAAATTAACTTTTCATCTGCAGCTTGGGAGGTCATCACCATAGCTTGTTCCTGCTTTACACGGCTCCCCTGCTGTGAAACTCCCCCACCCTCTCTCTTACAGGGAAATGAGGCTGAAGCTCCAAAGATGCGAGCATAGAGTCTGTCTTAAATGGTTTGGAGAAAGCAACACTGTTCTGCGCTCTATGTAGATCTCTACATGTCTTTAGATGCTGATGATCATAATAATATATTTTCATAAGCTGCTTGTCATTGGTTTTGATAATTCTGTTTACAGTCTCCAGATAGTTGATGTTGGTGTTCCACAAGGATCATTATCGGGCACTGATATTATTTGACTGATACATAAACTATATTCAGCCCTTCCACAACCCAGGCCTGGAAAGTTGTGTATAATTATCCTAAAACACAGATCCCAGCCCAAACTAAATTCAAAGCTGTCGTTGAACCATTTAGAGTACAGGCATGGTTTTGGGCTCTTTTGAAAGGTTATGAACTTTTTTTTCCCCTAGCGTTTTGAAGCTCTCTAAATGCTACTGACATTAATCTATAGGAGTTTGAACACACCAATTCTTTTATGTAGATTTTCTCGCCCACATTCTTTAATGCACAAATTAGCCAGCAGATGACCTGTAAAGGTCAGTTACAGGCTGACTTACAGGCACACCTTGGCCAACTATTTTGATTGGATTGGAAATTTGATAACAATATCACTTGAAAATGAAGACTTAACACGTTTTCTAAGGAATGATTCAGCCACCTGCCGAAACAACAAACAAACAAACAAACAAAAAACTATGACCTCAAAATACCACTGCTTGAGAGTAGCAGGGGCACAATCTCATTATAATTCTTTATTTCCTTAATTTGATTAATTGAAATAAACTTTGATTAGGCATATAAAGTAGTAAAAAGCAAGTGCTTAGGTGTCAGCAGCTTTCAAAGAGCAAATTGCAAAAAACACATTAACTTGCATTTCCAAGTTTAGGGCTTTAAAAACTGATAGAAATGATATATTTCTGGACATGAAATGTCACTGGCTCGTGATGCATCATTCATCTGGAGGCTGGCGTGTAAGTGGCTCAGGAGAGAGGACAAAGAAGAGAGTGAGTCTACATGATTTTCTTTCAGACATATAAAGTATTAATGATATGTTCTATGAAATCTTATATTACCCAAAAACAGTCATCTTTGAACTTACGAATGACCTGTGTCCTTGATGTGGCTCACACAGGTACACAGAATCAAAGCATGTCGCAAAAATATAAGTGTCAATCTATGTGTATACACATAACATGCAAAGTGCACATCTAAGCAAGTGTTACAATACTAAAGATGGCAGCAGGAAGGTGGACCGACTCAAACGCAACAATGTGAGTCAGCGCTCAAAAAATACTGCACACATGGGAGGTCAGAAAGCAAATGAGGTCTTTGCCCAGGCTAAGCGCACAGTAACAAGCTTTACTACCCGTTGTAGAATTGAACGCTTCCGAAAGCCGGGGTCGCGTCTGCGAAACTGTTAAAACACAGCTCAGCTGTCACAGGAATTGTGGAGTCTAAGTTGCTTTGATGTGGCCCACAATGATGTTGACATAAGGAAACAGCACAAAGAACCAAACAAATGCACGCTGACACCCACACAGCTGTGGGCACACAAGTGATATGAAACTGCCTATGACCATACATAAACATGCAGACAGCGAGAGCGAGAGAAAGGGCGGGAGAGGAGAGAGAAGGAGGGAGATATGGAGGGACACTGCCTGTGGCGATCTGTTTTTCTGTTTGCACTGCAGTTGAACAGTCTTTTCATGCAATTCTTTTTACATTATTCCACCAATTGTTATCAAGCATGTCCTTGGGCAACACATTGGGTTGGTTAACTACCCAATATAGAGCATAGCACATACACTGACAGCACAATGCTTCTGCTTTAACAATGCTGCAACAATGAATATGCTAACAGCTCCCCTTTCTGGAAACAACAACAAAAAAAAGTTTGAACTGAAAAAGCAATTCCTCCGGATGTCTCGCGTGTGAACAGCCCGGGCTCTGCGATTATCTGCCCTTTGGCAGAAAAAGCTTTTATGCCTCCACAGCTTCGCCAACTAACATGTCCATAGTTTGTACCCCTCCTGACCCCACTGTACCGACGAGAACATTCATATCAATTTGTGTCGCCTCATTACGGTCTGCCATTATTTAACATCAGGGCTGCAAATTCTTTATGTCCCCTTTGCTACGAGCCTAAGATTAAAGCTCTAACGACCACTCCCCGCTCTCATTAGAAAGCCTGCTCAGATACACTTTTCATCTGAGCCTGTCACACACTCAGACTCGCCTGTCAGCCAAATGAAGATAGAGGGACCCTTAGAAAAGGCTTTGTTTTTTCTTTTCTTCAGTATTTGGGTTGGGGTTTGTTTTGCGTATATGCACACTGTTTTGAGTTTCTCCATCACAGACCCTCATTTTATTCCTCACAAATGTATGTTTGCGTGCATACGTGTTGGCTTGTGAGGAGAGTGTAACATTTCGCTTTGTTAATCCGTTGCACAGACCAGGTAAATAATTGGTGACTTGACCTTTCGGCTGTTATGTCCTCTTTCCCACGATGCATACTGTATGTAAGTAGGCTAAAAATGTCCAGTTTAAGAGAGAAATGGTTGCTCTATATGTCAATGAAGTCACCACAGTTCATGATCTGACTCCGTACTCCGACAAAACTACAAAAGTGCAGTGTCATTAAACATGTGGAAGCTGCTGCTTGGTTGCTAAAATTCTTCCCTTCTCTCAGGTTTTGATGCCTTTATATTTCAGCCTCCGATCAGATTCTCCGCAGCGCCAGCTCGAAAACAAACATCCCTCAGAGGCGCCAGCCACGCGGGTTTTTCCGGATAATGATCAGAGTTTAGAAGCCGGTGACTCTGCAAGTGCTGCGTTACACTGTCCAACTCTGCCGCCTCTAATGTTTCTGCACACAAAGGAAACGGTGTGTATTTATGGCATCTCCTCTGACACGTTTTTTAATAATTCAGTGATTGCCATATGTAAATGTTTCCATGGAAGCAGCTCTTCTCAACAGGAGGAACTAGTTGAAAGATGAAGCGGCTACAGGCATTTTAAGATGAACAACAATTTTCAGCGCAAGAACAATATGCAGAGGTGTTAAAATATTCAGCATAGCCCGCAAACAGTCTTTGCCTCTCCCTGGGTTATTGTACCCTGAAATATGCAGCTGATATTGGCAAAGGAGCCACTGCATAATGCTAACTCTAAGAACTCCAATGTAATGTCTTTGCATGAAATGCTAATATTCTCCAATAAGCACCACCGTGCAATGATGTGTTTCTTTACAGAACATTTATAGGTGGGGCTAAACGAGGACACGGAAGTACGCAGACTCTGTATCACATATTCACACAAACTTCCCGACACAAGAGGGTGTTTTAGTCCTCTATATTGCTTTGCTGGGTTTTGTAATGAATCACAATTCAGAGACCTCTGCCTTGAATCAATACAAAGCGCCACGCCAGCACTATCTCTGCCTTATTACAATATGGTTAGAGTCATTGGAAATGAGTTCCCAGCGAGTGTCCCACTAGTTCTTTAAAAATGCATAGGATTAAGAGGGAATGGCGCGCTGCAGTATCAATCAAGCTCAACCAAGTGAGTAAAAGGACAGAGAGGATAGGAAAATTGACGCTTGACAGTTTCCACAGACGGTGCTTTCTGAATACTCTGTGCCTCACTTTCTTTCCCTGGATGTAGGCCCACTGTCAGTGGTTTGGTGGTAATGGTCGACGTGTTGCAAGGTCATTATTTAACGCTCTCAGACCAGCGTATTCAGTGTCAGTTTGAAAGTGTGGGCTGAAATCTAATGCAATACGTGTGGAGAGGGAATTTAATGCTTTTGACCTGATTTAGCCAGGTAGGTGTTCTCATTATCTATCATGTATGAAAGGAATTAAGATTCGGCTAAATGTATTTACAAGAGAGAGAGAGAGGGCAAAAAAAAGGTTGTGGGCTTTTCAACACATCGCCTTTTGTTTTTTTCACGCTGTCAACACACTTTACTTGGCCGGTGGCTGAGACAGCACAGCTACTCGTGATGAAAGCGAAATCCCTGGTGGTTTCATGTCAGTGATGTGAAAACACTCAAATGCGCTTCCTGCGTTATCTGCGGGCCCAGCTGACACCTGGCACTTAAAATATGGTCATGTATCCCGTCTGATTCCAGTTGTGAATCAGAGAAAACCCAGAAATCAAAACGCTTATACACATTTACACCACTTGATGGTTGGAGACTACAAACGTGGGGGGTGACATGAATGAATTTGGAGCAACAGATGAAAATATTCCTGTTTAATTGTTGGATCCAGTTGGGGTTATTTCGAAGTTGCACCCAATGGGTTTGCACATAAACATTAGACATCATGAGAGTTGAAACAGCATGATGATAGCAGGAAGTAGCTGCGAGAGCAGCACAGCAAAACAGAACTGAAATGATCCTCGAAAGTTGTTTTATTGCATGGTAAACCCTTTCGGTTCAAATTTCCATTTACAAAGTGAATGTGTCTGCAGTGATGTACGCTAATGTTTCATGTTTTCTGCTATGTTTTATTCAGCAAGGCTCTTTTTTTTTTACTTCTCTAAAAACCTAAAAATCCACATGGAGGTCTTGGAAGTAGGTTTTCTACAAGTAAATTCAAAGCCAAAGAATAGATAGAAATATCTCAAAAATGACGGGACAAACTTTGAATACATGTTGTACATACATTCATGGTCCTTAGATGAATCCTAATGGCTTTGATGGTCCAACTGATTTATTCCTCCTCTATAGCGCCACCAGCAGGTTAACAATTTTGGTTATGAGTGAACTGTCTCAACAACTATGTGTGATCTCTAAACAGCTACCAAAAAGTATACTTTTTATGGCTAACTTTGGTTATTAATTGCAAGCATAGTAGCGTTATCATTTATTTGTGAACCCGAGGCTGCCTGAGAGCGCTTGTTCAGAATCACTCTCCAAACAGCTACCATAAAAAATCACTTTTTGTTACCACATTTGGTTGATAGTTTGATATAGATAATGCATCTGGAATTATATAATTTTTCAACAAGCTCAAAGTTTCATGAAAAAGGCTACAAATATTTGACTGAAGCTTTGATGCGGCAGCTCAGTCAGTGGCCCACCCACCACTGCTGGGTTTTTTTTACCTTCCAGGTTTAAGGGCCAAAAAATCTATTTTACCCGCTGATTAATTCAGCTGGGATTCCCTCCGTGAATGATCGTGACATTTTCCTAAAGGTTAGAGCAGCGGAGCTCTAACCAGGCTCTAAGACTTTCTGCCCACCAGTGTCCATCTGCCTTGCAAAAGAGATGAAGCTGAATCCAGGATTTTGACAGAGAGGAAAAGACGGTTTGAAATTCACTTTTCCTCACACTTACTTTTCAGCTTCATCGCACTCCTGCAATCATTGCATATTTTCAGGGTAAAGTGTATGTTCTGATATGCAAAGCTCCAAAGTTAGTGTCATATGTAAAGACAAAACTTGAGATAAAATAAGGAGTAATGACTTGGTAATATAAATATTTGAGGTGGAGGAAAGATTGGAATCAGGTTCACTGAAGAACACACTGAATGGAGGGATTGTAAAGAAGTTAACTGGATCAGCACCTTATTGAATCATTTATTGTAATATACAGACATGTAAAATTCTTGTTTTTACAGTCCGTTTTCTGACATTTGTAGTATAGTTACTCAGTTGTCTGGATAACTAACCATGATGGGCAACACTTCACAATAATCCTCTGTAAATAGTTGACTGAGGTGATGTTTTTCACTCCTTGCTTCTGCATGCAGGAGCACCTGAATAGTAATAGTATCACAATATCCATAGATTTATGGTTATTTTGAGGCATTATTCCATCAAGTTTTTGGCAATATGTGAATCTATAAATGACGTATTTTCATTTTGCAGGAGTTTCAAGTTATGGTCTCCAGCATCAGGCTTGAAAGTCATATTGAAAACAGTTTATTGCAGCAAGAATTATTTTATTATTTTATTAATTATTTTTAAAAAATACCCAAAACAAACCTACAAAGCTTGTGGAAAAGTGCAGAATAGAAGTATCTCTTGTCATTAAAAACATTATGTTTGAAAATAAATCGTTTTAAACATGTTGTCGAGTCCAAAATGATTATTTTGTTTATCTCTGTGTCAGCTAGTCTAAGAAATATTGTCAAGTAGCGTTAACAACATCAGCAATGTTAATGCGAGCTAGCAAGCACTGGCAATATTAATGTTAGCTTGCAAGTGTTAGCAATGTCAACATTAGCTAGCTTGCGTATGCAACATTCATGTCAACTAGCAAGTGATAGCAAAGTTGATGTTAGCTAGTGTTAGCAGCAACATGAATAGTTAGCTAGCATTAGCAATGCTAGGTTGTGTAACAAACTGTTAACCCCTTGTTGACTTAAACAACAGAGGCGTTCTGACTGAATGCAGCCAGATTTAGTGGCTCAATGTTATCAATAACACCTCTACGACCATTAAGGCCGATGTCAGTAGCGGCCAGAAACAAAAGATGCAATGTCAAATCAATACAATTAGGCCTGGTACTCAAAAAGTAATTACCTTTGAAACAAAGTTACAGAGCGCCTCATAAATCAAGAGAAATAAAAGACGGAGCAGATGACTTCAGTAAGTGCAACAGAAATAAAGTGACATACTATGATGATAAATACTGAGGTTACAAATTCCGTTTTTAAATAAGGCTTAACAGATTGAGTGATTAACAGATTAGACTGATAAAAAACACATGACAATCGATGAAATATCTGAAGAAGCAATGACTATGATAAATACAACAGATGACAAGTGGGCATGTGCTAAATATACAGACTAAATATTTATCGGCAGTCAATTATGTTTTTGTTAACTCTGATTTTAATATATTTTTGGCCCAGAAACTCAGGCTGACGAGGAAAAACACATTCTTGAAATAAACCACCCAGAAAATCACATAATGAATCACAGTTTTGAATAGACATGCTGAGGCAGTTCTGAAAAGACTACTTGATAAGAGTTTGTCGAGATTCGAGCTGAAAGGAAGGGTTTGACAGACAAGCCAAAAACCTAAACTGCAATAATATAATACCTTCAGAAACCTGTCAGCACATCTCCACCAACCAAATCAGTCTTTCAGCCTCCTCCACTATTTCTTCCCTCAGGTTATATTTCATTTCCCCTTAAGTGTGAGCAGTAATTCATGTTCCCCTCGGAGTGAATAGTAACAGAAATAGCTGTATTGAGCTATGTTGGCTCTCGCAAAGTTTTGTGATGTGAAGTTTGGCTCGTATTTGGGATTCAGTTCTCTGTGCCTCGGTGAAAAGAATGATCATGGCTCCAAATCACTTTTATGGTGGTTTCAGGTATCTGTGAGTGAGGTGAGCACCTCCAAATTTCACTTTTTACTCCTCAGACAGTTGCTTGGGGACTGTTATGCAGCCTATTTATAGTTCCAATTGCACTGGCCTCTTGTGGCGGGATCAGACAACTACACACACACACACACACACACACACACACCCAGCATGACAAACAGCTCTGAGGTGGCCATGACTGTTGAAACTAGTGAATTATTTGCCAGTTGAATATCTTCAAGGCTCTTGTAAGGGAACAGCAGAGGAAGATGGGAAGTTGAGATATTCTGACACATTAGAAATAAGTAAAATGTGGAACTGTGAGAAACGATACCTTCTATTGCCAGACATATTTGTGTTATGTGAATATGTTTTCAGAGTCAGTGATGATGTCATACATTCGTCATGTTTTTGGCTTTTGCTGCAAATGACTCATAGTGACAAAGTATCTTGTATTTGCCCTAAATAGAGGTGGGTCAAACATATCACAACCTCGGTTTTTGACATAAATCTATTTGCCTTCTTGACAATGATCACAAGTTGTTTTTGTGGTTCTCATAATAAAAAAACGTTTTCCCTGAGATAACAAGATCATTTTCTTGAGGAATCGAACTTTGTTTATGTCATTATCACGAAAAACAAATGTTGTTTTAGACAGAGACAATATATCACGAGAAAACGACGCAGTAAGATTGATTACAGTGGGCCAGGACATACACACAAACCAAATTAACTTTTTAGAACTTTTTCCATTTGATTGTTTAGTCTATTGATCCACATGCATAATCTCAGCTCATTATCTCCAGATCTTGAGAAAGTTATCCTGTCGTGTCAAGAAAACATTTGTTGTTATTCTTTGATTTCAACATGAACTTGTGATCTTGAGAAAACACATGTAGTTTAACTAGTTATTAGGAAAACTTAAGAAATCATTTGATTGACCCACAACTGTGCTATGTGCCCAGCAGGAGTGGAGGGTTCTGTTTTCTTTCTCTTTCATATTAGCGTTAGCATTGATCTTAAAGTCCCACAGTAGGCTACCTGGGTAAAACAATCGTTAGTGGACTCAGTGGGAGTGTAGGGAGGGTGATCGCTCCCTCCACTGGTTCCCCCATGTCTGAAAGAAATTGCTGCCTCTTGGGTGATGAACAAAACATCATGAGGTTCCCTCTCTTCACTATAAATATATCATCTGTCCACATAGACGTGGTGCCCTTTCTGTTTTCTTTCACCCCTGCCCCTCAAACATCTTGAGTCTGCCACTGACCGTTCAGGGCTTTTGAAAATCGGTTTGACCTGTCACTGATCAAATTTAATGTTAAAAGTAAATAAGTGCACCCTGGGATTTATCTTTTATCTGAAAATGTCTGTGCTCAAGTGAGAGGGAGAGCAGTGGCTCTCTCTTTTGTAACTCCATAAACTGACTTTCATACCTGCTGCTTTCGGCGCTTCAGGACAGAAAACAGTGGTGCAGATAGGACTGAATGATGATTCATTTTTCTCAGTCGCATTTGGTACGATTTAATTTTCAGCTATGGGGATTTGAAAAGTCCAAAGTCACCTGAAATGCTGCAGATTCAATTGTTTAATGTTGTTTAGAGGAGCAGCTGAAGAATGAGTTAGCATCCCACTGCTCACATCTGCACATTAGTGAACTTAGATGGATGTATACATCACATTTGCATTTACAGCCTGCGTTTGAGGAGTTTCAGATGTCAGCTGTCAGACATAAGAAACATACTGATGTAGGCGACAACTGCAATTTGTCAGCGTACACAGGATGACTGTTTAGTTTTTGCTCATACACTCTCAGATTGCGCATTCTAATTTTTTAAGAAATTGTTATCTGAATTGTTTCTTTGAAAATGGCATTAATTACTTTCATTTAGTAACCCTGCAGAGTCTGAAATGCATGTGACAAAGATGGTAATACAAATATTCCCCTCTGCTTCATCCGTATGATACATCCTGAAGAAAAAACAAACAAAAAAAACACTTTCACTGGGTAACAGAGCCTCGAAAACATGCGTCATACAACCATTAGTCTTCAGCACATTGCTGTAATCATATGTGACACAACTGTCTGTTTACTTGCAGGCTGCATCCTGCCAATAGGGAACATTCACACTTTTGTGGCGCCTTGAGATAGAGAGGATTTTGTGCGCTTGTGTGTGTGTGTTTGTGTCAGGAGAGCATGAATGGCTATGAGGAATATATGATTGACAGTGAGCGCTAAAGACAGTGGACCATCTGTATGACTCTGGCACAAACCAATATTGCGTGCTACTATGGTACTGAACTTGACCTCTATTGGTTCTGGTGAGATTGGGCTTTTAATTCAGCCAGCAGCTGTGCAGCCCACCAGCGGTCAGACCACAGGAACAAATGACTAACCACATAATGAAACCTCATATTGGCCCACTTAGACAGCGTCTGCTTTTACACTCCGCCACGGCGAACAGAAGGTTCTCTGCACAGTAGAGTTGCATTAAAGCTCTCGTCTCCTGTTTTGGGAAGCGTGCACATTGTAGGATTATTTGTTGTACTATTGCTACCTTCAGTCATGTGCTGGTGACACCATGTAAATAAATAAATGAATGAATCGTCTCTTTACTCCCATCAGGCATATAAATATAAGCTGTGCTTTATAGCCTAACATTTGCAGCCTGTGCTCATACCCTGCCAGTCTGCACTGACATAGGAGAAGGAAAACCAAAGGCAGGAATGTCACTGCTGCACTTAAACGGGCGCTATGTAACAATCTGTAGTCATTTAGATGCATTAATCACTTCTTTATAGGCCGTATGCGAGCGGACTGTAACGTGACGTGAATGATGAGACCTTCCAGTCGCTCTCAATTGCCTACACAGCGCCTGTGGATGTTTTAAGCTGTAAATGTTGGACTGTCGTGCACAAAAAAGCAATAACAGTGCAGCGTTACCAAGCTACGGTGACATCTGCAAAATAGTCGCAACTGTATTATCACTATCATGAAGGAAAGGACCATAATACATTCAAACAGAGTTCTCATAACTCCTCAGTTTGTGGCAAGCTTCTGGGAAAAACCTCCATTTTGAGGACCATGGAGCCCAACAAGAATCCTGACACCCTATTCCTAGTATGAACTCACAAAAACGGAGGGTTGGGGCTAATGGTAGGAGCAATGAATGTATTGGTATTGGGCCTCTGCCTGTACACTAAGCAGACTTATATTTCCAAGGATGGCAAAGGCATAACCTGCCATCCTCTGCCTCTGATTAGCTAAGATTTGTTTCCATCACTGCTGGTTTAGTTAGGTTTAGGCATGAGCAGTGATGGTTAGGGTAAGAGTCAGAATAACAGGTAAGCCAATCAGAGGCAGAGTAGGGAAGGTCGTGCCTTTACCATCCTCGGATGAACAGCAGCTGTAACCAGGATACTGCTAACTCGGCATAAAGACTAGACGCAAGAGGAAATAGCTCACAGCCCTGATAATCTACGTAACACGTTCTTTGTTTAATTTGTACAAAAATTAAAGTGTAACACATCTCACCAGAGCCTACGTGTTGGACGATTTCTTCTGAAGGGTTTTGTTCCTCCAGTCTTTATGCCTCGCTAAGCTAACCACCTGCTCGCCTAGCTCAAGCTCCTTATTTAGCACAGAGACATGAGAGTGGTACTGATCCTCTAATCTAACCCTCTGAAAAAGTTTATAGAAGTATCTCTCCGAATCACGACCAGTTCCTTAATTATAAATGTCTTAAAATGTTCGAGTCCCCTACAAGTGCAAAATCTGCGACATCCAACACAGGCTAAAATAGTCGAGTTCTGATTGCCGCAGGAGAACGACAGCTGAAGGATAGTCACAACATGTGCTGCTCATTGTCCCCATTTGCCATACGGATTGTGCTAACTTGAATTGGCAGAGGAAATATAGCAGTGATGCCAACACAGTATTTATAAATCATCCCATTTCCCACCTTCTCTTCATTAACATGTTACTGTGCAGAACCAAAAAGCACATTGCATCTCTCACGGCTGTCAACAGCAAAGCAAACTGCAAGATACTTGATAACAGTAATTATTACACCCGGAACGTCAGCGAGGAGAATCCATACAGGCTTTGGATGAATACACTGCGTAATCATTGGATTTTAGAAACAGCTCAATGCTCTATAGTGAAACATGAGGACGTATCCTTGACAGGGGACATGATGTAGGTCACGCGTTCATAATCTCCTTTTGTTTCTGTGCCGCTCCTCCCTCCTCTTACCTGAAACCCACGAATTAGCTGATAAGTGCGGGGACACTGTGAGACACAATTTCTGGCAGAACGACAGCATTAGCAGCTGCCGTTATCTTCAAGTTCAATAAAGCATTGACAAGAGGGTTTTCCATGAGTTATCTGGGGAGAGGCAGCGGAGCACAACAGGGGGCATCAAGGATGACAATGTTCATCCCAGGTTTTCATTAAGATCTGTGCAGAAAAGCTACGCTTTGCATGGAATATAAGCTGCCTCCCTCTCGTCCTATCATGTACTGAAGCGTGCACCTCCCACCGCTTTTAGATTAACTTTGTATTCCCTCTTTCACTGTTGAAGCAAGGCTTTCATATCATCCCACCTGGCATGTCGTTAACTCCTTCAGCTGATAAATGCAATTCACAGCTTCTAGTCCTTCTAATTCAGCAATGCCGCTCTAGCTACGCCAAGTGAATAAATTAGATTCAGCAGCACAAAGTAGCGCAGAAGAAGAGAAACTTGAGAGCGAAGGTTTGTGAAATGAGACTTCGACCAGCGCTTATCTCATCTCCGACCCTCTTCACTCTGTTCTGTTTCTGTATTTCTAAAAGATTTGAGTTTCACAGAGGCTTCCATTATCCGGCTCGCTTTGTTTTTTTAAATGGCTGTTGTGACAGGTAGACTTCCTAACAGACCTCTTGATGATACAAAGCTTTTGTTTTATCGACATGACTCACCCATCTCGTGTGCTGTACTCAGAAGGGATACGAACATGATCTAAAATACACAGCGAATCTCATATAATGGTGAGGACTGGAACGAATCATTACATTATATGAATGAGCACAATTGAAGTTAAAAGAATCTCTTGACTGGGGCTGGACGATATGGCCTTAAAGTTGCAATATGTGAGAATTTTAGTTTAAAATATGGAAAAATTTAGTAAAATTATCAACAAAACGTGGATAGATCAGAACAGTTCTGATGTTATATCGAAGACATCTATATGTTCTGTTACAGAGATGTCTGCTGAAGTTAGCATGCTAACCTCTTTCTCCCAGCAGTCCAATGCTCCTGTGCTAGTACTGTAAACATCAACACACACCCCTGGTAGTCAGGATAGCCGCACAGCTAACTGAGCTAACAGTAGCTACAGCCATGGATGCATAAACAGATTAGCAGCAGTTAGCAAAGTGTTATGGGACAGGGCACGCTGGGGATAGCTGGTTAGCATGCTAACTTCCATAGACAACTCTGCAACACAGAGCATAAACAAGTCAATGTCAAAACTGTCTCTTTGCATTCTTTTGATAATGATAATGTAATTTTTTGAATTTTTCAAACTCTAAATTCTGTCCATATCTTACAAATTGTATCTCTAATGTCAAACAATGAAACTCTCAGAATTCATTTCAAATAGATGAAAATGATCCTCATGGTTCTGAAAAGGCTTCCAGAGGTGTGAGTTTCTACTTACCATCTGTCTGCATCCTTGACTGTATGACACCACAGTGATTGGAGGTATCAGTCTACAGTATGTGATTCTTTATTGAATGTCATTTTCAATTAAAAGGGTGCCACTGAACATTACGACTCCCTTATCTCGTTTATGCTCTCATCCTTCTGCCTTTTCATCACTTTAAGGCAGAGGATGATATTCGCCTATTAACACTTAACGTGCAAACTATTAGGGGGCTTTTACATTAAAGCCTCCTGCTTGCTGAGGTGAAGGAGGGGTGGTTCTTTATGCTCTGTCATTTGTTCAACCGGGTAAAGTCCTCTGTCACTGGTAATTAGACCTCGGAGAGCCGTATAAAGACCTGGGAGAGGGAATGATTGAACAGATTGCCAGGACCCCTGAACGTGTTTGTGTGACACCAGAGGGGGATATGTGTGTGTGTATATATATATGTGTGTGTGTGTGTGTGTGTGTGTGTGTGTGTGTGTGTGTGTGTGTGTGTGAGAGAGAGAGAGTCTCAGACAGACAGACAGACTGGCAGGCGGGAAAAGCGGATAGAGACGAAGCCATTATCCAATATGAATCTCCATTTCTCTTCCGCCAGCCTTCTGTCCGTATTCCACTCCAATGAATATCCCACTGATAAAACAATTAGACTGAGAGACAAAACACTGGCTTCAAAAGCATTACTCATGCTTGGCAGTAACATATTTGCCGTTGTTTCACTGCATATTTCATATAGACAAAGTCTTTAATTATGTACTTACATGTGTACACATCAAACATTTATATAAAGCCACGCAAAATTGACCTGATAATGCTTTAACTGCACACGCCACGGTGGACAGCACATCCAGCGAGGTAAGTTATGTGTGAAATTGTGTATAAACCTCTGTTGTCTCAGCATGATTGCTCCGGTCAATGGAAGCCTATCAGTCTTGCAGAGCTGGTGCATTTGGGCCCATTTCCTCTTAATGACAGCAGCGAGTGGCTCTTCCAGGCAGACCGGCCTCTTGTGACACAGGACGTGATGCGAGACTGCTGTTACATTAGTGGACAGGACTGATTCGTCTCAGAAAAGGGCATCAGAAATGGCCGGGCCGGTGATATATCCAGACTCATTGTCCCTGCTGGACGTCCTCTCACTTGTCAGGTGAAGATGTGGCAAACATCAGAGCGCCATTAGCACGAAACCTTCAGCCGCTGCTGCCATAAGGCTACTGTATAGTACAGAAGGACATTTAGATTTAAAGCATAATTTGATTAAGCTGATCATTTTAGATTTGAATGCACAATATGTAACTTCTGCTGCTGTTGTTGTCTTCACTGGATAACAACCAATGTTGCAGATTAAGGCTGAATCCAAATGTCCCTCTCTGAACTCTCAGACCTCAGCTGATCATACTGTGACCTGGTCATTGCCATCACATCGAGTCCGCAAGGGTGAAAGCCGCAAGGCGAATATAAGCTGCTGCCTCAAGGCTACAATAATGACATGTATTTGATTACCTCTACAGCCTGTGCTTCTGTATCAACACGTTTTTACTCACAACTCATCAAATTGTGTCGGTGGCCTGAGCGTCAAACCGTGACGCTTTACCTACCCCTCTAGCGTCAGATCAGATTGGATTTTCAAAATAAAAATAAAGCTGACAAACAGATTGCAATGAATGACATGTTACGACTTTTTGAACGGGACATATCGTTACAGTTTGGTTAGTTTTAGCCCAATAAAAAAACCTATATGGTCAGGATTACGCAAATAAAATACTTTGTTAGGATTAGGTGAAAAAAACATAATACTTGGACTCTCTCGCTCTTATTTTTGGCCTATATGATTCAAGTAGCGTCTTAAAATAGTAATGTGTTTTTCTTGTTTTTCTCAAAGCTATATTCACAATGCTTTTAGTCAAGTGTAGGTCAAGTCACATTCGCTGACTTCCTTCCACACTCTCTTCGCTAGAAGTTATGGCGACAGGCGACCAGATGAAACGCAATGTAATCTTGAATGAATGACATATTTCTCTGTGTTTGAACATTGCTGGAAACATTTGGAATGATGTAAGTACACAACTTGAAAGATATAACAAAGGTCATTTTTAGACATCTTAATGTGGACATGTTGCAATGTTACAATAAACAATATACCCAAGTGTTTTTATGATCTGGATAGAAACACTTGGCTGTAAAAATAAGCACTGCATGTCTGTCAAATGTATATTAACATATAATAAGAGGAAAATGAAAGGAAGACATTAAACCAGCGTGAGGCCAGTAGTTTACAATCTTCATCATCACAGCGCTGAAGTGCATGTAAACTTGCTGCTGCGGGAGCACAACGGGAAACGATGGAAAAAGTAATTTTCATCTTCTGTCCCTTCGACCAGGAGTGCCACCGCAGCGCCGTGTGCCCCCTGGCGCATTGATTCAAAGATGAAGGGGAGCCTCAGCAGCGGCGTGATCCTAAACGAGATGACACAGGACTCTGTGGCTGATTCTTTGGACAGGTGCATGCTGGGTGATTTATGTGTGCGTCCTCTCGCGGGTCCCCAGGAGCAAATATTGACTGTTTATTTCTCCAAGCTCAAGGCAACAGGGAGGCAGCAATTTCTTTATTTTTGGACCTTAGATAAATTGAACCCCGCAAGATGCAAACGCGCCTGACAGGGAGCAATTTTTTTTAACCTGCCCCACCCTCCCCCCACCTCTGAAAATGGAGAGGAGAAAAAGAGCAACTTAATAGCAGGCATTATTGATTTGTCATTCCTCTTCTCAGGCATCTATACACAACGGGGACATTTCAATTACACGGGGGCTTTCCGATTGCTTCTTCACTCCGGCCCACACCAGGACAGACTACCTGCTGCGGATCAATGATGGACACCCAACAATAGTCCTATATGCCACAGCTCAGATTAATTTTATCCCCCTCTGTTTGCTTGTTCCTGAAATCAGTGCATGACATGAAGGCAGAAATAAGGGATCCGAACAACCTAATTCAGAATGTTTTCTATAGATTATTAACAAATAATATACATACATTAAATCTAAGTTTTGACGACTAGTCTCACAGAATGCGCTGAAGATGACGCATATCACTGAATTCCTCTTTAGGAAGACTATATATAAATATCTGTATCTGACATGCTGAAAACACCATGTTCAATCCGGAGGGGCTTGTTTTTCTCTCCTTAATTTGCCCTTTACTGGGAAATGCACTGTGCAGGTTTTTCTCAGCAAACTGGGTGCCTGGGGGAAATTGCGTTTAGCGTTATCGGTGGGAGATACACGGGCTCAGTCAGCCATAACAAACAATTATTGTACAGAGGGCAGAGGCGGGGCGTCCGCATGGAAAGCGGCCCACATGCTTGCACGACTGAATGTAAAAGTAATAGAATGAGGATTATTGAATAATGAGGATGAGAGAGAGCTGCTCCTCATTCACTGTTACGTATTCATGTCACCTTTTCGCTCTGTACCTCACCTCTGCGTGTGCAGTCTTTTCTTTGTGCTTCGACATCTATTACCTCGTGGCAGCAACACTGTACGGTAAGTAAAGAGACGTTAAATCCTCCTCCATCTCTGGCTCTGAGAGCACATGCTGCACTGAGGTGAACAAACTGTGGATGGCATTGAGAAAGACACTGCGTTGTTCATGCAGTTGTCTGATGGCCCATTTTGATAAAGCAAATGGCTGCAATATGTAATTTTTGTTACAAATCTTCCCCCAAAACCCATTTATTTGGCCAGGATAAGAGGCTTTTCACAAACATGATCGAGTGAAATGCGTCAAATTATACTTGTCAGTTTTCCTTTTGTCAAAAAAAAATGGTTTTCTTGGCAACATGCCTTGGTTTTTCTCCTTTTATGCAGCTTTTTTTTTTAGCTAACCCTCCTCATGTTAATCAACAGAGACGCAACAGACTAAATCGTTCATTATTGTTCTTTAGTCTAGTCCATGTAGACAAGTAGACAAATAGTGTGCTGAAACTCTGCATCCACCTGTTGTTGTTTCATAATTAACAGGGAGTGCTCATTAGAAAGTCTAGGGCCAAACTGAGGTGAAACGTATCACGAGCCTCGATGTGTCTGTGACAAAACACTGAGAAATAATCCCTGAAAATGAGTGTGTCAAAGGTTATTTTCTGTTCTCAAAGCTGTTGTCTAGACTGAAATAATGATTTTCAAGCTACACGAGGACAACAGTCAGTACATTTACTGGCAAAGTGAAAATTAGCGAGGATTTATGTCATATGTTGATGCCTGGATATATTCTTATTTTGAATAAGACACACCATTAAAGTTTGGCTGTCTCTCTTCTCTACAGATGACATTTATTTGCTGCTAATTTGCTTTGATTGCACAGTTATTTGTGATTCCTCATATGAAACGTCTCCTTCACTCCCGCATCCCACAGCCGAGAAATATTGCCAGCATTAGCATTTATAAGCATCATTATAAATGTTTATTCATGTATCTGTCAACAATAAAGTGCTTTCAAACAGGAGTGGTTGTTGGGTGCCATTCCAAGAGTAAGAAAACATAATTCAAAATCTCTTTGCCATTTTTAACAATGCTAATAAATACAAATACAGCTTTAGAGCTAAGCCACTCTCATCAGCATGTTGTATGCTTGGCACATGGCAGTTTTAAAAAAAAAAAAGATCTAATATTGTCAGTTACACAGTATTTATGTTTTTATTAGCCTTTAACAAACACCTTTATTCATAAACTCTGGACTTTAAGTTGTAAACACACCCGCTCAACAGCATATGTGAGTTAAGGGGTCACGGCTAACTGAGACGTGTGAGTAATAACAGTAAGACAGAGAGGACTTGCCACTGTAAACAGCTTACCCCCAGAAGGTTAACTTTAGAAGAGAGAGTATGTCCACCAAATATAAACAAAGTAAAACACTATGTAACTGAGTTGTCCTTTAACTGTTAATTCAGTCTCAAAACCCAAGGCAATTTGTTTATTTTGCTTATTTAGGCTTGAAAAAAAAACTCAGTCACTCAGTGTGTTTACATGACACTCAAGACAACCAAACTACTGGGTTAGTCCGACTATGATTGGATTTTTAAGATGCATGTATACACCTTAGTCTGACTAAAATCGGACCGGATCGGATTTCTCATAGTCGGATTAAAACACCTAGATTATTCAATTGATAGCCGCATTACTCATACGTTCTATCAGATTGGATTCGAATTTTGCATTCTGTGCAGGCTCAAGATTTTTTTCCTGGGACTGTGAGCCGGAAGTGGAAGGACGGCGGTAAGGGCACCTTTCCTCCAAAATAACCGTAAGCAAGAGCGCCATTGTGCATCTAGTTTGTGTAATTATCATGTACACCATGTACGAATGTACAAAGATGTAGCTTCGTCTTGCTCTTCGTACGCCATCTTTCTTGAATGCTCAGGCAGAGTTTGTTGTTGCTGGTGACGTAAAGAGGTCAGTTGAAGGTGGCTCTATTACCACTAGTTTAAATGGGTACAGCGCTACCTATCGTACCGGGGTATGACATGCTTCGGCCAATAATTAGATTTTCTCACTGGCATGTATACTCGGACAATTGCAGTTGTCCGACTGAGTAGCATATGGCTGCAATCTGACTAAGCTGTGCATGTAAACGTACTGAATGAAGATCTGTCTCTCCCCCAAAACTCCATAGTGTACCTTTAAAGGTCCCATATTATACTGTTTTTCATCAATTTCACACAGCTGTCAGAGGTCCAACAACACTGTATTTGTAATGTTTTGCCCCGAACTTATCCATTGTCCTGAATTTCAGCTGTCTAAAAGTTGCTCAAGTGAGCTCTGCTGAGAGCAGGCTGTTTCTGTGCCTGCACCTTTAAATGCTAATGAGCTCCGTCTGTCAACGCCTGCCTTGCTTGCTACACGCCCCTCTCAGGGAGAGGATGCCCCATACGCTAGCTGTAGCATGCGCTAATGTTTACAGTGGATGTATCGCTATAGCTCGCCAAGATGCTGTCGTTCAACCATACCAGTTTGACCCAGAATTGGACCTAGCAACTGCACCCGAGCCACAGGTAAGTGTCACCATGTTTTGGTAGTATTTACAGTTGTCTACGAGTATGATGAAGTCAGCTTGAAATTAGCTAACTAGTTAGCTCCGCTTCGGTCCACCATGCAATGGCATTTGATGTTAACATTACGATGGAGCTTGGTTGTGACAGTAAAAAGTCTGGAAACATGTGCAGACTGGAGACAGAGACTGTGCGAACAGTGTCCACGAGTTTGGAGACTGTGTTGGAGACAAACACAGCTTTTGCTAGCTGTTGGCCATTTGCTACATGGTAGTAAATGTAACAACACATACGAACAAACTAAGTAACATATTCAGACACACTAACCATTCTGAAACGTCCTGCTGCAGCCACAGAGTCTGCACTTCTTCAGGAGCCTCTCCTTCTGGGTCCAATTCTGGGTCAAACTGCTATGGTTGAACGACAGCATCTCGGCGAGCTATAGTGGTACATCCACGGTAAACAATAGCGCATGCTACCGCTAGCATAAGCGGCATCCTCTCCCTGAGAGGGGCGTGTAGCAGGCCAGGCAGGCGTTGACAGACGGAGCTCATTAGCATTTAAAGGTGCAGGCACAGAAACAGACTGCTCTCAGTAGAGCTCACTTGAGCGACTTTTAGACAGCTGAAATTCAGGACCACTGATGGGTTTGGGGCAATGCATTTCAAATACAGTCTTGTTGGACCTCTGACAGCTGTGTAAAATTGATGAAAAGCCGTATGATATGGGACCTTTAATTCAATCAAGCCTAATCCAAAATCTAACTAAATAAGCCTGGATCACTCAAAATTTTTAATCACCCACACCAGATTTAAGATCTCACTGTATCACACTGTACTCTCTCAGAAATACCATTTGAAAAGACACCTTATCTTGCAAGGTTAAAGGAAGTGAGAGAAAAGTTTTTGGATCCATCCCTTCATCTGGCTCTGTACCAAAAGTTAATGGTCTATTCTGGGATGAAACCCATCATCCATCAAAGTTTAATGGAAATCTGTTTAGTAGTTTTTTGTAACCCTGCTGACAAACCAACCAACCAACAAATAAACAAACAACAGACACGGGTGAAAACATAACCTCTTTGGCTAGGTAATAAAAACTTAGAAATGGTTTTATACTTTCTGACAGGTTGATGTAGAGGAGGATTAATGAGCACAATCCTGCCAGTGTTAGTACATTGGGCAATCCAGTGCAATATCTTTTCATTACATTCAAATCCTCAAAGGTAACTTCTTAACATATTGCTTTTACTTGAACATCATCTGCAACACTACCAATCAGGGCCCCTTAAAAAAACACTTTAAATGTTCTGCAGCCTTGTTTATATCCTGCTTTAATTGAGCAATCTTACAATTCTAATTGATTGGGTG